>OX442314.1:3155099-3525468 GCA_949358305.1 Strigamia acuminata
CATTCGACTCGAAAACGAGTCGAATACGATTTCGCGTTGAAGAAGGGCAAAATTCGCATTCGACTCGAAAACGAGTCGAATACGATTTCGCGTTGAAGAAGGGCAAAACTCGCATTCGACTCGAAAACGAGTCGAATACGATTTCGCGTTGAGAAAGGGCAAAATTCGCATTCGACTCGAAAACGAGTCGAATACGATTTCGCGTTGAAGAAGGGCAAAACTCGCATTCGACTCGAAAACGAGTCGAATACGATTTCGCGTTGAAGAAGGGCAAAACTCGTATTCGATTCGAAAGCGAATCGAATACGATTTCGCGTTGAAGAAGGGCAAAATTCGCATTCGACTCGAAAACGAGTCGAATACGAATTCGCATTCGACTCGAAAACGAGTCGAATACGATTTCGCGTTGAAGAAGGGCAAAATTCGCATTCGACTCGAAAACGAGTCGAATACGATTTCGCGTTGAAGAAGGGCAAAACTCGCATTCGACTCGAAAACGAGTCGAATACGATTTCGCGTTGAGAAAGGGCAAAATTCGCATTCGACTCGAAAACGAGTCGAATACGATTTCGCGTTGAAGAAGGGCAAAACTCGCATTCGACTCGAAAACGAGTCGAATACGATTTCGCATTCGACTCGAAAACGAGTCGAATACGATTTCGCGTCGAAGAAGGGCAAAATTCGCATTCGACTCGAAAACGAGTCGAATACGATTTCGCGTTGAAGAAGGGCAAAACTCGCATTCGACTCGAAAACGAGTCGAATACGATTTCGCGTTGAGAAAGGGCAAAATTCGCATTCGACTCGAAAACGAGTCGAATACGATTTCGCGTTGAAGAAGGGCAAAACTCGCATTCGACTCGAAAACGAGTCGAATACGATTTCGCGTCAAAGAAGGGCAAAATTTGCATTCGACTCGAAAACGAGTCGAATACGAGATCATTTTTTGATCTGGGTCGTGAATGCGTCCGTATGTCACGCGAACGCGTGTTGGAGTCGATTCCGAGTTCGTATTCCATCTTGAACGCGCATTGGAGACGTAAACCAGTTTATTTTACCCACTCTCGCTCGATCCCGCTTCATCGCTCCTTGTCGCTCCTGTGAAAAAAAATACATGAGAATGTGCAGAAATGAACCTTCCAATACTCACATGAAAATTGACAACCTTGACACAAAACAGTCTATTGACACTCCCAACACCACCCCGGACGTTTTCCGGAAGAGTTTGGTCCACCCGGAATCCCCAGAATAGTCGCCCCCGAAATGCGGATTTCACGGAAGCCAATCCGCGAAAAGGATATACCCAAACAATCGGCCATTCCGCAGCTCTGTTTGATTATTTCTGTTTGGTATTGTTACTTAAGAAGTATGATTCGTTGTTCACGTAAAAAACCTTTTGGTTCTTTGTTGATTTATTCGCAAAGAACCGTTGCATGATTCTACAGAATCATGCCACCGCCGGCAATTGAAGTCGAAGTGCTGGGATTATTATGTTGCATAAATGTTACAGTCTACGGTTGCGACGCCGAAGGAGAACCCGCCGTTGTGCAATTCAGTATCCTCCGGACAGGACCAAGTTGTCTTTTTCGGTATGAACGTATTCCGTTACCACGAGTAGCATCGGTATTGTTGAGAATCGGTTCCTTCACCTGATGGTGCCAAAGCAGTCTGTTTTACAGTAACCACGAGTAGCACCAAGTGTTTGGCAAGCTGATTCTCATGGTATTCGATGCCAAAGCAGTCGGTCTATTATTAGTACCGCGAGAGATAAAACTGCTGTGCGGAGCCGCGAGCTATCGACCCCTGTGTACGTGGTACCGTCAACCACTCGATGGACGACCGTGCTGCGACGCCGGGGACGCTTGATACCGTTCTGCATGGCAAGGCGTATATTCTAATCGATGGCAATTGTGTGTTGCGACGGGAAGCTTAATCTTCATTTTATTTATAACAGCAAAACTTAAACTCGACAACCAGTTGGACCAAAATCAAGTCAGAAGACTTAATCTCATATTGAACTCAATATAACCGATAAGTTGACGACAACTTATTCCCGAAATATCTAAATAAGAATTCACAACGATATGAATTAAATATAATTCATAAGTGGAATATTGATAAGTAAATGAATACATTTACTTACACCAATATCCTCCCAAAGTTGTGGCGGTGCAGACAAAGTCAACCGCAATGCTCAGATCATTCGATTTATCGACGTGCGATAGTTTACACAGCGAACCAAGGAAACCAGCGAAGCCGTATCGGACTCCAGGACACAGCCATCCGGCTTAAGATGACATCTATAATCAGGTCGAGCGATGGGGAAACCGCTCCCATATTCCAGACCCGTAGTGATATTATTCTAGGGCCAGTTGGCCAATTCTTTGTATAGTTTAATAGCTGATTTAACTTGCCAAATGTCGGCATTAGTCCTATGTATAATTTAGCCTTGATATTATTGTTTACCAACAATAAACTGTCTTGTATTTATCTCGTATTGTATTCACTGTTTATTTATTGCGATCTCTTCCCGGTACCATTGTTAAATGGGAGTTGTGGTCGTCACCGTCACACGTGGAGGTCCCACCGAGATTAGGTTGCAATTAAATTCGATTGAATTGCAACAGTGAATATTGGAGATAAATATTTAACTAAAAGATTTAAGTTAAAAATAGACAGATTAAATTTTCAGTTTATATTTCCATGTGAAGAAGTTAAACTGATGAAATAGAAATACGTAGTAGATTTTCCTTCATTATTTTCGTTTGAAGATTTTAGGGATTTCAAAGACTACCACCTAATCTCACACGTGGAGGTCCCACCGAGATTAGGTTGCAATTAAATTCGATAGAATTGTAAAAGTGAATTTTGAGATAAATATTTAACTAAAAGATTTAGTTAAAAAACAGACAAGTTTCAAACCATGTTTATTTTCTTGAGAAACACCAAAACAGTCCTTTAACTAGGAATTTCGGAAGTTATAGACCTATCACACGATCACTGAAATAGGTTGCAAATTAATTCGATCGAATTGCAAAAGCGAATCTTGAATCCGATATTAACTAAAAAATTTTAGTTAAAACAGACAAATAGATTTTCAGTTTATATTTTCATGTGAAAAGTTAAACTGACGAAATGGAAACGTTTAGTGAACTCTCTTTACTATTTTCGTTCGACAATTTAAGGAATACGAAGTATTTTAAATAAGAAATCAAAAAAGTTTCGAGTGAAATAAGAATACAGATATTTTTTTTCGAAGTTTGTTTTATTTCGAAAAGCTAAAAACATACAAGTTTAGAAGGCGGACTTCTTACGAATTTATCTTTCCACCTGAAAAGTTAAAACGAAGAAAACACCGCAACTATTTGGAAATATTTACAAGAAATTAAGTTTCTTGTAACTGTACGTCGACACCGATAGCCAGCGACCACGCGCCATAGCAATACGCGTCGATCTCCGTATCAAACGCAGCAGGGAAGCTACTCAAACCTTCAACGCAAGGTGCGAACGAATGCTTGGAAATTATGGCGGACAACAGATAAAAGACAGCGGAGAAATGTTACAGAAGGTTCGTAGAGATTTATTTAAGTGTCGCGAACTAATTTTTCCACTGCCATCGGTACCAAAGATAATTTAGTTGTTGGAGAAAAACAACACACTCCATTTCGCAGAAAAGATTTGCAAATCGAAATGAATATTACCTTTATTTGAAGGAATTAACTATTTTCACAAAAAGTACATTTTTTCCTTCGGGACAATGGAAATTAAGAAAATATAAAATGGCGGCGAATGAAGTTGCCGACCACATAGAATAGTATTTTTTACATTGAAAGTTACGAATCACGATAAACGCTTTCCCTCGGAAAAGTAAAAGGATTTCATTCAATCTTTCCTTTCGGAAATTTAACAGTGTTTTAAGTTTCCAACGATATTTGGGTCTCCCAAATTTTGAGAATTTCTAAATGAAATTTAGCTGTTTGAAAAACAACGAATATTTTTAGTAATCTAATCGGACATTTTCCCACATGATTTCTTAAAACCGGAATAACAAATCCATTTGTGGCTATGAACTTTGCCACATGAAATATTTACGGAGCGAATATTTTTTGATTGGATTGAAGCTTTAAAATCAGATAGCTGATTTAAACGAAGAAAATAAGTTTCAAAGTAATTATTTTTCTTTCGGAAAAATCAAATAAATCACCGCTGATGAAAAGTTGTATTTTTCCATTCGAAAAAACTAAGAATTGCACAAGATTTATCTTCTATTTTGAACATAGATTTTATTCGGAAAAGGAAAGATTCTAGATACATTATTTTTCTCTAAAAATTAAGAATTTAGTCAATTTTCCTAAAGGTTAATGGAATGTCATCATATATTTCGTTCGTAATTTACGTGTTAAAGTTTAATCAGAAAAACGATTGAATATGTTTTATTTGCGATAAGTAAAAGAAAGGTTCTTTAAAAATGGAATTTCGATGCAAATCCCACAGTAAAGGGAATGTTATGTGTGAGCAATTAACGAAAAGTTGGAATAACTTCATTTTATTTCATTCAAAAGTAGTTGTGAAAAATCAATTTCAAATATTTTTCAAAGAAAAATTATTTTTATCGGAAAAAAGTAATTTACATGTCCTCGCGCGGACCGAGTAGTAAACTGCTTAATTGTGACATCGATACTGTTATTGTGTCACGTGTTATACGGAATTCCAAACCAGTGAATTACGAATTTTGGCGCGATAGGAATAGAAGTTTGACAGTGAAAGTTCTCCAGATTTGTCTTTTCATTTGAAAAGTTCAAATTGAGGAAATGCTGCAGCAGATGAAGGTATTTACGACAATTGAGATTTAAATATTCTTTCATTCAAAAGATAAAAGATCTCTGCAAAAACATCTCGTTATTAGAGATAAGGGGGACGAAAATTATTAAAACGAATAATCAAAGACACGTCCTTCGTAAATATCGCAAAGGAATAACTAATTGTGAAAACAATTGTCCGCTCAGGAAAAGTGGAATTTAGCTAGATATTTTCTTTCGAAAAATCAAAGCAATTGTCATCAAAAAAGAAAGATTTGATGAATAATTTTTACCCAAAAGTCTAAAGGATTGTCGAATAGTTTTCTCCCGAAAAACAAGTACACATTTGTACCAATAACTTTATCGTTTAAAGTAAAATTTCGAATATTTTCTTTTGGAAGATTAGAGAATTAGATAATTTTTCTCGCAAAACAAATTTAAAGAATTTTAACGAATTTTTATTTGTTAAAAAAATTTGTTAAAAAAGGGGGAGATGGATGGTGAAAATTTATTTTTTCACACTCGAAAAATGGAATTTAAACCCGAAAAAGTAAAGACTTGGTCAAATTATTCTTCCTATTGGAAATGAATACACAATGTTGGGAATCGAAAATAGATTTCAATTACAAAGGAATGATTATTTGAACGATAATTGAATAAGAATAAGAAAAATTGAGAGTTTGAGAAAACTTTATTAAAACTGTGGTTGTAATGATATTACACACTAAACGGAATAATCAAAGAAAAATATTTTTTGAAGAAAAGTTATTTAATTATTTGGATTGGTAAAAATCCCAAAGTTCAAGAAGATTGAAGTAAGTTTATTTTATTTTCATTTGAAAAATACAATATTTTACGAATGTCTTCCCGAAGGAATTTTATTTTATCGGTAAAATTGAATCTCGAAGGGAACGGACTTAGTAGAGAACTACTAAATAGATGTAACGTCCTTTATACCATTGGCCGACACTAACATCCGCCAATCAGAAGTTGGGAGATCTAGGGATCCCCAGCCCCCTGCTATTAAAGGAGGACCAGATCAGATACTGATCATTCGCATCCAGACCAGACCAGAAGACGTGTTCCAGAGTCATCTTGACCACGCCGTCCCGATTTCAGTCACGATTCGAATTTTGTGTGCCGTGTAACCTGCAAAAGCTAACACGTGTCAAACAAACGCGAAGTTTAATTTTATTTTGTCAAAAGTAAAGTTTAGAAGTGTTTCTTGTTGAAAAGTGTATTATATTCGTCTTCTTTATAAATTAAAGAATTAAAATCGTCAGATTTTGAATTTTTTTATGGCTCAAAAACCATTGAATATGATCGATCCAAAAGGAAATAATAAGCAGACAAACTTAAATTTAAGTTCTGTACCACTTGGCGATCAAACAGAAAAGATTCCCGATCATTTTACTCTGTATTGTAATCGTCATGGACTGGATAAAACCAAGTTTAAAAATATAATCGAAGCTTCAGACTATGTAAAAGCTAGGAACTGGCGAGATCGTACCCAATCTCAATCTTCACATCAAGATCCAGTACGGAATCCACAAACATACAGCCGAAACTTAGTGAATCAAGATTCTCATACTATGTTTCAAACATCCAGTAGGGGATCTAAGTTAGAAAAGTTTAAACCACCTAATTCGGTAGATAAGGGGGAAGAGAATTATAAACCTAATAATTCTCGTCCAGAGAGTTCGTTAACTAACCAGTCGGTTGTTCAGAACAAATTAAAACTCGTTTACAATCGAGATCAGCTAATTTCAGTTCGATATGCTAATCCAGCTGAAGCACAACGATATGTGGCTAGCCTTAATCTGTCGATTAACCTACCGCTATCAAAAGAATTGGGAACCGTAAACAAAAGTTTTGGGCCACCAATATCAACGCAAAGGAAAGATATTCGGACTCCAAACAAACATTTGCAGTCAAATAACGTACAACAACGTGCCCGATCGCCGATCACAAACTCATGTTTGCGGACGTATGATTTGTCTACCAAGAAGAGTCCCCAGCCAAGACAATTCTACCTAACGCCCATTTCAAATCGAAAAAAGGTCAAGCAAACTTTTCCCTTGAAAAAGTATTACCAACACGATAATGAGAATGATTTTAAACCTAAAAAAGAAAGTTTTTTGACTAACCCACGGGAGATCCGGTATCAATTCGAACAGTATTGTAAACAATACCAGTTAAATTCAGCTGAATTTAAAAATATAAACGAAGCGCAACAATTCGTATTTCGAAATCAATACCGTAACCAACGACTAAAACCCGTCCCAGTCGTCAATCTGACGGAGATACAACAATTTGCGTCTGGAAAGCAACCCTGCAATATCCAGAATAATTCATCTCAACGAGAGGAATTAAGAACTTCAAAAAAGCGTTTTCGGTCACCAAGTCCAGCTGGTGATGAAGAAACTTCAAGTACAAACCAACATGTTCAAAAACTGACTGAAAACCCAGGTTTCCAATCATCAGTTCCACGACTTAGAGTCAAATATAGATCCCCTCGTTTGTTGCGGGATTTCACAATTCCAAATATGGGTCCTTTCCACGTATGGTTTTCCAATGAGGGTCCCATTCATGTATGGTTTTCCAGAGATGACCTAAAACAAAAAGTTGGGTCGTCACGGTCATTTACACTGCCAAGTGAGTACACTGTGTGTAACTGCCCAAAGAAAAAACGTCGAAAGAAATCAGTACAGCAGGCTGAGAGATCTCGGAAATTTGCAAATATGCGAGCTCAATATTTAGCAAAGAATCATGTTGATTAACATGATATGATACACAAAGATTCCCCGATTATAGTGTAAACAGAAAATCCTCTTCTAAAAATCATGACCTCTCTTCTAAAGAAAAGGGGGACAAAATATAAAAGTTAGAATTAACAAAATTTTGAAAAGTAATGCTACATTATTAAGACAACTAGTTTAATTAAATTAGTCAATTGTACAAAGAATACCAAGTGACTCCGGTCATGACAATTAAGGGGGACAATTATGATTTCTTAATTGTCAACTCTTATCATCTAAAAGCTATTTATTGTATATTTATAGCGATACATCTGACTAGGCATATGAAATAAATATTTTGTGATAACACAAATGATGATTTTATGTATGACGAAAGTTTCTTCAAAAAGAAGACTTGGAAATAAATTCTGGACTTGAATTTAGGCTATTAGAAAAGATTATTTCGGCAGAAAATCAGAACTTAGATAATTCAAGTTAGTTTATGTAAGCTCAAATTCGAAATTGGAAGTCACGGTATCTCCAAGATACATCAAGTCCGAAAATAGCATTTATGCTAATTAGGAGAATAACGAAAACTCTATAAAATTTTATATAATTGTGTTATTAAGGGGGATGTGTGACGGTTTACAATGGCTATAAATGCCTATTTTCTTAGAAAGAAGCGCTGTTGCGCCATTATCATGATATCTCGAAGATATTCTGTGTAAAACTGATAAATGTCTGGAATAAAGTTATTTATGATGTTTCAAATACAAAGATGTTCGTTTATTAAGAATAAACACTCATTCCTACTTGATATCAAAGGATTCCGGCCGAATCACGAAGAGTCGTCTGCTAAAACCGCATTTGTCAATGCGCAATGTTGCCACAAGATGGCGCGATTACGATTTAGCGGCAAATTCAAGATATGAATATAAAACATGTAAATAAATATAAAACTATATTTACTAGAATGAAACGAAGCTTTGTGAACATTAATATAAAGATATATTAATGTCTTGTGATGTTAAATACAATGTAACTTCCATTTTCTGCGGGACAGGACATTTGGTGATCAATCGATCAACCAATAGATCTGATTGGTGGATCCATTTCCGGTCCTGGGTATCCAGTTCCGGTTGTGGTGAGAATTAGCACATTGTTCCTCCGTATCCACTTCCGGTGATACGGGATTGGAGGGATTCGTGGAACCCATGTTCCAATTGGATAACTGGATTAATCCTTAATCCAGTCAGGTTATATAAACCCAAACAACCGGCCATTCTGCAGCTCTGTTTGATTATTTTCTGTTTGGTATTGTTACTTAAGAAATATGATTCGTTGTTCACGTAAAAAAACCTTTTGGTTCTTTGTTGATTTATTCGCAAAGAACCGTTGCATGATTCTACAGAATCATGCCACCGCCGGCAATTGAAGTCGAAGTGCTGGGATCATTATGTTGCATAAATGTTACAGTTTACGGTTGCGACGCCGAAGGAGAACCCGCCGTTGTGCAATTCAGTATCCTCCGGACAGGACCAAGTTGTCTTTTTCGGTATGAACGTATTCCGTTACCACGAGTAGCATCGGTATTGTTGAGAATCGGTTCCTTCACCTGATGGTGCCAAAGCAGTCTGTTTTACAGTAACCACGAGTAGCACCAAGTGTTTGGCAAGCTGATTCTCATGGTATTCGATGCCAAAGCAGTCGGTCTATTATTAGTACCGCGAGAGATAAAACTGCTGTGCGGAGCCGCGAGCTATCGACCCCTGTGTACGTGGTACCGTCAACCACTCGATGGACGACCGTGCTGCGACGCCGGGGACGCTTGATACCGTTCTGCATGGCAAGGCGTATATTCTAATCGATGGCAATTGTGTGTTGCGACGGGAAGCTTAATCTTCATTTTATTTATAACAGAAAAACTTAAACTCGACAACCAGTTGGACCAAAATCAAGTCAGAAGACTTAATCTCATATTGAACTCAATATAACCGATAAGTTGACGACAACTTATTCCCGAAATATCTAAATAAGAATTCACAACGATATGAATTAAATATAATTCATAAGTGGAATATTGATAAGTAAATGAATACATTTACTTACACCAATATCCTCCCAAAGTTGTGGCGGTGCAGACAAAGTCAACCGCAATGCTCAGATCATTCGATTTATCGACGTGCGATAGTTTACACAGCGAACCAAGGAAACCAGCGAAGCCGTATCGGACTCCAGGACACAGCCATCCGGCTTAAGATGACATCTATAATCAGGTCGAGCGATGGGGAAACCGCTCCCATATTCCAGACCCGTAGTGATATTATTCTAGGGCCAGTTGGCCAATTCTTTGTATAGTTTAATAGCTGATTTAACTTGCCAAATGTCGGCATTAGTCCTATGTATAATTTAGCCTTGATATTATTGTTTACCAACAATAAACTGTCTTGTATTTATCTCGTATTGTATTCACTGTTTATTTATTGCGATCTCTTCCCGGTACCATTGTTAAATGGGAGTCGTGGTCGTCACCGTCACACCTCCAATTTGTGTTTGACGTCCGCTAACTTCTTCGCAGCATTCCTAATTTTTGCGGCGAAGACACCAATCGTTTCCGTCGTCGGGTCGTACTTTAAGCTGAAAAATTCGTCCAGCAGACGTATTATCCGCGCCCTCGAAACTGGTTCGAAGTTAGTTTGCAGCGTTTTCCAAGCTGCTTGGGCGTCTTCAGTCCCGCTGAGCAATTCGTGGTATTGCTCCTCGATTGAGTAGTAGATTAGGCTGAAAGCCCTTCCTTTTCGCAATTTATAATCGGAGCGATCACGCCACGACGCTCCCGGTGCCAGCGCTTCCTCGGTTCCATCGGTAAATCCCCAACATCCGTGGTGCATCAAAAGCACTTTGATCTGCTGCTTCCAGGCGTCGTAGTTCAGTCTGTTTAGCAAGGTGATTCTCCTCTCCAATTTGTCCGAATCCATTGTGTTTTGAGAATGCTTGTCAAACAACACACACTGATTCCCCCCAACAAAAACACTTTCAATACTGAATAATCACAACAAGGTGCAGTGTTGTGATGTTAATGCGCTCTTAAACTTATGTTAGTAATAATCCTAGCACAAACTAAGCTAAAAATGGAATAATATTGAAAATAAACATAATTTTTCAATAATGTGTTCGAAAATGGTGTCTTCGATATATTCCTAGTCGTATCGCTTGTTGTATCACACTTCACGTGTGTTTGCTTCTCTGTATTGACTTCCCTCGTCGATTCTCGTGTTGTATTGTCTTTTATCCGCAAAATATGCACCAATTGTCCGTCGTTTTCCAGTTCCCTTTAGTTTATTCGTCTCCTAAACCTCGATTCACACTTCACGTGTGGTTGGCGAGGATTTCCGCACTGTCGTTGATTCGTTTCCACGGCGTTTTCACGGCAAAAAATGACACGTCGACGATGCGTATCGCGCCTCGCGATATCGATATTATTGTCCGAAAATTGGAAAAATAAACTCGTAAATAAATAGTTTGGTATTTTTCGAACCCAATTAGTGTTGCTCCTTCGCTTGATGGCTGTTTTTCACTTCGCATTCACGGATATCTCGGCTCAAACATAAGCTGGCTGCTTCCTCAATGGGCGCCGCCATCTTGGATGGAAAGGATGAATTTTCCCTCACGACCTCCAAATGACAGCTGACCTGTAAGAACCGCTCCAGATGTTTTTCCAACGATATTCTGGCCCATAACCTTGTTAATTTGTGGTCCAATGTAGTGTGGATTAACTCATTCAGCAGTGGTATGAAAAACATCTATTGTGAAAGCAAGCACAAACACCATCTTCACCTGGTTGAAGAGAAACATCAAGTGTGATTTATTGTCCAGTCATGTGACTGGGAGAAAGTAAACAACGCCCCCTTTGGGCAGAATACATAAGTTATTTGTGACAAATACTGCAGCCAATCGTGCAGCTAAGATAGTGTACAAATTAACAAGTATACAATCTAAAGAACAACATCGCTTGATGATACGAAATAATACAGACAGTTATAACACATAAAAGCCTAACAAAGCGCAATTCGGCTTCGAAAAACCGAATTCTTCTTGAGTAAATCGAGGCTCTTCACTTAAAGCGTTGAAAACGACGTAACAATCAAAAATCGGCGATACTACATGCACGCCGGGGTGCATGAAGCGAGAATCGTCTCGTTTCTCGTTGTAAAACGTCTCGTCGACGTTGTCGCAAAAGAAAATCGTCGAAATTCTGAAAAATACAAAAATTCGCCTCGAAATTTGCGAGACCGCACAATTTCGGACGAAATTAGCCGGAAAATCACGTGAAGTGCAGCGCAGGTTGCTTGTGAACGCCGGTGGCACGTTGTCGACGTTCAAATCACGGGAATGCAGCTTTGAAAATGGCGAGAAACCTGAAAATATAAATTCGCACGAAAATTCGCGAAACTCGCGGAATTTTCGGCGATAAATGGTGAAAACAATTGGTGTACAACGTCGTCGTGACGTTGCATGAATCCAGGGTTGATTCGGCGGTGTGAAACGTCCCGAAAATAGCAAAAATCGTCGCGAACACCTGAAAATACCGAAATGGCCGCGAAAATCGCGAAAAAACGCGAATTTTCTGCAGCGGTTAGTGGAAAATAAGCGTGCAAAGGATGAAAACCATCCTCTGCTACCAATTGTAGGTCGGTAGCAGAGGAAAACGACCAAGAACCACTCGAAACGTCGAGTGAAACACGGCGAAAACGTCGCAAAGGCGTCGCACTACTCGTGCGAACGTGTGGGCGATGTCGACGACGGAAAACGAATTGAACGGCCGCGCAAATGCGCTTATATGCCGTGAAATCAAGATACGAATGCTTAAAAGCATAAAACAAATTTACTAAAGCAAAAATACTTACAAATAAAGGGTTTACAGAGTGAAAATGGATGGGCGAGAGCCAAAACGATGGTCGCTGCCATCTTGGAAGGTGATGTAAACACTAACGACACCTGGTGTCGTGAATTGGCGTTACGGAATTGAGAAATTCCGTAAAGCTTAACAAAGCATTAAGACCTGCATGGTACCTCATGCAGAAACACAATAACATAATGTAAATATTTGGAAATGACATACATAATTGAATATAATAAATATCGGAATAAATAAACGAATATAATAAAACAAAATATAATGTGATTCTATATCACATCGACACACATATCATTTGGTTCCTTAGACCAACAGTTTCATCAACACGAATTTTTCCGTCCCTGCGCCCTGATTGGCCCGATTTCATATTGTCCATGTCGGTTCGAAATTGGACCGTTTCATACATTATTTTCTCTTCTGAGTTCAAATTTGATACAATTTTATTGTTCCTGACTGTATTTTACCTTGTTCTTGTTACATTTCAGATATTTAAATGTTACATTTAAATTTCAGGTATTTTCTTGCTTTTACATTATTTTTACAATCATTGTGAAATGAAGTTTACAATACATTTCCATCCAAAAAAAAATTGATTGGAAACAACATTTCAAACAATAGAATTACAACTAATTGAAAATATGACTTTTCATCTCTAGGATTTACTACGCATTTTCAGAAGTTTGGAAATATATAAATATTTCCAACATATTTCCAACAAATTTCCGCATCATAGTAAATTCAACTTTTCCATATAAATTTTCAACTTGGAAATGTTTGGAAATATGCTTTTTTTTCCAGTGTTTGAGCTGTCATGGCTGCCTCCAATTTTGCTTGTTGCGTGGCGGCCGTCTCGTTGTTGACGCGGTTATCTTCACTGCGTCGCTGCTCATCAATGGCTATGTTTAAATCTTCTATTTGTTCTATTAACCGCTCTTGGTATACATCTGCTTGTTCCATGTCGAACTCAGCCGCTTGTTCATCTTCAATCAGGCTGTATATTTGATTGTCCAACATTTGCAATATTTCTTTTTTCGCCAAGAGTTGAGCTTTTTGCCTTTTTAGTTTTTGCACGTCAACTGGAACCAAAGCGAGCAGTCCACCCGTCTCATTTGTCAGTCTTGTGCAGGCGCCGCGCGCGGTTGTGCGCTGACGCTTTAACTTGTCAATATCGGCCATATTTCAACAAAAATTGTTCGACTTACAGTTTTTTGTTCAATCTCCGGTTCAAACCAATGTGCCGGGTTTCGGCACCAATGTTAAATTCCTCTCGTAACACACTGCAGTCGAGTCCTTGTTGAAAAATTCGTATTGTTGTCGTACAAAAGAATCACCTTTTGTTGTATCCAAATCGTCCGGTTTGTTCGCAAAAAGAGTCGCCTTTTTGTAGTCTCAAAATAGTTCGTATTTGCAGGTCAGTTTCCAACCAGTCTCGGTTGAAAAAGTGTAACAGTCCTTTAGATGTGAAGAAAACACACACACACTCAGGTTAAAGTAAATGTTGCACACTGATTTTATTCTTGTTTCTACAGACTACCGTATATCTGCAAATAGCACACCCGTGCGCTATTTGCCAAAATTTTTTTTTAACCGCGCGCTATTAGAGGCCCGTGGGCTATTAGAAGCCCGCGGTTTATTTCAAATCTGAAAAATTGTAACGAAACGTATGGATGACAAATTGATTAAAAATTGTATTAAGTTTATTCTGAATCGATTAACATTTCCTCATTTTCCTCATTTTCCTCATCACCTTCTTCAACACGGAGACACACCGAATTTCTTTGCAGCCTTTTCGCCGGAATTCTCCTTGGCATACTGAATTGCTGCCAACTTAAAGCTGAGATCAAACGAACGTGGCATCTTGAAGCACAATACTACTCAATCCAAACTGTGCTACTTATATACTGGTACCAACAATTGAAACGTTTCCGAGACATAACACCAATTATGGTACGTCTCGGAAACGTAACAATTTGCCCCGTGCGCTAAACAAGGTCCGCGCCTTATTTGTAAAAACGACTTTGACCCCGTGTATTACTTAAGGTCCGTGGGCTATTAAGGGCCCGTGTAGTAATCGACAATATACGGTATATACAACTACATTTCAAAAGTTTAGAAAGTGAGTGAAAAATTCACTCACTTTGTGAATAACACCAAAAATATGACTTAGAAGTTAAGCAAAACCAATTTATATTATCAGATTTGAATGAAACAATTATTTTTCATCTAAAATAGCTTATAGTTACATATATTTAGTTATATAGTTTAGTTACAAATCGAGATTTTCAAAACCTCACTTGTGTCAAAAGTTTAGAAAGTTGAAAAAATCATTTCATAAGTTTAGAAAGTGCAACATAATTCCTTTATTTCGACTTGAAAACAGGACATTTTCATTTTTTTGTTTAGTATTTTGTTGGATGATTTCTGCATTGTATGCCCGCCTTCAATCTGCAAGGCATTGTAGACAATACAGTAGGGGGCAAAACAATTGCGACATGTTTAATCTCATGGCTGTATCTCGATAAATAAAGGAGGAAAACCAATGAAACTTTAACTGAATATTTGTCCAACATTCTGCTTTGTTCACCTAAAATTTTATGACAATCTATTCATTAGTTCTAGAGAAAAAAATTATTTTATGAAGTGACTGCTCTGAAAAAATAGTTCAGTGTTGGTTTGGGGATGCGAAAGGTTGGAAATCTCCAATCCATTGAAGAAATAATGGATACTAATGTTTACAGAGACAATTTAGAAAGAAATCTTGGGGAATAAAAAAATATTGGGGTTGGTTGTAGCAACAGGATAACAACCAAAAACATACATTAAAATTTGCGTGAAAATATTTCACACAAAAAAAAATCAGACATCTTCAATGGCCTTCTCAGTTATTTGAAACTTAATCCAATTGAACAGTTATGAGATGATTTCTTCATTTAAACCAAAAAGTTTCTTTAGAGTTGAGAAAAAAATGTTCCAAAGTTGAAATTAGCTTTGCTTGATGTTTGGGTGTAAAGTGTGTCTAAAACAGTGCTACTAAAATTGCTTGAAAGTCTGGCTGAATAATTGAAAGCAATAGTACAAGCTAAAGGAGGGCAAACAAAGCATTAACAGACATTGTTATAAGGTTTCTCGATGGTTTTCAGAGTTTGTTAACTTAATTTTGCCTCTTAAATTTTAATGTCACTTCAGAAAATAATTTTTTTCTCTAGAACTAATGAATAGATTGTCATGAAATTTTAGGTGAACAAAGCAGAATGTTGGACAAATATTCAGTTAAAATTTCATTGGTTTTCCTCCTTTATTTATCGAGATACAGCCATGAGATTAAACATGTCGCAATTGTTTTGCCCCCTACTGTATTGTCTACAATGCCTTGCAGATTGAAGGCGGGCATACGATGCAGAGATCATCCAACAAAATACTAAACAAAAAAATGAAAATGTCCTATTTTCAAGTCGAAATAAAGGAATTATGTTGCACTTTCTAAACTTATGAAATGATTTTTTCAACTTTCTAAACTTTTGACACAAGTGAGGTTTTGAAAATCTCGATTTGTAACTAAACTATATAACTAAATATCTGTAACTATAAGCTATTTTAGATGAAAAATAATTGTTTTATTCAAATCTGATGGTATAAATTGGTTTTGCTTAACTTCTAAGTCATATTTTTGGTGTTATTCACAAAGTGAGTGAATTTTTCACTCACTTTCTAAACTTTTGAAATGTAGTTGTATCTAATCAAATGAGGTTAATTGGTTGTTCACCATTGGTGAAACAAAATACAAAGAAAATGAAAAACAATAGTTTACAAAAACCCACATCTATTAATAGTAAGGTCAACTAGGGGTTCCAGGAAATCAACTGAGGTCAACTAGGGGTTCTAAGAAATCAACTGAGGTCAAACAACGACAATTTTTAGGCTAAAGTCAAAGTTCAACCACCTTAAGCAATCAACAAACTCTTTCTATTTTAAAACCCTAGTTTTCACATGCATTGATAGAAAGGTAAAACAAGTAAATATAAAAAACAAAGTCAGAACACCAGTTGAAATTCTACTAGGGAACAGAGATAGAGGTAGAGATTTGCAAAGGTTCAAAATTTAAATAATCGACTCTTTGCGAGTAAAAATTGACTTTTTGCGTGTAAAAATTGATTTTCTGCGTGTAAAAATTGACTTTTTGCGAGTAAAAATTGATTTTTTGCTTTTTGTGTGCTTAAAAATAAATACGGAGTACATTTTTAGATTAAAAATTTCAGTTTGTCTCAAAAACTCATTTTGACACTTAATTTCATAATTCAGTCTCAAAAAGTTATGCATTCTACAAAGAAGTGTGGTATTTGCATCATCAAGGCAGAATTCAAGACTGTCAGACGGCAAGAAATGAGACGTCCTTGGTGCCAATAACAGCTGCTGCAGCAAAAGCTTGTGGACTAGGACTACTATGTATTCTATGCAAGATTTTATTTTAAAATGTTACATCCCGATTGTCTTACACTGGAGATTTACAATTGTCTTCAATCTTACAAGGGGAGAGCACCAATAAGCTATCACAGATTGTTATAATATTAAACAAGAAGGATTGTTATATCATGCTGAATGAGACCCTAAAATAATTTTATTCCATAGACAGCCAACAATGCAAACAATGAGCTCAAAGTTGGCACTATTTTGTCTGTGTATACATCAAATCTGAGCAATCAGGCCTAGTGTATGAATACTGTAAACAACAGTTGCTAGGTAAAAAATAGTCCCAAGATCCAAGTTCAATTTTATCATTTGAGATTCAATGATGTCATTTCCTCTTTTGATATCACATGACATATGACATCAGAACTTTGTTCAACAACATGACTGTCTTCATGAAGACAATAATAGTTTGTAGTGGTGGTCCAGTGGTTCAGGCAATGGACTAGGAATCTTTCCACACAGGTTCAAATCCTGGTGTGTGTGAAAATTTTTTACTTTTATTTTTTATTTTTTTTTAGCAGTAATTTTAATGTTTGTAATTTTATGTTTGTTAAAAAATTAAAATTAATTAATTAAAGTTTTCTAAAAACAAACAAAATAGTGCCAACTTTGAGCTCATTGTTTGCATTGTTGGCTGTCTATGGAATAAAATTATTTTAGGGTCTCATTCAGCATGATATAACAATCCTTCTTGTTTAATATTATAACAATCTGTGATAGCTTATTGGTGCTCTCCCCTTGTTAGTAATGAGCTTAGGTTTCAATTAAAACAACATCCTTAGCAATGTGTGTTCTTGCATGAAACTGATGCTCTGTTTATTCTCCAAAGACAGATTAAGCCAGAGAAAATGTCAAATTTTCTTTCCAAGTTTTTTTTCTTTGTGTTTAGCACAAAGATGTCTTCAGTGGACAAAATAAATGTAAACGAGGAAGTACTACTGTCTGATATGTTTCATCTTGCAAGCAGAATTTTTTTTAGAAAGAATGTTTTTTCTTCTAAAATGGAAGTGAAAGGAATTCTGCCTCTCATGTGAATTCTGCCTCTCATGTGAAATTCTCATGTTTATGAGTTTTTGACTTTCGACCTTATTCATATAAAAATTTAGAGTTTCCACCTTATTCATGAATCGGGGGTCGACCGACTCGAACCGGGGGTCGACCGACTCGAACCGGGGGTCGACCGACTCGAACCGGGGGTCGACCGACTCGAACCGGGGGTCGACCGACTCGAACCGGGGGTCGACCGACTCGAACCGGGGGTCGACCGACTCGAACCGGGGGTCGACCGACTCGAACCGGGGGTCGACCGACTCGAACCGGGGGTCGACCGACTCGAACCGGGGGTCGACCGACTCGAACCGGGGGTCGACCGACTCGAACCGGGGGTCGACCGACTCGAACCGGGGGTCGACCGACTCGAACCGGGGGTCGACCGACTCGAACCGGGGGTCGACCGACTCGAACCGGGGGTCGACCGACTCGAACCGGGGGTCGACCGACTCGAACCGGGGGTCGACCGACTCGAACCGGTGGTCGACCGACTCGAACCGGGGGTCGACCGACTAGAACCGGGGGTCGACCGACTCGAATCGGGGGTCGACCGACTCGAACCGGGGGTCGACCGACTCGAACCGGGGGTCGACCGACTCGAACCGGGGCTCGACCGACTCGAACCGGGGGTCGACCGACTCGAACCGGGGGTCGACCGACTCGAATCGGGGGTCGACCGACTCGAACCGGGGGTCGACCGACTCGAACCGGGGGTCGACCGACTCGAACCGGGGGTCGACCGACTCGAACCGGGGGTCGACCGACTCGAATCGGGGGTCGACCGACTCGAACCGGGGGTCGACCGACTCGAACCGGGGGTCGACCGACTCGAACCGGGGGTCGACCGACTCGAACCGGGGGTCGACCGACTCGAACCTGTAGGTCTAAAGACCACTGATTTTATCGATATTAAGTATTTACAGCTCTCTTATATCATAATTATCAATCAAACGATTGCTTTTGTTATTATTCGACATTTCTGTTCAATTTGATGCTGTCACGTATGTAATTCCATACAATTCTCTTATTTATGATATGATTTGTTCTTTTGTTGACCGATATTGTCAATTACTGGCACCAGGGTGCCATATGTATTAACTTTACTTATCCAACATGGCGCTACACACGGGCGTCTGTAGCTCAACTTCTTTATCCAGTTATGGACTCAAATGTAATGTATTTTCCAATATTAAATTGTTTTTATTATTTTAATTCATTGTGTCCACTTTAAAGCACATTAGGTGCTATTAGTTTGCGCATATAAGCGGCAATTTCCGCGCGCCCGTATCGCATTCAAACGACACGTCGTCGTTACGTCCGTGCGAGTAGCACGGCCCCGTTTCTCCACGCTTCCCGGCGATATATCGCCGATATTTTGCGCACAACTCTGCTACATTGGTAGCAGAGGATGGTTGCTACTTGTTACGAATTATTTCCGCCTAATTATCGACGCAGTTCGCGCGAAATTCGCGAATTTGCGGCGACATTTATATTTTCAGATCGCGTCCGCCATTTTGGATCCGATTTTCGTCTCGACGACGTCGCCGACGTCCCACAGACGTTCTGTAGAAGTCCGTGCTGCTTCCCACTCAATTCTGCGTCTAATTTCGATCAAAATTCCGCGGTCTCGCGAATTTTGTGTCGAATTTTCTTTTTATTTTCAGTTTTTGACGATTTGCGATTCGACAACGTCGAAACAACCATTTTCACCGAGAAACGAGACGATTCTCGCTGTGTCATACCCCGGTGTATGCACAGTATCGACAATTTTGATTTATTTACGTCGATTTTGCACTTTTCTTGCGAAGAGCCTCATTTTATGAGAAGAATTTGGACTTTCGAGTCCAAATTGCGCTTTTTCTCCGGTTTTTTCGAGAGAAACCGCGCCGTGCCCTCATTTGCACGAGGACTGCAGCCGCAGTTGATTCATCTATTTCTCCTATTTTCGCAATTACCTTTGTTAATATTAAGTGGGGATTTTGGTGGGTCATTTAGAATCCTTGGTGCCCTACGCTCGATTCCGAGCACCGCGCCATTGTATTCCGTGATAAGGCTGAGCCCTGCGCCACCTGACACTCCCGCGATCCTAGGTGATCACAAAGGACGTCAGGGGGACACTTATCACGGGTTATCAGGCAATTGTAGCATTGCCTCCCAACTCTGGTCTTTCCGCCTCGAACCTCAAGTGCTAGTGAAGTGCGACAGTTCAGTGCTCCAATTCAGTGCCTTTCGCCTGTGCCATTCTCTGAGCCTTTGTGTTTTCTGCGTTGTGTTTTGTGCTTCGTCCAACGATGCAGAAAGCAGCCAATTCATCGGGCGGTCTAATTCCCGTCCTAGGAGTCAGGAATTATGAACAGTGGCAGAGAGCAATGCGTATGTTGCTCAAGTCCGAAGGCTTTTGGAGGCACGTGACTGAAGAAAAAGAAGCGGAACATCTCGCCACTTTAACGGTCAAGGAAACCGAAAGATATATGACTAAAAAGGAGAAGGCGCTCGGACATATATATATTTATGTTAGTGAAGGTAAACGTTCGGTTCTCGACAATTGTGATACGCCGAAACAGGCGTGGGACACGCTAGCCAAAATATATGCGCCAAGTTCCAGGGCACGTCAAGCGTCCATGCGCTGGGAGTTTTTGAGCTTGCATCTTGAGCCCAACGAGGACATGCCCGATTTCATTGCCCGTGTTGACAACTACGCTCGTCAATTACGTGATGTCGGCGAAACTGTTACGGAAATTCATCAAGCGTACCAGTATTTGAAGTGTTTGCCGCCTGAGTACGCGCAAGCCACGTTCGCTATTTACCATTGGCCAGATCCTCAATTTACGCCCACTTTAGTAGCCGAACAATTAATTTCCGAACATCTACGCTTGAAATCATCTGGATTACTTGGGACAGTTTCATCAACGGCTCACGCTTCAGCGAAGGGACAATTTCGACAGCGTAATAAATCTGGTCCTCGTGATTTATCAAACGTCAAATGTTTTAACTGCGACCAGTTGGGGCACTATGCCAATCGATGTCCGCTCCCACGCCGTCAAAGTCAGGGCCAACCAACGGCTTCATTTCAACGCACGTCCCGTAGCAAGAGTCGCAGGCGTAATAAAAACGCTGCTACGAAATCTAACCCCAACCGACCACGCGAGAGTTCACATCCGCACCGAGAGGGGACATTTTTCGTCAATGCACCACAGGTCATTCATCCACCAGCTGTCCATTTCATGCAATCCAATGAATGGATAGTAGATTGTGGTGCAACGGACCATGTATCCCACGTACGCGCATGGTTTACCGATTTCACTGACGTCATTCCTTTCGACATCGAGTTGGGGCAGGGCAAGTCCCAAGTTACGGGCAAAGGAACAGTTCGACTTCTCACCGCAATTGACAAGGCCCGATGTGTTGTTAATTTAACGAATGTTCTCTACGCGCCGAATTTTGAAGCAAATTTGATTTCGGTTTCGAAGATTGATAAGACTCGTCATCACACGCACATCTTTAACGGTGAAATTCACGTGTATCAAACGGACATTCGTAGCCCTCTGATTCGTGCGAAAGAAAGAGGTGGTCTATATTACGTGGACGGCTTGTGTTCTACACCGACACTTGCGACGACAGTTTTTACGACAATTCCACCGACCACTCCACCGGTCCAAACATTTGTAACGACCGAAGAGGACTTTATTAAGATTCCGAAACAGAAGAAGGGGAACAGACCGATCACGGATTTTCGGATAGAGATGCCGATTGTTGAGAAGTTGAAGCAAACTCCCATCCAACAAGCTCCTATCCCAGTCAATCCGATCCCTCCTCCTGTTCCTACACTCACACACACTCTCACCAACCCGCCTACTCTTCCGTCATATTCAAATGCATTGCAATCAATTCCAACCGTGAACGCCTTCCCTCCGCTTGGCAGCAATTTACAATCTCAAAAGAAAGTCATCGCGAATCCGGCTTCTGTCAAAGATGCCACTGGTTTGTGGCATAGCCGATTAGGACATCTCCACACCAACGCGATGAAGCTATTAGCTGCTAATGATCAAGTATACGGTATGGAACCAGCGGAAGTGAGTCGGGAACTAGCCTGTAATGACTGCCGAATCGCAAAGTCTACGAGGGCATCGCACAAACCAGATCCAAATCCTTCTACTTCTAAGCCATTGGACCTCCTTCACATGGACGTCTGGGGACCGGCCCCCGTCCCATCATTTGGAGGAGCGCGTTTTGTACTCACTATCATAGACGACGCCACCCGTTATTGTTGGATTATTCCATTGGCTCAGAAATCTCAAGTTTTCGCATCTTTCAAGGACTTTGTTGCAAGGGTTGAGCGGATACAAGAAACGAGCGTCAAAGCCATACGTACTGATCGAGGCGGTGAATTTTTATATGACGGTTTACAATGGCTATAAATGCCTATTTTCTATCAAGAAAGCGCTGTTGCGCCAATATGATGGTATTTTTACAATATTCTGTGTAAAACTGATAAATGTCTAGAATAAAGTCATTTATGATGTTTCAAATACAAAGATGTTCGTTTATTAAGAATAAACACTAATTTCCACATGATACTAAAGTATCACGGCATAATTACGAAGATTCGTCTGCTAAAACCCGCATTTGTCAATGCTCCATATTGCCACTAGATGGCGCGATCGCAATTAGCGATAAATTCGAATACGAACTTGAAAACCTCATGATTAAATATAAACGTATATTTAATCAAGTGAATAAATTGTGTTAAATATTAATATAAATATATATTAAATATCTGACATTGTTAAATACAATGTAACTTCCATTTCTGCGGGACAGAATGTTTAGCGATCAATCGGTCAACCGATCAATCTGATTGGTGGAACCCATTTCCGGTCCTGGGTATCCAGTTCCGGTTGTAACAAGGATTAGCATAATTTGCATAAATGCTCCTCCGTATCCACTTCCGGTGATACGGGATTGGAGGGATTCGTGGAACCCATGTTCCAATTGGATAACTGGATTAATCCTTAATCCAGTCAGGTTATATAAACCCAAACAACCGGCCATTCTGCAGCTCTGTTTGATTATTTCTGTTTGGTATTGTTACTTAAGAAGTATGATTCGTTGTTCACGTAAAAAACCTTTTGGTTCTTTGTTGATTTATTCGCAAAGAACCGTTGCATGATTCTACAGAATCATGCCACCGCCGGCAATTGAAGTCGAAGTGCTGGGATTATTATGTTGCATAAATGTTACAGTCTACGGTTGCGACGCCGAAGGAGAACCCGCCGTTGTGCAATTCAGTATCCTCCGGACAGGACCAAGTTGTCTTTTTCGGTATGAACGTATTCCGTTACCACGAGTAGCATCGGTATTGTTGAGAATCGGTTCCTTCACCTGATGGTGCCAAAGCAGTCTGTTTTACAGTAACCACGAGTAGCACCAAGTGTTTGGCAAGCTGATTCTCATGGTATTCGATGCCAAAGCAGTCGGTCTATTATTAGTACCGCGAGAGATAAAACTGCTGTGCGGAGCCGCGAGCTATCGACCCCTGTGTACGTGGTACCGTCAACCACTCGATGGACGACCGTGCTGCGACGCCGGGGACGCTTGATACCGTTCTGCATGGCAAGGCGTATATTCTAATCGATGGCAATTGTGTGTTGCGACGGGAAGCTTAATCTTCATTTTATTTATAACAGCAAAACTTAAACTCGACAACCAGTTGGACCAAAATCAAGTCAGAAGACTTAATCTCATATTGAACTCAATATAACCGATAAGTTGACGACAACTTATTCCCGAAATATCTAAATAAGAATTCACAACGATATGAATTAAATATAATTCATAAGTGGAATATTGATAAGTAAATGAATACATTTACTTACACCAATATCCTCCCAAAGTTGTGGCGGTGCAGACAAAGTCAACCGCAATGCTCAGATCATTCGATTTATCGACGTGCGATAGTTTACACAGCGAACCAAGGAAACCAGCGAAGCCGTATCGGACTCCAGGACACAGCCATCCGGCTTAAGATGACATCTATAATCAGGTCGAGCGATGGGGAAACCGCTCCCATATTCCAGACCCGTAGTGATATTATTCTAGGGCCAGTTGGCCAATTCTTTGTATAGTTTAATAGCTGATTTAACTTGCCAAATGTCGGCATTAGTCCTATGTATAATTTAGCTCATCCATATTGTTTGCCAACAATAAACTGTCTTGTATTTATCTCGTATTGTATTCACTGTTTATTTATTGCGATCTCTTCCCGGTACCATTGTTAAATGGGAGTTGTGGTCGTCACCGTCACACGTGGAGGTCCCACCGAGATTAGGTTGCAATTAAATTCGATTGAATTGCAACAGTGAATATTGGAGATAAATATTTAACTAAAAGATTTAAGTTAAAAATAGACAGATTAAATTTTCAGTTTATATTTCCATGTGAAGAAGTTAAACTGATGAAATAGAAATACGTAGTAGATTTTCCTTCATTATTTTCGTTTGAAGATTTTAGGGATTTCAAAGACTACCACCTAATCTCACACGTGGAGGTCCCACCGAGATTAGGTTGCAATTAAATTCGATAGAATTGTAAAAGTGAATTTTGAGATAAATATTTAACTAAAAGATTTAGTTAAAAAACAGACAAGTTTCAAACCATGTTTATTTTCTTGAGAAACACCAAAACAGTCCTTTAACTAGGAATTTCGGAAGTTATAGACCTATCACACGATCACTGAAATAGGTTGCAAATTAATTCGATCGAATTGCAAAAGCGAATCTTGAATCCGATATTAACTAAAAAATTTTAGTTAAAACAGACAAATAGATTTTCAGTTTATATTTTCATGTGAAAAGTTAAACTGACGAAATGGAAACGTTTAGTGAACTCTCTTTACTATTTTCGTTCGACAATTTAAGGAATACGAAGTATTTTAAATAAGAAATCAAAAAAGTTTCGAGTGAAATAAGAATACAGATATTTTTTTTCGAAGTTTGTTTTATTTCGAAAAGCTAAAAACATACAAGTTTAGAAGGCGGACTTCTTACGAATTTATCTTTCCACCTGAAAAGTTAAAACGAAGAAAACACCGCAACTATTTGGAAATATTTACAAGAAATTAAGTTTCTTGTAACTGTACGTCGACACCGATAGCCAGCGACCACGCGCCATAGCAATACGCGTCGATCTCCGTATCAAACGCAGCAGGGAAGCTACTCAAACCTTCAACGCAAGGTGCGAACGAATGCTTGGAAATTATGGCGGACAACAGATAAAAGACAGCAGAGAAATGTTACAGAAGGTTCGTAGAGATTTATTTAAGTGTCGCGAACTAATTTTTCCACTGCCATCGGTACCAAAGATAATTTAGTTGTTGGAGAAAAACAACACACTCCATTTCGCAGAAAAGATTTGCAAATCGAAATGAATATTACCTTTATTTGAAGGAATTAACTATTTTCACAAAAAGGAAAATTTTTCCTTCGGGACAATGGAAATTAAGAAAATATAAAATGGCGGCGAATGAAGTTGCCGACCACGTAGAATAGTATTTTTTACATTGAAAGTTACGAATCACGATAAACGCTTTCCCTCGGAAAAGTAAAAGGATTTCATTCAATCTTTCCTTTCGGAAATTTAACAGTGTTTTAAGTTTCCAACGATATTTGGGTCTCCCAAATTTTGAGAATTTCTAAATGAAATTTAGCTGTTTGAAAAACAACGAATATTTTTAGTAATCTAATCGGACATTTTCCCACATGATTTCTTAAAACCGGAATAACAAATCCATTTGTGGCTATGAACTTTGCCACATGAAATATTTACGGAGCGAATATTTTTTGATTGGATTGAAGCTTTAAAATCAGATAGCTGATTTAAACGAAGAAAATAAGTTTCAAAGTAATTATTTTTCTTTCGGAAAAATCAAATAAATCACCGCTGATGAAAAGTTGTATTTTTCCATTCGAAAAAACTAAGAATTGCACAAGATTTATCTTCTATTTTGAACATAGATTTTATTCGGAAAAGGAAAGATTCTAGATACATTATTTTTCTCTAAAAATTAAGAATTTAGTCAATTTTCCTAAAGGTTAATGGAATGTCATCATATATTTCGTTCGTAATTTACGTGTTAAAGTTTAATCAGAAAAACGATTGAATATGTTTTATTTGCGATAAGTAAAAGAAAGGTTCTTTAAAAATGGAATTTCGATGCAAATCCCACAGTAAAGGGAATGTTATGTGTGAGCAATTAACGAAAAGTTGGAATAACTTCATTTTATTTCATTCAAAAGTAGTTGTGAAAAATCAATTTCAAATATTTTTCAAAGAAAAATTATTTTTATCGGAAAAAAGTAATTTACATGTCCTCGCGCGGACCGAGTAGTAAACTGCTTAATTGTGACATCGATACTGTTATTGTGTCACGTGTTATACGGAATTCCAAACCAGTGAATTACGAATTTTGGCGCGATAGGAATAGAAGTTTGACAGTGAAAGTTCTCCAGATTTGTCTTTTCATTTGAAAAGTTCAAATTGAGGAAATGCTGCAGCAGATGAAGGTATTTACGACAATTGAGATTTAAATATTCTTTCATTCAAAAGATAAAAGATCTCTGCAAAAACATCTCGTTATTAGAGATAAGGGGGACGAAAATTATTAAAACGAATAATCAAAGACACGTCCTTCGTAAATATCGCAAAGGAATAACTAATTGTGAAAACAATTGTCCGCTCAGGAAAAGTGGAATTTAGCTAGATATTTTCTTTCGAAAAATCAAAGCAATTGTCATCAAAAAAGAAAGATTTGATGAATAATTTTTACCCAAAAGTCTAAAGGATTGTCGAATAGTTTTCTCCCGAAAAACAAGTACACATTTGTACCAATAACTTTATCGTTTAAAGTAAAATTTCGAATATTTTCTTTTGGAAGATTAGAGAATTAGATAATTTTTCTCGCAAAACAAATTTAAAGAATTTTAACGAATTTTTATTTGTTAAAAAAATTTGTTAAAAAAGGGGGAGATGGATGGTGAAAATTTATTTTTTCACACTCGAAAAATGGAATTTAAACCCGAAAAAGTAAAGACTTGGTCAAATTATTCTTCCTATTGGAAATGAATACACAATGTTGGGAATCGAAAATAGATTTCAATTACAAAGGAATGATTATTTGAACGATAATTGAATAAGAATAAGAAAAATTGAGAGTTTGAGAAAACTTTATTAAAGTTGTGGTTGTAACGATATCACACACTAACGGAATAATTAAAAGAAAAATATTTTTTGAAGAAAAGTTATTTAATTATTTGGATTGGTAAAAATCCCAAAGTTCAAGAAGATTGAAGTAAGTTTATTTTATTTTCATTTGAAAAATACAATATTTTACGAATGTCTTCCCGAAGGAATTTTATTTTATCGGTAAAATTGAATCTCGAAGGGAACGGACTTAGTAGAGAACTACTAAATAGATGTAACGTCCTTTATACCATTGGCCGACACTAACATCCGCCAATCAGAAGTTGGGAGATCTAGGGATCCCCAGCCCCCTGCTATTAAAGGAGGACCAGATCAGATACTGATCATTCGCATCCAGACCAGACCAGAAGACGTGTTCCAGAGTCATCTTGACCACGCCGTCCCGATTTCAGTCACGATTCGAATTTTGTGTGCCGTGTAACCTGCAAAAGCTAACACGTGTCAAACAAACGCGAAGTTTAATTTTATTTTGTCAAAAGTAAAGTTTAGAAGTGTTTCTTGTTGAAAAGTGTATTATATTCGTCTTCTTTATAAATTAAAGAATTAAAATCGTCAGATTTTGAATTTTTTTATGGCTCAAAAACCATTGAATATGATCGATCCAAAAGGAAATAATAAGCAGACAAACTTAAATTTAAGTTCTGTACCACTTGGCGATCAAACAGAAAAGATTCCCGATCATTTTACTCTGTATTGTAATCGTCATGGACTGGATAAAACCAAGTTTAAAAATATAATCGAAGCTTCAGACTATGTAAAAGCTAGGAACTGGCGAGATCGTACCCAATCTCAATCTTCACATCAAGATCCAGTACGGAATCCACAAACATACAGCCGAAACTTAGTGAATCAAGATTCTCATACTATGTTTCAAACATCCAGTAGGGGATCTAAGTTAGAAAAGTTTAAACCACCTAATTCGGTAGATAAGGGGGAAGAGAATTATAAACCTAATAATTCTCGTCCAGAGAGTTCGTTAACTAACCAGTCGGTTGTTCAGAACAAATTAAAACTCGTTTACAATCGAGATCAGCTAATTTCAGTTCGATATGCTAATCCAGCTGAAGCACAACGATATGTGGCTAGCCTTAATCTGTCGATTAACCTACCGCTATCAAAAGAATTGGGAACCGTAAACAAAAGTTTTGGGCCACCAATATCAACGCAAAGGAAAGATATTCGGACTCCAAACAAACATTTGCAGTCAAATAACGTACAACAACGTGCCCGATCGCCGATCACAAACTCATGTTTGCGGACGTATGATTTGTCTACCAAGAAGAGTCCCCAGCCAAGACAATTCTACCTAACGCCCATTTCAAATCGAAAAAAGGTCAAGCAAACTTTTCCCTTGAAAAAGTATTACCAACACGATAATGAGAATGATTTTAAACCTAAAAAAGAAAGTTTTTTGACTAACCCACGGGAGATCCGGTATCAATTCGAACAGTATTGTAAACAATACCAGTTAAATTCAGCTGAATTTAAAAATATAAACGAAGCGCAACAATTCGTATTTCGAAATCAATACCGTAACCAACGACTAAAACCCGTCCCAGTCGTCAATCTGACGGAGATACAACAATTTGCGTCTGGAAAGCAACCCTGCAATATCCAGAATAATTCATCTCAACGAGAGGAATTAAGAACTTCAAAAAAGCGTTTTCGGTCACCAAGTCCAGCTGGTGATGAAGAAACTTCAAGTACAAACCAACATGTTCAAAAACTGACTGAAAACCCAGGTTTCCAATCATCAGTTCCACGACTTAGAGTCAAATATAGATCCCCTCGTTTGTTGCGGGATTTCACAATTCCAAATATGGGTCCTTTCCACGTATGGTTTTCCAATGAGGGTCCCATTCATGTATGGTTTTCCAGAGATGACCTAAAACAAAAAGTTGGGTCGTCACGGTCATTTACACTGCCAAGTGAGTACACTGTGTGTAACTGCCCAAAGAAAAAACGTCGAAAGAAATCAGTACAGCAGGCTGAGAGATCTCGGAAATTTGCAAATATGCGAGCTCAATATTTAGCAAAGAATCATGTTGATTAACATGATATGATACACAAAGATTCCCCGATTATAGTGTAAACAGAAAATCCTCTTCTAAAAATCATGACCTCTCTTCTAAAGAAAAGGGGGACAAAATATAAAGTTAAAATTAACAATTCTCGAAAAGTAATATTACAGTATTAAAAGACAACTAGTTTAAATTAAAATTAGTCAATTGTACAAAGAATACCAAGTGACTCCGGTCATGACAATTAAGGAGGACATTTTGATTCTTAAATTGTCAACTCTTATCATCTAAAAGCTATTTATTGTATATTTATAGCGATACATCTGACTAGGCATATGAAATAAATATTTTGTGATAACACAAATGATGATTTTATGTATGACGAAAGTTTCTTCAAAAAGAAGACTTGGAAATAAATTCTGGACTTGAATTTAGGCTATTAGAAAAGATTATTTCGGCAGAAATCCAGAACTTAGATAATTCAAGTTAGTTTATGTAAACTCAAATTCGAAATTGGAAGTCACGGTATCTCCAAGATACATCAAGTCCGAAAATAGCATTTATGCTAATTAGGAGAATAACGAAAACTCTATAAAATATTATATAGTTGTGTTATTAAGGGGGATGTATGACGGTTTACAATGGCTATAAATGCCTATTTTCTATCAAGAAAGCGCTGTTGCGCCAATATGATGGTATTTTTACAATATTCTGTGTAAAACTGATAAATGTCTAGAATAAAGTCATTTATGATGTTTCAAATACAAAGATGTTCGTTTATTAAGAATAAACACTAATTTCCACATGATACTAAAGTATCACGGCATAATTACGAAGATTCGTCTGCTAAAACCCGCATTTGTCAATGCTCCATATTGCCACTAGATGGCGCGATCGCAATTAGCGATAAATTCGAATACGAACTTGAAAACCTCATGATTAAATATAAACGTATATTTAATCAAGTGAATAAATTGTGTTAAATATTAATATAAATATATATTAAATATCTGACATTGTTAAATACAATGTTATGACGGTTTACAATGGCTATAAATGCCTATTTTCTATCAAGAAAGCGCTGTTGCGCCAATATGATGGTATTTTTACAGTATTCTGTGTAAAACGGATATAATTCCTAAATAAAGCTATTTATGAGGTTTCCATGATAAAAGATGATGTATTAATTAGTATTAATAACATTCCTACATGATATCAAGATATCACGACCAAATCACGATGATTCGTCTACTAAAACCGCATTTGTCAATGCGCAATGTTGTCGCCAGATGGCGCGATCACGATTTAGCGGTAAATTCAAGATATGAATATAAAACATGTAAATAAATATAAAACTATATTTACTAGAACGAAACGAAGCTTTGTGAACATTAATATAAAGATATATTAATGTCTTTTGATGTTAAATACATTATAACTTCCATTTTCTGCGGGATAGAACATTTGGTGATCAATCGATCAACCGATCGATCTGATTGGTGGATCCATTTCCGGCCCTGGGTATCCAGTTCCGGTTGTGGTGAGAATTAGCATAATGCTCCTCCGTATCCACTTCCGGTGATACGGGATTGGAGGGATTCGTGGAACCCATGTTCCAATTGGATGACTGGATTAATCCTTAATCCAGTCAGGTTATATAAACCCAAACAATCGGCCATTCCGCAGCTCTGTTTGATTATTTTCTGTTTGGTATTGTTACTTATGAAATATGATTCGTTGTTCACGTAAAAAACCTTTTGGTTCTTTGTTGATTTATTCGCAAAGAACCGTTGCATGATTCTACAGAATCATGCCACCGCCGGCAATTGAAGTCGAAGTGCTGGGATTATTATGTTGCATAAATGTTACAGTCTACGGTTGCGACGCCGAAGGAGAACCCGCCGTTGTGCAATTCAGTATCCTCCGGACAGGACCAAGTTGTCTTTTTCGGTATGAACGTATTCCGTTACCACGAGTAGCATCGGTATTGTTGAGAATCGGTTCCTTCACCTGATGGTGCCAAAGCAGTCTGTTTTACAGTAACCACGAGTAGCACCAAGTGTTTGGCAAGCTGATTCTCATGGTATTCGATGCCAAAGCAGTCGGTCTATTATTAGTACCGCGAGAGATAAAACTGCTGTGCGGAGCCGTGAGCTATCGACCCCTGTGTACGTGGTACCGTCAACCACTCGATGGACGACCGTGCTGCGACGCCGGGGACGCTTGATACCGTTCTGCATGGCAAGGCGTATATTCTAATCGATGGCAATTGTGTGTTGCGACGGGAAGCTTAATCTTCATTTTATTTATAACAGCAAAACTTAAACTCGACAACCAGTTGGACCAAAATCAAGTCAGAAGACTTAATCTCATATTGAACTCAATATAACCGATAAGTTGACGACAACTTATTCCCGAAATATCTAAATAAGAATTCACAACGATATGAATTAAATATAATTCATAAGCGGAATATTGATAAGTAAATGAATACATTTACTTACACCAATATCCTCCCAAAGTTGTGGCGGTGCAGACAAAGTCAACCGCAATGCTCAGATCATTCGATTTATCGACGTGCGATAATTTACACAGCGAACCAAGGAAACCAGCGAAGCCATATCGGACTCCAGGACACAGCCATCCGGCTTAGATGACATCTGTAAACCAGGTCGAGCGATGGGGAAACCGCTCCCTTATCCCAGACACGTAATGATATTATTTTAGGACCAATTGGCCTATGCTTTGTATAGTTTAATAGTCAGTTAACTTGCCAAATGTTGGCATTAGTCTTATGTATAATTTAGCTCACTGCATATTGTTTGCCAACAATAAATTGTCTTGTATTTATCTCGTATTGTATTCACTGTTATTTATCGCGATCTCTTCCCGGTACCATTGTTAAATGGGAGTTGTGGTCGTCACCGTCACACGTGGAGGTCCCACCGAGATTAGGTTGCAATTAAATTCGATTGAATTGCAACAGTGAATATTGGAGATAAATATTTAACTAAAAGATTTAAGTTAAAAATAGACAGATTAAATTCTCAGTTTATATTTCCATGTGAAGAAGTTAAACTGATGAAATAGAAATACGTAGTAGATTTTCCTTCATTATTTTCGTTTGAAGATTTTAGGGATTTCAAAGACTACCACCTAATCTCACACGTGGAGGTCCCACCGAGATTAGGTTGCAATTAAATTCGATAGAATTGTAAAAGTGAATTTTGAGATAAATATTTAACTAAAAGATTTAGTTAAAAAACAGACCAGTTTCAAACCATGTTTATTTTCTTGAGAAACACCAAAACTGTCCTTTAACTAGGAATTTCGGAAGTTATAGACCTATCACACGATCACTGAAATAGGTTGCAAATTAATTCGATCGAATTGCAAAAGCGAATCTTGAATCCGATATTAACAAAAAAATTTTAGTTAAAACAGACAAATAGATTTTCAGTTTATATTTTCATGTGAAAAGTTAAACTGACGAAATGGAAACGTTTAGTGAACTCTCTTTACTATTTTCGTTCGACAATTTAAGGAATACGAAGTATTTTAAATAAGAAATCAAAAAAAAGTTTCGAGTGAAATAAGAATACAGATATTTTTTTCGAAGTTTGTTTTATTTCGAAAAGCTAAAAACATACAAGTTTAGAAGGCGGACTTCTTACGAATTTATCTTTCCACCTGAAAAGTTAAAACGAAGAAAACACCGCAACTATTTGGAAATATTTACAAGAAATTAAGTTTCTTGTAACTGTACGTCGACACCGATAGCCAGCGACCACGCGCCATAGCAATACGCGTCGATCTCCGTATCAAACGCAGCAGGGAAGCTACTCAAACCTTCAACGCAAGGTGCGAACGAATGCTTGGAAATTATGGCGGACAACAGATAAAAGACAGCGGAGAAATGTTACAGAAGGTTCGTAGAGATTTATTTAAGTGTCGCGAACTAATTTTTCCACTGCCATCGGTACCAAAGATAATTTAGTTGTTGGAGAAAAAACAACACACTCCATTTCGCAGAAAAGATTTGCAAATCGAAATGAATATTACCTTTATTTGAAGGAATTAACTATTTTCACAAAAAGTACATTTTTTCCTTCGGGACAATGGAAATTAAGAAAATATAAAATGGCGGCGAATGAAGTTGCCGACCACATAGAATAGTATTTTTTACATTGAAAGTTACGAATCACGATAAACGCTTTCCCTCGGAAAAGTAAAAGGATTTCATTCAATCTTTCCTTTCGGAAATTTAACAGTGTTTTAAGTTTCCAACGATATTTGGGTCTCCCAAATTTTGAGAATTTCTAAATGAAATTTAGCTGTTTGAAAAACAACGAATATTTTTAGTAATCTAATCGGACATTTTCCCACATGATTTCTTAAAACCGGAATAACAAATCCATTTGTGGCTATGAACTTTGCCACATGAAATATTTACGGAGCGAATATTTTTTGATTGGATTGAAGCTTTAAAATCAGATAGCTGATTTAAACGAAGAAAATAAGTTTCAAAGTAATTATTTTTCTTTCGGAAAAATCAAATAAATCACCGCTGATGAAAAGTTGTATTTTTCCATTCGAAAAAACTAAGAATTGCACAAGATTTATCTTCTATTTTGAACATAGATTTTATTCGGAAAAGGAAAGATTCTAGATACATTATTTTTCTCTAAAAATTAAGAATTTAGTCAATTTTCCTAAAGGTTAATGGAATGTCATCATATATTTCGTTCGTAATTTACGTGTTAAAGTTTAATCAGAAAAACGATTGAATATGTTTTATTTGCGATAAGTAAAAGAAAGGTTCTTTAAAAATGGAATTTCGATGCAAATCCCACAGTAAAGGGAATGTTATGTGTGAGCAATTAACGAAAAGTTGGAATAACTTCATTTTATTTCATTCAAAAGTAGTTGTGAAAAATCAATTTCAAATATTTTTCAAAGAAAAATTATTTTTATCGGAAAAAAGTAATTTACATGTCCTCGCGCGGACCGAGTAGTAAACTGCTTAATTGTGACATCGATACTGTTATTGTGTCACGTGTTATACGGAATTCCAAACCAGTGAATTACGAATTTTGGCGCGATAGGAATAGAAGTTTGACAGTGAAAGTTCTCCAGATTTGTCTTTTCATTTGAAAAGTTCAAATTGAGGAAATGCTGCAGCAGATGAAGGTATTTACGACAATTGAGATTTAAATATTCTTTCATTCAAAAGATAAAAGATCTCTGCAAAAACATCTCGTTATTAGAGATAAGGGGGACGAAAATTATTAAAACGAATAATCAAAGACACGTCCTTCGTAAATATCGCAAAGGAATAACTAATTGTGAAAACAATTGTCCGCTCAGGAAAAGTGGAATTTAGCTAGATATTTTCTTTCGAAAAATCAAAGCAATTGTCATCAAAAAAGAAAGATTTGATGAATAATTTTTACCCAAAAGTCTAAAGGATTGTCGAATAGTTTTCTCCCGAAAAACAAGTACACATTTGTACCAATAACTTTATCGTTTAAAGTAAAATTTCGAATATTTTCTTTTGGAAGATTAGAGAATTAGATAATTTTTCTCGCAAAACAAATTTAAAGAATTTTAACGAATTTTTATTTGTTAAAAAAATTTGTTAAAAAAGGGGGAGATGGATGGTGAAAATTTATTTTTTCACACTCGAAAAATGGAATTTAAACCCGAAAAAGTAAAGACTTGGTCAAATTATTCTTCCTATTGGAAATGAATACACAATGTTGGGAATCGAAAATAGATTTCAATTACAAAGGAATGATTATTTGAACGATAATTGAATAAGAATAAGAAAAATTGAGAGTTTGAGAAAACTTTATTAAAACTGTGGTTGTAATGATATTACACACTAAACGGAATAATCAAAGAAAAATATTTTTTGAAGAAAAGTTATTTAATTATTTGGATTGGTAAAAATCCCAAAGTTCAAGAAGATTGAAGTAAGTTTATTTTATTTTCATTTGAAAAATACAATATTTTACGAATGTCTTCCCGAAGGAATTTTATTTTATCGGTAAAATTGAATCTCGAAGGGAACGGACTTAGTAGAGAACTACTAAATAGATGTAACGTCCTTTATACCATTGGCCGACACTAACATCCGCCAATCAGAAGTTGGGAGATCTAGGGATCCCCAGCCCCCTGCTATTAAAGGAGGACCAGATCAGATACTGATCATTCGCATCCAGACCAGACCAGAAGACGTGTTCCAGAGTCATCTTGACCACGCCGTCCCGATTTCAGTCACGATTCGAATTTTGTGTGCCGTGTAACCTGCAAAAGCTAACACGTGTCAAACAAACGCGAAGTTTAATTTTATTTTGTCAAAAGTAAAGTTTAGAAGTGTTTCTTGTTGAAAAGTGTATTATATTCGTCTTCTTTATAAATTAAAGAATTAAAATCGTCAGATTTTGAATTTTTTTATGGCTCAAAAACCATTGAATATGATCGATCCAAAAGGAAATAATAAGCAGACAAACTTAAATTTAAGTTCTGTACCACTTGGCGATCAAACAGAAAAGATTCCCGATCATTTTACTCTGTATTGTAATCGTCATGGACTGGATAAAACCAAGTTTAAAAATATAATCGAAGCTTCAGACTATGTAAAAGCTAGGAACTGGCGAGATCGTACCCAATCTCAATCTTCACATCAAGATCCAGTACGGAATCCACAAACATACAGCCGAAACTTAGTGAATCAAGATTCTCATACTATGTTTCAAACATCCAGTAGGGGATCTAAGTTAGAAAAGTTTAAACCACCTAATTCGGTAGATAAGGGGGAAGAGAATTATAAACCTAATAATTCTCGTCCAGAGAGTTCGTTAACTAACCAGTCGGTTGTTCAGAACAAATTAAAACTCGTTTACAATCGAGATCAGCTAATTTCAGTTCGATATGCTAATCCAGCTGAAGCACAACGATATGTGGCTAGCCTTAATCTGTCGATTAACCTACCGCTATCAAAAGAATTGGGAACCGTAAACAAAAGTTTTGGGCCACCAATATCAACGCAAAGGAAAGATATTCGGACTCCAAACAAACATTTGCAGTCAAATAACGTACAACAACGTGCCCGATCGCCGATCACAAACTCATGTTTGCGGACGTATGATTTGTCTACCAAGAAGAGTCCCCAGCCAAGACAATTCTACCTAACGCCCATTTCAAATCGAAAAAAGGTCAAGCAAACTTTTCCCTTGAAAAAGTATTACCAACACGATAATGAGAATGATTTTAAACCTAAAAAAGAAAGTTTTTTGACTAACCCACGGGAGATCCGGTATCAATTCGAACAGTATTGTAAACAATACCAGTTAAATTCAGCTGAATTTAAAAATATAAACGAAGCGCAACAATTCGTATTTCGAAATCAATACCGTAACCAACGACTAAAACCCGTCCCAGTCGTCAATCTGACGGAGATACAACAATTTGCGTCTGGAAAGCAACCCTGCAATATCCAGAATAATTCATCTCAACGAGAGGAATTAAGAACTTCAAAAAAGCGTTTTCGGTCACCAAGTCCAGCTGGTGATGAAGAAACTTCAAGTACAAACCAACATGTTCAAAAACTGACTGAAAACCCAGGTTTCCAATCATCAGTTCCACGACTTAGAGTCAAATATAGATCCCCTCGTTTGTTGCGGGATTTCACAATTCCAAATATGGGTCCTTTCCACGTATGGTTTTCCAATGAGGGTCCCATTCATGTATGGTTTTCCAGAGATGACCTAAAACAAAAAGTTGGGTCGTCACGGTCATTTACACTGCCAAGTGAGTACACTGTGTGTAACTGCCCAAAGAAAAAACGTCGAAAGAAATCAGTACAGCAGGCTGAGAGATCTCGGAAATTTGCAAATATGCGAGCTCAATATTTAGCAAAGAATCATGTTGATTAACATGATATGATACACAAAGATTCCCCGATTATAGTGTAAACAGAAAATCCTCTTCTAAAAATCATGACCTCTCTTCTAAAGAAAAGGGGGACAAAATATAAAAGTTAGAATTAACAAAATTTTGAAAAGTAATGCTACATTATTAAGACAACTAGTTTAAATTAAAATTAGTCAATTGTACAAAGAATACCAAGTGACTCCGGTCATGACAATTAAGGGGGACATTTTGATTCTTAAATTGTCAACTCTTATCATCTAAAAGCTATTTATTGTATATTTATAGCGATACATCTGACTAGGCATATGAAATAAATATTTTGTGATAACACAAATGATGATTTTATGTATGACGAAAGTTTCTTCAAAAAGAAGACTTGGAAATAAATTCTGGACTTGAATTTAGGCTATTAGAAAAGATTATTTCGGCAGAAAATCAGAACTTAGATAATTCAAGTTAGTTTATGTAAACTCAAATTCGAAATTGGAAGTCACGGTATCTCCAAGATACATCAAGTCCGAAAAATAGCATTTATGCTAATTAGGAGAATAACGAAAACTCTATAAAATATTATATAGTTGTGTTATTAAGGGGGATGTATGACGGTTTACAATGGCTATAAATGCCTATTTTCTATCAAGAAAGCGCTGTTGCGCCAATATGATGGTATTTTTACAGTATTCTGTGTAAAACGGATATAATTCCTAAATAAAGCTATTTATGAGGTTTCCATGATAAAAGATGATGTATTAATTAGTATTAATAACATTCCTACATGATATCAAGATATCACGACCAAATCACGATGATTCGTCTACTAAAACCGCATTTGTCAATGCGCAATGTTGTCGCCAGATGGCGCGATCACGATTTAGCGGTAAATTCAAGATATGAATATAAAACATGTAAATAAATATAAAACTATATTTACTAGAACGAAACGAAGCTTTGTGAACATTAATATAAAGATATATTAATGTCTTTTGATGTTAAATACATTATAACTTCCATTTTCTGCGGGATAGAACATTTGGTGATCAATCGATCAACCGATCGATCTGATTGGTGGATCCATTTCCGGCCCTGGGTATCCAGTTCCGGTTGTGGTGAGAATTAGCATAATGCTCCTCCGTATCCACTTCCGGTGATACGGGATTGGAGGGATTCGTGGAACCCATGTTCCAATTGGATGACTGGATTAATCCTTAATCCAGTCAGGTTATATAAACCCAAACAATCGGCCATTCCGCAGCTCTGTTTGATTATTTTCTGTTTGGTATTGTTACTTATGAAATATGATTCGTTGTTCACGTAAAAAACCTTTTGGTTCTTTGTTGATTTATTCGCAAAGAACCGTTGCATGATTCTACAGAATCATGCCACCGCCGGCAATTGAAGTCGAAGTGCTGGGATTATTATGTTGCATAAATGTTACAGTCTACGGTTGCGACGCCGAAGGAGAACCCGCCGTTGTGCAATTCAGTATCCTCCGGACAGGACCAAGTTGTCTTTTTCGGTATGAACGTATTCCGTTACCACGAGTAGCATCGGTATTGTTGAGAATCGGTTCCTTCACCTGATGGTGCCAAAGCAGTCTGTTTTACAGTAACCACGAGTAGCACCAAGTGTTTGGCAAGCTGATTCTCATGGTATTCGATGCCAAAGCAGTCGGTCTATTATTAGTACCGCGAGAGATAAAACTGCTGTGCGGAGCCGCGAGCTATCGACCCCTGTGTACGTGGTACCGTCAACCACTCGATGGACGACCGTGCTGCGACGCCGGGGACGCTTGATACCGTTCTGCATGGCAAGGCGTATATTCTAATCGATGGCAATTGTGTGTTGCGACGGGAAGCTTAATCTTCATTTTATTTATAACAGCAAAACTTAAACTCGACAACCAGTTGGACCAAAATCAAGTCAGAAGACTTAATCTCATATTGAACTCAATATAACCGATAAGTTGACGACAACTTATTCCCGAAATATCTAAATAAGAATTCACAACGATATGAATTAAATATAATTCATAAGCGGAATATTGATAAGTAAATGAATACATTTACTTACACCAATATCCTCCCAAAGTTGTGGCGGTGCAGACAAAGTCAACCGCAATGCTCAGATCATTCGATTTATCGACGTGCGATAATTTACACAGCGAACCAAGGAAACCAGCGAAGCCATATCGGACTCCAGGACACAGCCATCCGGCTTAGATGACATCTGTAAACCAGGTCGAGCGATGGGGAAACCGCTCCCTTATCCCAGACACGTAATGATATTATTTTAGGACCAATTGGCCTATGCTTTGTATAGTTTAATAGTCAGTTAACTTGCCAAATGTTGGCATTAGTCTTATGTATAATTTAGCTCACTGCATATTGTTTGCCAACAATAAATTGTCTTGTATTTATCTCGTATTGTATTCACTGTTATTTATCGCGATCTCTTCCCGGTACCATTGTTAAATGGGAGTTGTGGTCGTCACCGTCACAATGTAACTTCCATTTCTGCGGGACAGAATGTTTAGCGATCAATCGGTCAACCGATCAATCTGATTGGTGGAACCCATTTCCGGTCCTGGGTATCCAGTTCCGGTTGTAACAAGGATTAGCATAATTTGCATAAATGCTCCTCCGTATCCACTTCCGGTGATACGGGATTGGAGGGATTCGTGGAACCCATGTTCCAATTGGATAACTGGATTAATCCTTAATCCAGTCAGGTTATATAAACCCAAACAACCGGCCATTCTGCAGCTCTGTTTGATTATTTCTGTTTGGTATTGTTACTTAAGAAGTATGATTCGTTGTTCACGTAAAAAACCTTTTGGTTCTTTGTTGATTTATTCGCAAAGAACCGTTGCATGATTCTACAGAATCATGCCACCGCCGGCAATTGAAGTCGAAGTGCTGGGATTATTATGTTGCATAAATGTTACAGTCTACGGTTGCGACGCCGAAGGAGAACCCGCCGTTGTGCAATTCAGTATCCTCCGGACAGGACCAAGTTGTCTTTTTCGGTATGAACGTATTCCGTTACCACGAGTAGCATCGGTATTGTTGAGAATCGGTTCCTTCACCTGATGGTGCCAAAGCAGTCTGTTTTACAGTAACCACGAGTAGCACCAAGTGTTTGGCAAGCTGATTCTCATGGTATTCGATGCCAAAGCAGTCGGTCTATTATTAGTACCGCGAGAGATAAAACTGCTGTGCGGAGCCGCGAGCTATCGACCCCTGTGTACGTGGTACCGTCAACCACTCGATGGACGACCGTGCTGCGACGCCGGGGACGCTTGATACCGTTCTGCATGGCAAGGCGTATATTCTAATCGATGGCAATTGTGTGTTGCGACGGGAAGCTTAATCTTCATTTTATTTATAACAGCAAAACTTAAACTCGACAACCAGTTGGACCAAAATCAAGTCAGAAGACTTAATCTCATATTGAACTCAATATAACCGATAAGTTGACGACAACTTATTCCCGAAATATCTAAATAAGAATTCACAACGATATGAATTAAATATAATTCATAAGTGGAATATTGATAAGTAAATGAATACATTTACTTACACCAATATCCTCCCAAAGTTGTGGCGGTGCAGACAAAGTCAACCGCAATGCTCAGATCATTCGATTTATCGACGTGCGATAGTTTACACAGCGAACCAAGGAAACCAGCGAAGCCGTATCGGACTCCAGGACACAGCCATCCGGCTTAAGATGACATCTATAATCAGGTCGAGCGATGGGGAAACCGCTCCCATATTCCAGACCCGTAGTGATATTATTCTAGGGCCAGTTGGCCAATTCTTTGTATAGTTTAATAGCTGATTTAACTTGCCAAATGTCGGCATTAGTCCTATGTATAATTTAGCTCATCCATATTGTTTGCCAACAATAAACTGTCTTGTATTTATCTCGTATTGTATTCACTGTTTATTTATTGCGATCTCTTCCCGGTACCATTGTTAAATGGGAGTTGTGGTCGTCACCGTCACATTTATCAAATGAGTTTCTCCGCTACCTTCAAGACAAGGGTATTCAGGGACAGCGAACAAACCCGTCATCGCCACAAATAAACGGCACGGCCGAGCGCATAAACCGAACAATGGCCGACAATTTTCGCGCAGTTTTATCCGAAACCAAATTGCCGGAAGCGCTCTGGGCCGAACTCGCAGTCTCGTTTTCTTATATCAAGAACCGGAATCCTCATTCACGACTCAACAATCAAGTCCCCTTCATCCTTTGGCGGCAGAGAGCATTGTCATTACGACACTTACGTAAACTGGGCTCCAAATGCTGGGCGCATTTCACTGCACCAGGCCGCAAGAAACTGGATCCGTGGGCCTGGGAGGGGTATTTAGTCGGCTACGCCACAGGGACCCGTGGATACAGAATTTGGAATCCGTCTGATAACAAAGTCTACGAATCTATTTATGTCAAGGTCGATGAACGGCAATCGTATCGAAAATCTATCAAAGTTTCAACCCAACGACCTGAGGAATCATTTACCAATCCTGGACAACAGCAATCAGTTTCGTTCAGTGATGATGCCAAGTATCATGCTTGGCCGAGGGGATCCGACTCTGAAGGATCAAATCGCTCTGACAATGATTCCGATAATGGGGACAATGGCAATCAGACATCAACGTCTGCATCCATGCACACGCCGCTTATCCAATTACCTCCGCCGACAACGCCTGAGAGATTATTATTGGAAGCATGCTCGTTGGAATTGCCCTCTTCGGCCAGCTTAAGACAATCAATGTCATATCCCACTCTTTTTCAAGCAGATGACACGGATGCTGACATTGCACAAATGGATAACATATCGTTATATCCCGGGACATCCGAATTTACCGGCACATCCGCGGAACAATCACCGCGCCAGTCACCTCCGGTAACGCCTCATCCATCTGCACCACCGTCCCCACAACGTTCTCCGACTCGTTCACCTTCACTTGATCCGCCAAGATTTGTTACAACACGTCGCAGACAACGTGCTGATGATCCAATGACTCACACTTTGCAAATCTTTGATCCCGCGCCCATGTCACCAGCACCTATATTGGGGACTGAAGTTGCCGCAGCAACTGCACGCCATACAACACATATGTGGCGATTAGTCGGCGGAGATGGACCATGTAGTGAATGGATCCGTGAAGAACATCTTCGAAAAGATCAGAAGCCTGGATCTATTTTAATCGATGTTTATTATTTCCCGACTCCAAAGATTCGACTCAGATCTTACAAGGATATTGAGGATTACTGCATGTTGAATAACATCGATTATGAACCAGAACTTTTCTTTTTCGGTAACCTCGAACATAAATTGCCAACTCTTCCGGGCGTTCGTCATGCGGCTCACTTATGCCGAACTGAACCAGCTTCATATGCTGAAATTCCGAAGTTTAATGACGCTCCGAAATGGCGCGAAGCCATACAGGAAGAATTAGATACATTCAAAGAAAGGGAGATTTATGAAGAAGTTCCGAAACCACCGAACACAACGATACTCGGCTGCAAGTGGATTTTTAAGTTGAAGACCGATGCAGCCGGAACCGTCACCCGATATCGAGCACGCCTAGTAGCGCAAGGTTTTCGCCAAACCCTCGGTGTGGATTTCGACGAAGTGTTTAGTCCGGTTGTGAACTTCATTCTCATTCGTTTATTCTTCTGTCTTCTCGTGGTATTACGCGGCTGGAAGGACGCCCATCTCGACGTTAAATGTGCGTACCTGTACGGGGAGTTAAAGCATAAGGTTTACATGCGAATCCCGGCAGGTGCCACATGTTTCGATCCAAACAACGTATGGCTACTCATCAAGTCATTATATGGGCTCCACCAGTCCGGAAGACAGTGGTTCGAAAAACTCGACGAAACACTTCGGGCCCTCGGATTTCGAAAGATGCCGGCATGCAACTGCGTTTACGTATTCGGCAATACCGCTGTCATGCTGGTTTACGTGGACGATATAGTTTTATTTTATGCATCCGACAGTGCCTTTAAACAACTGATTCAACTCATCAGTTCGAAATTCGACATCGTAAATCTTGGCCCGATCACGAAACTCCTAGGCGTCGAATTCATCCGTGACGCCGGACGCACGTTCATCACCCAACGTGCTTACATCGCAAAGATTGTTAAGAAGTTCGGGACGACGACTAACAACCTCGTTAAAGTGCCAGTGACCCCTGGAACTACACTCGTCAGAGGGTCAACCGAAAATCTAGAGGACTTTCCTTACCGATCTCTAATTGGTTCATTGTTGTTCCTGGCATCGAGAACTCGCCCCGACATCTTATACTCCGTCATCGCTCTGGCACAGTTCAACACGTGCTACAATCGAACCCACATCCGTGCTTTGTTACAGGTTCTGCAGTACGTGGCAAATACTGCAGACCTCTGCATCGAATTATCCGATTGCGCTTCCAGCCAACTCTCAGCTTTTACCGATGCATCGTGGGCGAGCGACCCGGAAACGTCATTGAGTTTCGGAGGATACATTGTTTATGTCGGAAACGTGCCCATTGGCTGGTCATGCCGCAAACAATCGACAGTGGCATGCTCTACTATGGAAGCGGAATTTATCGCCCTAGTAGAGTGTGTGAAAGAACTTTTCTGGCTCGACCATGTTTACACTGACTTTCCAATTCTCAATCGTCTCTCTCGACCCATCGTATATTCCGACGCCCTGGCCTCCATTCAATTTACGTCCAACGACATCGAGAACGCGAAAACAAAACACATTCGCGTGAAATATCATTGGCTCAGGGAGTGGTTTACGGCTGGAGTCTTCGATCTTCGAAAAGTGGCCGGCGAGATTAATATCGCGGACATTTTTACAAAATGGCTCGCATCAGAACGTTTGCGATCGCTGATTTCGAAGATCTTCCGAGCATAAACATATCGTGACATTCCTAATTTATTTTCACCCGACTTCGAGGATCATCGAGTTTCTGAGGGAATTTTCGGGCTTCCTTTGAGAAGAGTTCTTCAATGACAGTACCCGGCTCGGTGATTCGTAATTTTTATTGTTTTCCATTTTTCAAATGTTTATATACTGTAATTCCAGTACCCGATTGTATTTTTCCCCTGCAAAAACTTAAGATCGAAGAGGGGATTTGTAGGTCTAAAGACCACTGATTTTATCGATATTAAGTATTTACAGCTCTCTTATATCATAATTATCAATCAAACGATTGCTTTTGTTATTATTCGACATTTCTGTTCAATTTGATGCTGTCACGTATGTAATTCCATACAATTCTCTAATTTATGATATGATTTGTTCTTTTGTTGACCGATATTGTCAATTACTGGCACCAGGGTGCCATATGTATTAACTTTACTTATCCAACATGGCGCTACACACGAGCGTGTGTAGCTCAACTTCTTTATCCAGTTATGAACTCAAATGTAATGTATTTTCCAATATTAAATTGTTTTTATTATTTTAATTCATTGTGTCCACTTTAAAGCACATTAGGTGCTATTAGTTTGCGCATATAAGCGGCAATTTCCGCGCGCCCGTATCGCATTTAAACGACACGTCGTCGTTACGTCCGTGCGAGTAGCACGGCCCCGTTTCTCCACGCTTCCCGGCGATATATCGCCGATATTTTGCGCACAACTCTGCTACAGAACCGGGGGTCGACCGACTCGAACCGGGGGTCGACCGACTCGAACCGGGGGTCGACCGACTCGAACCGGGGGTCGACCGACTCGAACCGGGGGTCGACCGACTCGAACCGGGGGTCGACCGACTCGAACCGGGGGTCGACCGACTCGAACCGGGGGTCGACCGACTCGAACCGGGGGTCGACCGACTCGAACCGGGGGTCGACCGACTCGAACCGGGGGTCGACCGACTCGAACCGGGGGTCGACCGACTCGAACCGGGGGTCGACCGACTCGAACCGGGGGTCGACCGACTCGAACCGGGGGTCGACCGACTCGAACCGGGGGTCGACCGACTCGAACCGGGGGTCGACCGACTCGAACCGGGGGTCGACCGACTCGAACCGGGGGTCGACCGACTCGAACCGGGGGTCGACCGACTCGAACCGGGGGTCGACCGACTCGAACCGGGGGTCGACCGACTCGAACCGGGGGTCGACCGACTCGAACCGGGGGTCGACCGACTCGAACCGGGGTTCGACCGACTCGAACCGGGGGTCGACCGACTCGAACCGGGGGTCGACCGACTCGAACCGGGGGTCGACCGACTCGAACCGGGGGTCGACCGACTCGAACCGGGGGTCGACCGACTCGAACCGGGGGTCGACCGACTCGAACCGGGGGTCGACCGACTCGAACCGGGGGTCGACCGACTCGAACCGGGGGTCGACCGACTCGAACCGGGGGTCGACCGACTCGAATTGGGGGTCGACCGACTCGGGATGGGATACTTGGGTCGAAATGAATAAGGTCGAAACAAGAACTCGACCTTATTCATTTCGACCCTAGTCATTTCTGTATGTCTAATTTTGACCTTCTTCATGAATAAGATCGAAACATCATTTTGACCTTAGTCATTTCGACCTTATTCATGAATAAGATCGAAATAGGATTTCGACCTTAGTCATTTCGACCCTAGTCATTTCGGTGTATGTAATTTCGACCTTATTCATGAATAAGGTCGAAACTTTAAATTTTTATATGAATAAGGTCGAAAAACAAAAACTCAAAAACATGAGAATTTCACATGAGAATCTCGTGTCTTCTCTCGTTTTCTAATAACAATGTAAAAAATGTTTTTTATTTTATCACTTGTTTTATATTTGCAGGAAACCAGAGCTTCTAGAAGAAACTATTTCATATTTTTCTCATTTATTTTATAATTAAGTAATAAAATAACCTTATTTTAGCCTACATAAAGTTGTTTTTATTTTGATATTAATTTAATTTTTTTTTGAACGTTAATTGGCAGTATAAAGTGTGTACACACTGGCCTGATCAAACAATGCAAAAAACACCGCCCAAAACACCGTATCTATTAAAGAATGCGCGCCGGCAGGCTGCTTAGCGCATTTACCCGGTGCTTCACTGCATCAACGCCATTTTTTTTCTCGGTTTTTCATGTTTTTCACATCGTTTTAACTCGTTTTTATCATTTTTTTATGATTTCTTAATTTTTTTTTCATTTTTAAACCGTTTTTTTACGGCTTTTAATGTTTTTTTCCCATTTTTTTTCCATTTTTTGATGATTTTTCAGGTTTTTTTTTAAGTTTTAATTGGTTTTTCGTGGTTTTTAATATTTTTATTGGTTTTAATGTGTGTTTTATGATCTTTTACGTGTTTTTCCAGAAGACACAAGATTCTCATGTGAAATTCTCATGTTTATGAGTTTTTAACTTTCGACCTTATTCATATAAAAATTTAGAGTTTCGACCTCATTCATGAATAAGGTCGACCTTATACATATTTCGACCTTATTCATGAATAAGATAGAAACAGCATTTCGACCTTAGTCCTTTCGACCCTAGTCATTTCTGTATATGTAATTTCGACTTTAATCATTTCACCCAGGGATGGGATACTTGGGTCGAAATTAATAAGGTCAAAACAGGATTTCAACCTTATTCATTTCGACCTTAGTATGAAATCCCACCGACTCGAATCGGGGGTCTTCCGACTCGAATCGGGGGTCGACCGACTCGAACCGGGGGTCGACCGACTCGAACCGGGGGTCGACCGACTCGAACCGGGGGTCGACCGACTCGAACCGGGGGTCGACCGACTCGAACCGGGGGTCGACCGACTCGAACCGGGGGTCGACCGACTCGAACCGGGGGTCGACCGACTCGAACCGGGGGTCGACCGACTCGAACCGGGGGTCGACCGACTCGAACCGGGGGTCGACCGACTCGAACCGGGGGTCGACCGACTCGAACCGGGGGTCGACCGACTCGAACCGGGGGTCGACCGACTCGAACCGGGGGTCGACCGACTCGAACCGGGGGTCGACCGACTCGAACCGGGGGTCGACCGACTCGAACCGGGGGTCGACCGACTCGAACCGGGGGTCGACCGACTCGAACCGGGGGTCGACCGACTCGAACCGGGGGTCGACCGACTCGAACCGGGGGTCGACCGACTCGAACCGGGGGTCGACCGACTCGAACCGGGGGTCGACCGACTCGAACCGGGGGTCGACCGACTCGAACCGGGGGTCGACCGACTCGAACCGGGGGTCGACCGACTCGAACCGGGGGTCGACCGACTCGAACCGGGGGTCGACCGACTCGAACCGGGGGTCGACCGACTCGAACCGGGGGTCGACCGACTCGAACCGGGGGTCGACCGACTCGAACCGGGGGTCGACCGACTCGAACCGGGGGTCGACCGACTCGAACCGGGGTTCGACCGACTCGAACCGAGGGTCGACCGACTCGAACCGGGGGTCGACCGACTCGAACCGGGGGTCGACCGACTCGAACCGGGGGTCGACCGACTCGAACCGGGGGTCGACCGACTCGAACCGGGGGTCGACCGACTCGAACCGGGGGTCGACCGACTCGAACCGGGGGTCGACCGACTCGAACCGGGGGTCGACCGACTCGAACCGGGGGTCGACCGATTCGAATCGGGGGTCGACCGACTCGGGATGGGATAAGGTCGAAACAGGAACTCGACCTTATTCATTTCGACCCTAGTCATTTCTGTATGTCTAATTTTGACCTTCTTCATGAATAAGATCGAAACATCATTTTGACCTTAGTCATTTCAACCTTATTCATGAATAAGATCGAAATAGGATTTCGACCTTAGTCATTTCGACCCTAGTCATTTCGGTGTATGTAATTTCGACCTTATTCATGAATAAGGTCGAAACTTTAAATTTTTATATGAATAAGGTCGAAAAACAAAAACTCAAAAACATGAGAATTTCACATGAGAATTTCGTGTCTTCTCTCGTTTTCTAATAACAATGTAAAAAATGTTTTTTATTTTATCACTTGTTTTATATTTGCAGGAAACCAGAGCTTCTAGAAGAAACTATTTCATATTTTTCTCATTTATTTTATAAATAAGTAATAAAATAACCTTATTTTAGCCTACATAAAGTTGTTTTTATTTTGATATTAATTTAATTTTTTTTGAACGTTAATTGGCAGTATAAAGTGTGTACACACTGGCCTGATCAAACAATGCAAAAAACACCGCCTAAAACACCGTATCTATTAAAGAATGCGCGCCGGCAGGCTGCTTAGCGCATTTACCCGGTGCTTCACTGCATCAACACCATTTTTTTTCTCGGTTTTTCACGTTTTTCACATCGTTTTAACTCGTTTTTATCATTTTTTTATGATTTCTTAATTTTTTTTTCATTTTTAAACCGTTTTTTTACGGCTTTTAATGTTTTTTTCCCATTTTTTTTCCATTTTTTGATGATTTTTCAGGTTTTTTTTTAAGTTTTAATTGGTTTTTCGTGGTTTTTAATATTTTTATTGGTTTTAATGTGTGTTTTATGATCTTTTACGTGTTTTTCCAGAAGACACAAGATTCTCATGTGAAATTCTCATGTTTATGAGTTTTTAACTTTCGACCTTATTCATATAAAAATTTAGAGTTTTGACCTCATTCATGAATAGGGTCGACCTTATACATATTTTGACCTTATTCATGAATAAGATAGAAACAGCATTTCGACCTTAGTCCTTTCGACTCTAGTCATTTCTGTATATGTAATTTCGACTTTAATCATTTCACCCAGGGATGGGATACTTGGGTCGAAATTAATAAGGTCAAAACAGGATTTCAACCTTATTCATTTCGACCTTAGTATGAAATCCCACCGACTCGAATCGGGGGTCTTCCGACTCGAACCGGGGGTCGACCGACTCGAACCGGGGGTCGACCGACTCGAACCGGGGGTCGACCGACTCGAACCGGGGGTCGACCGACTCGAACCGGGGGTCGACCGACTCGAACCGGGGGTCGACCGACTCGAACCGGGGGTCGACCGACTCGAACCGGGGGTCGACCGACTCGAACCGGGGGTCGACCGACTCGAACCGGGGGTCGACCGACTCGAACCGGGGGTCGACCGACTCGAACCGGGGGTCGACCGACTCGAACCGGGGGTCGACCGACTCGAACCGGGGGTCGACCGACTCGAACCGGGGGTCGACCGACTCGAACCGGGGGTCGACCGACTCGAACCGGGGGTCGACCGACTCGAACCGGGGGTCGACCGACTCGAACCGGGGGTCGACCGACTCGAACCGGGGGTCGACCGACTCGAACCGGGGGTCGACCGACTCGAACCGGGGGTCGACCGACTCGAACCGGGGGTCGACCGACTCGAACCGGGGGTCGACCGACTCGAACCGGGGGTCGACCGACTCGAACCGGGGGTCGACCGACTCGAACCGGGGGTCGACAGACTCGAACCGGGGGTCGACCGACTCGAACCGGGGGTCGACCGACTCGAACCGGGGGTCGACCGACTCGAACCGGGGGTCGACCGACTCGAACCGGGGGTCGACCGACTCGAACCGGGGGTCGACCGACTCGAACCGGGGGTCGACCGACTCGAACCGGGGGTCGACCGACTCGAACCGGGGGTCGACCGACTCGAACCGGGGGTCGACCGACTCGAACCGGGGGTCGACCGGCTCGAACCGGGGGTCGACCGACTCGAACCGGGGGTCGACCGACTCGAACCGGGTGTGACGGTGACGACCACAACTCCCATTTAACAATGGTACCGGGAAGAGATCGCAATAAATAAACAGTGAATACAATACGAGATAAATACAAGACAGTTTATTGTTGGCAAACAATATGGATGAGCTAAATTATACATAGGACTAATGCCGACATTTGGCAAGTTAAATCAGCTATTAAACTATACAAAGAATTGGCCAACTGGCCCTAGAATAATATCACTACGGGTCTGGAATATGGGAGCGGTTTCCCCATCGCTCGACCTGATTATAGATGTCATTTTAAGCCGGATGGCTGTGTCCTGGAGTCCGATACGGCTTCGCTGGTTTCCTTGGTTCGCTGTGTAAACTATCGCACGTCGATAAATCGAATGATCTGAGCATTGCGGTTGACTTTGTCTGCACCGCCACAACTTTGGGAGGATATTGGTGTAAGTAAATGTATTCATTTACTTATCAATATTCCACTTATGAATTATATTTAATTCATATCGTTGTGAATTCTTATTTAGATATTTCGGGAATAAGTTGTCGTCAACTTATCGGTTATATTGAGTTCAATATGAGATTAAGTCTTCTGACTTGATTTTGGTCCAACTGGTTGTCGAGTTTAAGTTTTGCTGTTATAAATAAAATGAAGATTAAGCTTCCCGTCGCAACACACAATTGCCATCGATTAGAATATACGCCTTGCCATGCAGAACGGTATCAAGCGTCCCCGGCGTCGCAGCACGGTCGTCCATCGAGTGGTTGACGGTACCACGTACACAGGGGTCGATAGCTCGCGGCTCCGCACAGCAGTTTTATCTCTCGCGGTACTAATAATAGACCGACTGCTTTGGCATCGAATACCATGAGAATCAGCTTGCCAAACACTTGGTGCTACTCGTGGTTACTGTAAAACAGACTGCTTTGGCACCATCAGGTGAAGGAACCGATTCTCAACAATACCGATGCTACTCGTGGTAACGGAATACGTTCATACCGAAAAAGACAACTTGGTCCTGTCCGGAGGATACTGAATTGCACAACGGCGGGTTCTCCTTCGGCGTCGCAACCGTAAACTGTAACATTTATGCAACATAATGATCCCAGCACTTCGACTTCAATTGCCGGCGGTGGCATGATTCTGTAGAATCATGCAACGGTTCTTTGCGAATAAATCAACAAAGAACCAAAAGGTTTTTTTACGTGAACAACGAATCATATTTCTTAAGTAACAATACCAAACAGAAAATAATCAAACAGAGCTGCAGAATGGCCGGTTGTTTGGGTTTATATAACCTGACTGGATTAAGGATTAATCCAGTTATCCAATTGGAACATGGGTTCCACGAATCCCTCCAATCCCGTATCACCGGAAGTGGATACGGAGGAACAATGTGCTAATTCTCACCACAACCGGAACTGGATACCCAGGACCGGAAATGGATCCACCAATCAGATCTATTGGTTGATCGATTGATCACCAAATGTCCTGTCCCGCAGAAAATGGAAGTTACATTGTATTTAACATCACAAGACATTAATATATCTTTATATTAATGTTCACAAAGCTTCGTTTCATTCTAGTAAATATAGTTTTATATTTATTTACATGTTTTATATTCATATCTTGAATTTGCCGCTAAATCGTAATCGCGCCATCTTGTGGCAACATTGCGCATTGACAAATGCGGTTTTAGCAGACGACTCTTCGTGATTCGGCCGGAATCCTTTGATATCAAGTAGGAATGAGTGTTTATTCTTAATAAACGAACATCTTTGTATTTGAAACATCATAAATAACTTTATTCCAGACATTTATCAGTTTTACACAGAATATCTTCGAGATATCATGATAATGGCGCAACAGCGCTTCTTTCTAAGAAAATAGGCATTTATAGCCATTGTAAACCGTCACACATCCCCCTTAATAACACAATTATATAAAATTTTATAGAGTTTTCGTTATTCTCCTAATTAGCATAAATGCTATTTTCGGACTTGATGTATCTTGGAGATACCGTGACTTCCAATTTCGAATTTGAGCTTACATAAACTAACTTGAATTATCTAAGTTCTGATTTTCTGCCGAAATAATCTTTTCTAATAGCCTAAATTCAAGTCCAGAATTTATTTCCAAGTCTTCTTTTTGAAGAAACTTTCGTCATACATAAAATCATCATTTGTGTTATCACAAAATATTTATTTCATATGCCTAGTCAGATGTATCGCTATAAATATACAATAAATAGCTTTTAGATGATAAGAGTTGACAATTAAGAAATCATAATTGTCCCCCTTAATTGTCATGACCGGAGTCACTTGGTATTCTTTGTACAATTGACTAATTTAATTAAACTAGTTGTCTTAATAATGTAGCATTACTTTTCAAAATTTTGTTAATTCTAACTTTTATATTTTGTCCCCCTTTTCTTTAGAAGAGAGGTCATGATTTTTAGAAGAGGATTTTCTGTTTACACTATAATCGGGGAATCTTTGTGTATCATATCATGTTAATCAACATGATTCTTTGCTAAATATTGAGCTCGCATATTTGCAAATTTCCGAGATCTCTCAGCCTGCTGTACTGATTTCTTTCGACGTTTTTTCTTTGGGCAGTTACACACAGTGTACTCACTTGGCAGTGTAAATGACCGTGACGACCCAACTTTTTGTTTTAGGTCATCTCTGGAAAACCATACATGAATGGGACCCTCATTGGAAAACCATACGTGGAAAGGACCCATATTTGGAATTGTGAAATCCCGCAACAAACGAGGGGATCTATATTTGACTCTAAGTCGTGGAACTGATGATTGGAAACCTGGGTTTTCAGTCAGTTTTTGAACATGTTGGTTTGTACTTGAAGTTTCTTCATCACCAGCTGGACTTGGTGACCGAAAACGCTTTTTTGAAGTTCTTAATTCCTCTCGTTGAGATGAATTATTCTGGATATTGCAGGGTTGCTTTCCAGACGCAAATTGTTGTATCTCCGTCAGATTGACGACTGGGACGGGTTTTAGTCGTTGGTTACGGTATTGATTTCGAAATACGAATTGTTGCGCTTCGTTTATATTTTTAAATTCAGCTGAATTTAACCGGTATTGTTTACAATACTGTTCGAATTGATACCGGATCTCCCGTGGGTTAGTCAAAAAACTTTCTTTTTTAGGTTTAAAATCATTCTCATTATCGTGTTGGTAATACTTTTTCAAGGGAAAAGTTTGCTTGACCTTTTTTCGATTTGAAATGGGCGTTAGGTAGAATTGTCTTGGCTGGGGACTCTTCTTGGTAGACAAATCATACGTCCGCAAACATGAGTTTGTGATCGGCGATCGGGCACGTTGTTGTACGTTATTTGACTGCAAATGTTTGTTTGGAGTCCGAATATCTTTCCTTTGCGTTGATATTGGTGGCCCAAAACTTTTGTTTACGGTTCCCAATTCTTTTGATAGCGGTAGGTTAATCGACAGATTAAGGCTAGCCACATATCGTTGTGCTTCAGCTGGATTAGCATATCGAACTGAAATTAGCTGATCTCGATTGTAAACGAGTTTTAATTTGTTCTGAACAACCGACTGGTTAGTTAACGAACTCTCTGGACGAGAATTATTAGGTTTATAATTCTCTTCCCCCTTATCTACCGAATTAGGTGGTTTAAACTTTTCTAACTTAGATCCCCTACTGGATGTTTGAAACATAGTATGAGAATCTTGATTCACTAAGTTTCGGCTGTATGTTTGTGGATTCCGTACTGGATCTTGATGTGAAGATTGAGATTGGGTACGATCTCGCCAGTTCCTAGCTTTTACATAGTCTGAAGCTTCGATTATATTTTTAAACTTGGTTTTATCCAGTCCATGACGATTACAATACAGAGTAAAATGATCGGGAATCTTTTCTGTTTGATCGCCAAGTGGTACAGAACTTAAATTTAAGTTTGTCTGCTTATTATTTCCTTTTGGATCGATCATATTCAATGGTTTTTGAGCCATAAAAAAATTCAAAATCTGACGATTTTAATTCTTTAATTTATAAAGAAGACGAATATAATACACTTTTCAACAAGAAACACTTCTAAACTTTACTTTTGACAAAATAAAATTAAACTTCGCGTTTGTTTGACACGTGTTAGCTTTTGCAGGTTACACGGCACACAAAATTCGAATCGTGACTGAAATCGGGACGGCGTGGTCAAGATGACTCTGGAACACGTCTTCTGGTCTGGTCTGGATGCGAATGATCAGTATCTGATCTGGTCCTCCTTTAATAGCAGGGGGCTGGGGATCCCTAGATCTCCCAACTTCTGATTGGCGGATGTTAGTGTCGGCCAATGGTATAAAGGACGTTACATCTATTTAGTAGTTCTCTACTAAGTCCGTTCCCTTCGAGATTCAATTTTACCGATAAAATAAAATTCCTTCGGGAAGACATTCGTAAAATATTGTATTTTTCAAATGAAAATAAAATAAACTTACTTCAATCTTCTTGAACTTTGGGATTTTTACCAATCCAAATAATTAAATAACTTTTCTTCAAAAAATATTTTTCTTTGATTATTCCGTTTAGTGTGTAATATCATTACAACCACAGTTTTAATAAAGTTTTCTCAAACTCTCAATTTTTCTTATTCTTATTCAATTATCGTTCAAATAATCATTCCTTTGTAATTGAAATCTATTTTCGATTCCCAACATTGTGTATTCATTTCCAATAGGAAGAATAATTTGACCAAGTCTTTACTTTTTCGGGTTTAAATTCCATTTTTCGAGTGTGAAAAAATAAATTTTCACCATCCATCTCCCCCTTTTTTAACAAATTTTTTTTTAACAAATAAAAATTCGTTAAAATTCTTTAAATTTGTTTTGCGAGAAAAATTATCTAATTCTCTAATCTTCCAAAAGAAAATATTCGAAATTTTACTTTAAACGATAAAGTTATTGGTACAAATGTGTACTTGTTTTTCGGGAGAAAACTATTCGACAATCCTTTAGACTTTTGGGTAAAAATTATTCATCAAATCTTTCTTTTTTGATGACAATTGCTTTGATTTTTCGAAAGAAAATATCTAGCTAAATTCCACTTTTCCTGAGCGGACAATTGTTTTCACAATTAGTTATTCCTTTGCGATATTTACGAAGGACGTGTCTTTGATTATTCGTTTTAATAATTTTCGTCCCCCTTATCTCTAATAACGAGATGTTTTTGCAGAGATCTTTTATCTTTTGAATGAAAGAATATTTAAATCTCAATTGTCGTAAATACCTTCATCTGCTGCAGCATTTCCTCAATTTGAACTTTTCAAATGAAAAGACAAATCTGGAGAACTTTCACTGTCAAACTTCTATTCCTATCGCGCCAAAATTCGTAATTCACTGGTTTGGAATTCCGTATAACACGTGACACAATAACAGTATCGATGTCACAATTAAGCAGTTTACTACTCGGTCCGCGCGAGGACATGTAAATTACTTTTTTCCGATAAAAATAATTTTTCTTTGAAAAATATTTGAAATTGATTTTTCACAACTACTTTTGAATGAAATAAAATGAAGTTATTCCAACTTTTCGTTAATTGCTCACACATAACATTCCCTTTACTGTGGGATTTGCATCGAAATTCCATTTTTAAAGAACCTTTCTTTTACTTATCGCAAATAAAACATATTCAATCGTTTTTCTGATTAAACTTTAACACGTAAATTACGAACGAAATATATGATGACATTCCATTAACCTTTAGGAAAATTGACTAAATTCTTAATTTTTAGAGAAAAATAATGTATCTAGAATCTTTCCTTTTCCGAATAAAATCTATGTTCAAAATAGAAGATAAATCTTGTGCAATTCTTAGTTTTTTCGAATGGAAAAATACAACTTTTCATCAGCGGTGATTTATTTGATTTTTCCGAAAGAAAAATAATTACTTTGAAACTTATTTTCTTCGTTTAAATCAGCTATCTGATTTTAAAGCTTCAATCCAATCAAAAAATATTCGCTCCGTAAATATTTCATGTGGCAAAGTTCATAGCCACAAATGGATTTGTTATTCCGGTTTTAAGAAATCATGTGGGAAAATGTCCGATTAGATTACTAAAAATATTCGTTGTTTTTCAAACAGCTAAATTTCATTTAGAAATTCTCAAAATTTGGGAGACCCAAATATCGTTGGAAACTTAAAACACTGTTAAATTTCCGAAAGGAAAGATTGAATGAAATCCTTTTACTTTTCCGAGGGAAAGCGTTTATCGTGATTCGTAACTTTCAATGTAAAAAATACTATTCTATGTGGTCGGCAACTTCATTCGCCGCCATTTTATATTTTCTTAATTTCCATTGTCCCGAAGGAAAAAATGTACTTTTTGTGAAAATAGTTAATTCCTTCAAATAAAGGTAATATTCATTTCGATTTGCAAATCTTTTCTGCGAAATGGAGTGTGTTGTTTTTCTCCAACAACTAAATTATCTTTGGTACCGATGGCAGTGGAAAAATTAGTTCGCGACACTTAAATAAATCTCTACGAACCTTCTGTAACATTTCTCCGCTGTCTTTTATCTGTTGTCCGCCATAATTTCCAAGCATTCGTTCGCACCTTGCGTTGAAGGTTTGAGTAGCTTCCCTGCTGCGTTTGATACGGAGATCGACGCGTATTGCTATGGCGCGTGGTCGCTGGCTATCGGTGTCGACGTACAGTTACAAGAAACTTAATTTCTTGTAAATATTTCCAAATAGTTGCGGTGTTTTCTTCGTTTTAACTTTTCAGGTGGAAAGATAAATTCGTAAGAAGTCCGCCTTCTAAACTTGTATGTTTTTAGCTTTTCGAAATAAAACAAACTTCGAAAAAAAATATCTGTATTCTTATTTCACTCGAAACTTTTTTGATTTCTTATTTAAAACACTTCGTATTCCTTAAATTGTCGAACGAAAATAGTAAAGAGAGTTCACTAAACGTTTCCATTTCGTCAGTTTAACTTTTCACATGAAAATATAAACTGAAAATCTATTTGTCTGTTTTAACTAAAATTTTTTAGTTAAATATTTATCTCCAATATTCACTGTTGCAATTCAATCGAATTTAATTGCAACCTAATCTCGGTGGGACCTCCACGTGTGACGGTGACGACCACAACTCCCATTTAACAATGGTACCGGGAAGAGATCGCAATAAATAAACAGTGAATACAATACGAGATAAATACAAGACAGTTTATTGTTGGCAAACAATATGGATGAGCTAAATTATACATAGGACTAATGCCGACATTTGGCAAGTTAAATCAGCTATTAAACTATACAAAGAATTGGCCAACTGGCCCTAGAATAATATCACTACGGGTCTGGAATATGGGAGCGGTTTCCCCATCGCTCGACCTGATTATAGATGTCATTTTAAGCCGGATGGCTGTGTCCTGGAGTCCGATACGGCTTCGCTGGTTTCCTTGGTTCGCTGTGTAAACTATCGCACGTCGATAAATCGAATGATCTGAGCATTGCGGTTGACTTTGTCTGCACCGCCACAACTTTGGGAGGATATTGGTGTAAGTAAATGTATTCATTTACTTATCAATATTCCACTTATGAATTATATTTAATTCATATCGTTGTGAATTCTTATTTAGATATTTCGGGAATAAGTTGTCGTCAACTTATCGGTTATATTGAGTTCAATATGAGATTAAGTCTTCTGACTTGATTTTGGTCCAACTGGTTGTCGAGTTTAAGTTTTGCTGTTATAAATAAAATGAAGATTAAGCTTCCCGTCGCAACACACAATTGCCATCGATTAGAATATACGCCTTGCCATGCAGAACGGTATCAAGCGTCCCCGGCGTCGCAGCACGGTCGTCCATCGAGTGGTTGACGGTACCACGTACACAGGGGTCGATAGCTCGCGGCTCCGCACAGCAGTTTTATCTCTCGCGGTACTAATAATAGACCGACTGCTTTGGCATCGAATACCATGAGAATCAGCTTGCCAAACACTTGGTGCTACTCGTGGTTACTGTAAAACAGACTGCTTTGGCACCATCAGGTGAAGGAACCGATTCTCAACAATACCGATGCTACTCGTGGTAACGGAATACGTTCATACCGAAAAAGACAACTTGGTCCTGTCCGGAGGATACTGAATTGCACAACGGCGGGTTCTCCTTCGGCGTCGCAACCGTAAACTGTAACATTTATGCAACATAATGATCCCAGCACTTCGACTTCAATTGCCGGCGGTGGCATGATTCTGTAGAATCATGCAACGGTTCTTTGCGAATAAATCAACAAAGAACCAAAAGGTTTTTTTACGTGAACAACGAATCATATTTCTTAAGTAACAATACCAAACAGAAAATAATCAAACAGAGCTGCAGAATGGCCGGTTGTTTGGGTTTATATAACCTGACTGGATTAAGGATTAATCCAGTTATCCAATTGGAACATGGGTTCCACGAATCCCTCCAATCCCGTATCACCGGAAGTGGATACGGAGGAACAATGTGCTAATTCTCACCACAACCGGAACTGGATACCCAGGACCGGAAATGGATCCACCAATCAGATCTATTGGTTGATCGATTGATCACCAAATGTCCTGTCCCGCAGAAAATGGAAGTTACATTGTATTTAACATCACAAGACATTAATATATCTTTATATTAATGTTCACAAAGCTTCGTTTCATTCTAGTAAATATAGTTTTATATTTATTTACATGTTTTATATTCATATCTTGAATTTGCCGCTAAATCGTAATCGCGCCATCTTGTGGCAACATTGCGCATTGACAAATGCGGTTTTAGCAGACGACTCTTCGTGATTCGGCCGGAATCCTTTGATATCAAGTAGGAATGAGTGTTTATTCTTAATAAACGAACATCTTTGTATTTGAAACATCATAAATAACTTTATTCCAGACATTTATCAGTTTTACACAGAATATCTTCGAGATATCATGATAATGGCGCAACAGCGCTTCTTTCTAAGAAAATAGGCATTTATAGCCATTGTAAACCGTCACACGGGGGTCGACCGACTCGAACCGGGGGTCGACCGACTCGAACCGGGGGTCGACCGACTCGAACCGGGGGTCGACCGACTCGAACCGGGGGTCGACCGACTCGAACCGGGGGTCGACCGACTCAAACCGGGAGTCGACCGACTCGTACCGGGGGTCGACCGACTCGAACCGGGGGTCGACCGACTCGAACCGGGGGTCGACCGACTCGAACCGGGGGTCGACCGATTCGAATCGGGGGTCGACCGACTCGGGATGGGATACTTGGGTCGAAATGAATAAGGTCGAAACAGGAACTCGACCTTATTCATTTCGACCCTAGTCATTTCTGTATGTCTAATTTTGACCTTCTGCATGAATAAGATCGAAACATCATTTTGACCTTAGTCATTTCAACCTTATTCATGAATAAGATCGAAATAGGATTTCGACCTTAGTCATTTCGACCCTAGTCATTTCGGTGTATGTAATTTCGACCTTATTCATGAATAAGGTCAAAACTTTAAATTTTTATATGAATAAGGTCGAAAAACAAAAACTCAAAAACATGAGAATTTCACATGAGAATTTCGTGTCTTCTCTCGTTTTCTAATAACAATGTAAAAAATGTTTTTTATTTTATCACTTGTTTTATATTTGCAGGAAACCAGAGCTTCTAGAAGAAACTATTTCATATTTTTCTCATTTATTTTATAAATAAGTAATAAAATAACCTTATTTTAGCCTACATAAAGTTGTTTTTATTTTGATATTAATTTAATTTTTTTTGAACGTTAATTGGCAGTATAAAGTGTGTACACACTGGCCTGATCAAACAATGCAAAAAACACCGCCCAAAACACCGTATCTATTAAAGAATGCGCGCCGGCAGGCTGCTTAGCGCATTTACCCGGTGCTTCACTGCATCAATGCCATTTTTTTTCTCGGTTTTTCATGTTTTTCACATCGTTTTAACTCGTTTTTATCATTTTTTTATGATTTCTTAATTTTTTTTTCATTTTTAAACCGTTTTTTTACGGCTTTTAATGTTTTTTTCCCATTTTTTTTCCATTTTTTGATGATTTTTCAGGTTTTTTTTTAAGTTTTAATTGGTTTTTCGTGGTTTTTAATATTTTTATTGGTTTTAATGTGTGTTTTATGATCTTTTACGTGTTTTTCCAGAAGACACAAGATTCTCATGTGAAATTCTCATGTTTATGAGTTTTTAACTTTCGACCTTATTCATATAAAAATTTAGAGTTTTGACCTCATTCATGAATAAGGTCGACCTTTTACATATTTCGACCTTATTCATGAATAAGATAGAAACAGCATTTCGACCTTAGTCCTTTCGACCCTAGTCATTTCTGTATATGTAATTTCGACTTTAATCATTTCACCCAGGGATGGGATACTTGGGTCGAAATTAATAAGGTCAAAACAGGATTTCAACTTTATTCATTTCGACCTTAGTATGAAATCCCACCGACTCGAATCGGGGGTCTTCCGACTAGAATCGGGGGTCGACCGACTCGAATCGGGGGTCGACCGACTCGAATCGGGGGTCGGCACCAATGTTAAATCCCTCTCGTAACACACTGCAGTCGAGTCCTTGTTGAAAAATTCGTATTGTTGTCGTACAAAAAAATCACCTTTTGTTGTATCCAAATCGTCCGGTTTGTTCGCAAAAAGAGTCGCCTTTTTGTAGTCTCAAAATAGTTCGTATTTGCAGGTCAGTTTCCAACCAGTCTCGGTTGAAAAAGTGTAACAGTCCTTTAGATGTGAAGAAAACACACACACACTCAGGTTAAAGTAAATGTTGCACACTGATTTTATTCTTGTTTCTACAGACTACCGTATATCTGCAAATAGCACACCCGTGCGCTATTTGCCAAAATTTTTTTTTAACCGCGCGCTATTAGAGGCCCGTGGGCTATTAGAAGCCCGCGGTTTATTTCAAATCTGAAAAATTGTAACGAAACGTATGGATGACGAATTGATTAAAAATTGTATTAAGGTTATTCTGAATCGATTAACATTTCCTCATTTTCCTCATTTTCCTCATCACCTTCTTCAACACGGAGACACACCGAATTTCTTTGCAGCCTTTTCGCCGGAATTCTCCTTGGCATACTGAATTGCTGCCAACTTAAAGCTGAGATCAAACGAACGTGGCATCTTAAAGCACAATACTACTCAATCCAAACTGTGCTACTTATATACTGGTACCAACAATTGAAACGTTTCCGAGACATAACACCAATTATGATACGTCTCGGAAATGTAACAATTTGCCCCGTGCGCTAAACAAGGTCCGCGTCTTATTTGTAAAAACGACTTTGACCCCGTGTATTACTTAAGGTCCGTGGGCTATTAAGGGCCCGTGTAGTAATCGACAATATACGGTATATATCTAATCAAATGAGGTTAATTGGTTGTTCACCATTGGTGAAACAAAATACAAAGAAAATGAAAAACAATAGTGTGGAGTTTTTCGGGTGTAACGGGCGATAACGATCGCCAGGGGGCGGGCGGACACAAACGGAATATGTCCGATAAACGTTTTGGGGGTGAACAGCCAATTGGGGGCCGTTCTTTGTAATCAACCAATCAGGGTTGACCAGTGTGATATATAATCAGTTTGTTTTGTTTAATAAAATCACTTGAAGTTAACTAGAGCTTGTAGTTGTGTCTTGGTAATTTTGGGTCAGCTAGTCTCAGCTTTGAGATAGTTTACATCAGAAGTGGGATAGAAGGATTTGATGCGACGATAGACGATAAAGTAGACGAGAAAGTAGAAGAAGTAAGAGGCGACGACTGTTTTTGGCGACGGGAACGAAAATCGGGGTAACAAATAGCGCGTGGACGGTTCGGGAAACAAGAGACGATTCGCCGAATAAACACGTGCTACGAAGGTTAGCCGAACTTCGAACGAGAGATGGCCGACGCGGAAGCAGTATTAGCAAAAATCCAACGTAAAGAGATTCCATCGTACGAAGATTTAAACGTGCTGAGGACCCGAGAGATTAGACCGCTATTACGGGAGCGGAAAATTGTGCCACAGAAGTTGAAAACAGACATGTTGGGACAATTATGGCGCGCGTTACGTACGGAAGCGGGAATAGTAGAACGAGTAGAAAGCGACGACGAGGATGACGACGACAAAGAAGAAGAAGAAGAAAAGAACGATTTAGAAAACGACGACGACAAGTCGAAGACAGAAGAGAACGTGTCGCTAGAAGCAGACGGCGTGTACAGTAAAGATCTGATGATGACAAAGATGTTGCAGATGATGTAAACCATGCAAAAATCGCAGAGAGAGCCGAAGGAAGTAAAGAACGCGCCGAAGTTGCCACGATTCTCGGGCGAACGAAGCGAGCTGCGTACGACCACGCAATGGTTATAAGATGTTCGCGAATACGCCAAAGAATATAAGTGGACGAATGTGTCCAAAGTAACGACGGCGGCAGCAGCGTTAGAAGGACCAGCGAAGGTGTGGCAAGACAGCGCAGGAACGACGATCCGGAACTTCGACAAATAAGCGATCGAGCTGACGAAGAATTTTCCAGATCGACAACTGTCTTACGAAGATAAAGAACGATTGATTCGAGCTCCACAGAAGAACGACGAGACCACCGAAACCTATTTACGGCAAAAATGGGCCACGTGCGAAAGACTGGGAATGTCGATCAGCGACGCGCAGAATTATCTGTTAGACGGACTAAGAAGCAAAGCAGCGACGGCGCCGATGTACGTTGTCCAATATCAACACATCAGCGAGATGGTTGGAACGGCGCAAAACCTGGAAGCTCGAGCGAAGGGGACAACGATCGAAGCAAAGACGAAAACGAGCTCTACGAAGCCAAACGGGAGAGGATTCGACGCAGGGCCGAAGTGTTTTAGGTGCGGCGAGAAGGGGCACCAGAAGTCAGATTGTCCGAACGAGCTGAAGTGTTTTAAATGCCACGAATCGGGCCATCTGGCGAATGCGTGTCCAAATGAAGTAAAATGCTTCAATTGTAACGGGTTTGGACACATGGCAAACGCGTGTCCAGAGCCGAAGAAAGAGCGGAAGCAGCCATCAAAAAACAAGTTGGACGTTAAAACGAAGAAGATTTACAAAATCGAAGCCGAGGAGATGCAGCCAGAATTCGAGACCATGATGTGGGTCGATGGAAAGAAATGCAGCGCGGGAATCGATACGCAAAGCGCCGTGTGTCTGATTAGTAAGACGTTTTCGCAACGTACAAAGATCGAGGAGCCGGACTACGAATACGTGATCGAAGGTTTTAATCAAGATGCAAGTCGTTATCGTGGGCGAACGAGATGTGATGTAGAAAGCGCAAACGTGAAATTGGCGGGTGTCGAGTTCTATGTGGTCGACGACGCCAGAATGCCGACGGAAGTCTGGATAGGGAAACCATTCTTGAAACACCCGACGATCACGATGCAATCAGACGGAGGTTACGTGACGTTCAGACCGAGGGAAGGGATGCGAGACGAATCAGGAATTTCAAGAATCGAGCCAAAGATCACTGCAGCAAAGCCGCGAGCGCTCGTGATCGACGAAAACAAAGTGGTACCAGCCCACTCGATAAGTTTGGTGACGGTACGAGCGAAGAGTCAGTCAGACGGATTGTTTTACGTAGAAAACGAGCACGCGGTGACGGATCGGTTGGAAGTACCGGAAGGCCTGATCGAAGTGAAGAACGAGCGGGCAACGATGCCGATAATCAACAACGAACCAGAAGAAGTACGAGTCACACGAGGTCGAAAGCTTGGGCATGTTGAAATCACCGAAGAAGAACCGTTGTTGCACCAGGTACAAGTCAAGAAAGTCACGACGATCGAGGCAAGTTCGAGGATGCGAATAACGGCCGACGAAATTAATTTGGGCAAGTCAGTGACGCCGGAAGAAAAGGAGATCGTACTGACGATGATTAACGACGAATTTCGAGACTGTTTCGCAACGAATTTGGAGGAGGTCGGATGTTTTCCAGATCTCAAGATGGATATCGAAGTTACGACGACGAGGCCAACGAATTTGCGGCGATACCAGTATTCAGCAGCGCAGCAAAAAGAGATTGACAAGATGGTCGCCGAGTTGGAAGGAGCAGGATTCGTGACGCGATCAAAGAGTCCATTCAACAGTCCGATCGTGATGGTGCGCAAGAAAACCGGCGAATGGAGAATTTGTATTGATTTCAGATCGCTCAACGAAATAACGGTGAAGGAACACTTTCCGTGCCCCAGGATGGATGAGTTACTCGACGGGACGCACGAATGAAGAGTTTTCCTAGTGTTCGATTTGGCGTCGGGTTACTACCAGATCGAATTGACAGCTAAAGCGCAAGAGAAGACAGCATTTTCGACAATGAACGGCAAATATCAGTTTGTGCGGATGTGGTTTGGGTTGATAAACGCGCCGTTTGTTTTCAATCGAGTGATGGAGTTGGCGTTCGGACATTTGCCATACGAAGTACTGCGCAGATATATGGACGATCTTCTATCGGGTGCGAAAACGAACGCGGAGTTAATCGAGAAGATGAGGAAGATCTTAATCGAGGTGAGAAGATCGAAGCTTACATTGAAGTTGAGCAAATGCCACTTCCTCTGCGAGGAAGTACAGTTTCTCGGGTTACGACTGACGAAGGACGGCCTACGACCAGGATTCGAGAAAACAAGCGCGATCAAGAATTTTGCGAAGCCAAAAGACGTACGAGGCATAAGGAGTTTTCTGGGATTATGTGGATATTTCCGACGATTCATCGCAGGATATGCGACAAAAACGAGAGCGCTAACGAAATTGACTCGAAAGAACGAAACGTTTGTGTGGACAACTGAGTGTGAAGCAGCGTTTCAGGGGTTGATTGGAGAATTGATTGCGGAGCCAGTGTTGAAGATCTACGATAACACACGACTGTGCGAGGTGCATACGGACGCATCACAAGACGGGATCGGGGCAGTATTAATGCAGCGAGGCGAAGGAAACGACCTGCATCCGATTATCTATGCGAGTAGAACAACGACCGAATGCGAGAAGCGATACCATTCAACGGAGCTCGAGTTAATGGCGGTAGTTTGGGCGGTGTTAAAATTTCGAATGTACTTATACGGCGCAGAATTCACGGTGGTGACAGATTGCGAAGCAGTACGATATGGGTTGAAGAAACGGGAGTTGACGCCACGAATCGGGAGATGGGTGTTGGCGCTTTCGGAATATAATTTCAAAGCAATACATCGACCAGGACACTGGAAAAAAAATCAGATTTACTCACTTGTAAAGAATTGTAAATGTATAGGTAGATGGATTTTACAAGTTTGTAAATTAGATTTACAAACAATTGAAAATAAGTCTTTTTTAAACATATTTACAATCTGGAAAGAGACCATTTCCGGGACTTTTTTTACAATAACTTTACAAACATTTTCAATTGTGTAATTATAAAATTTCATAATATATTTCCAATGTATTTCCAATATATTTCCAATATATTTCCAATATATTTCCAATAAAAAAATCTACTACCCTCCATTTTGAAAAATTTAAATACATAAACTCAATTTTTTTTTTTAAACTGTTTGATTTTTTTTTCAAACACCATTCAACAATTAGTTTTCATTGATTTGATCACAATTTGCATGTTTTATTAACAGTTTTATTTAAATTTATTTTAATCTTATAGTTTTCTTTTTTCTAACCTTGACCTCTGCTGGAATTGAACCTGGGACCCTTTGTTCTAAAGACCACTGCCCTATCCACTAGGCTAGTATGGCTTGTAATAGCTTTATGCATAACTTCCTATAAATAGTAACTTCTTTGTTAAATAATCTGTTTGAGATTCATCGTATTAAAAATACAATCAATCTCACATTGATTACCGTCGATGAAACAATCTGACTCCTGGAGTCGGATTGTTTCATCGACGGTACGTTTCATCGACACGAATTTTTCCGTCCCTGCGCCCTGATTGGCCCGATTTCATATTGTCCATGTCGGTTCGAAATTGGATCGTTTCATACATTATTTTCTCTTCTGAGTTCAAATTTGATACAATTTTATTGTTCCTGACTGTATTTTACCTTGTTCTTGTTACATTTCAGATATTTAAATGTTACATTTCAATTTCAGGTATTTTCTTGCTTTTACATTATTTTTACAATCATTGTGAAATGAAGTTTACAATACATTTCCATCCAAAAGAAAATTGATTGGAAACAACATTTCAAACAACAGATTTTCAACTAATTGAAAATATGACTTTTCATCTCTAGGATTTACTACACATTTTCAGAAGTTTGGAAATATACAAATATTTCCAACATATTTCCAGCAAATTTCCGCATCATAGTAAATTCAACTTTTCCATATAAATTTTCAACTTGGAAATGTTTGGAAATATGCTTTTTTTTCCAGTGGGATTACTCATGGGCCACGTCGACGCCCTGAGTAGGAACGCGGAACCAGCAAGCGGCGAGGAAACGGAGATGGAACGACGGTTCAAAGTTAACCAAATTAAATTTACAGAAGGCGACTGGCTCGTGGCTGCGCAGGAAAGCGATCCCGAGTGTAAAGAGTTGAAGGACGCGTTGTTGGTAGAAGATAAAAGTTTATTGGACGAACGAATGCAGCACAAGATTCGAGGATACAAGATCAAGAAGGGACACGTTTACTTCGAGTTAACGGTAAACGGACGGCGAAGAGATGTGTTGTATTTGCCCAAGATGATGAGGAGACAGATCACGAACGAAGTACATATTGGAAACGCGCATCCGGGGGTCGACGCAACGATTGAGGCGATTCGAAAGAGGTTTTGGTTCCCCAGGATGCGAAGTTACGTGAAAGCAGCCGTAGGAGCGTGTATCGAGTGTTTGATGAGGAAGGAACCAGGAGGAAAACGAGCCGGCGAGTTGAATATCGAGAGGCAAAGGGTGCCGTTCCACACGGTTCACCCGGATCATGTGGGCCCCTTTCCAAAGAGCGGCATTGGATACCGACACATTTTGGTGGCAGTGTGCATATTTTCGAAATTGGTTTTTCTAATGCCGGTAAAATCAACGAACGCAACAACTACGTGCAGAGAGATTCGGAAGTTAGGCGCACGAATGTGGATCCCGACGCGGATTATTACAGATCGAGGAACGGCGTTTACCAACGCGTTGTTTGCAGAAATGTGCAAAGAATTCGAGATTCGACACGTGCTGACTTTGACGGAAAATCCGAGAGCGAACGGGCAAGTGGAAAGGATGAACCGAACGATAGTCCCGATGTTGGCGAGCCAAACAACGAAGAACGACGGGAGCGATTGGAGCAAAGGGATCGACAAGGTCGAAATCGCGATCAACTCAAGAGTCAACCAATCGACCAAGAAAACACCATTGGAGGTGTTGTACGGGTTCCAGCCGAGAACGATCATCGAGCCAAAATTAGCAGCGATAGTAGTTGAGGAAAACGATGAAGACGAGACGGAAATCGAGGACGTAAGAAACGAAGCGTACGAAACACTGACGGAAAACCAGATCAAGCAGAAAAAGGCGTTCGATAGACATCGAGGACCAAACCGGACATACGAAGTCGGGGATATGGTCGTCGTACGAAGGAAAGCGATCGCAATACAAGGCAAAGCGGGGAAACTCAGTAATCTGTATCGAGGACCATTGCGAGTAAGTCGGCGGATTTCGAGCACAGTGTACGAGATTACAAGTCTCGAGAACCCGCCTCGATACAAAACGACCGCACCAATCGACCAGATGAAGAAATGGACATTCGAGGACGACGCGACATCAGGAGCCGAAGACGAATTAACAAGTGTCGGCGGGGACGCCGACATTTAGTCGGACAACCGAGTGTGGAGTTTTTCGGGTGTAACGGGCAATAACGATCGCCAGGGGGCGGGCAGACACAAACGGAATATATCCGATAAGCGTTTTGGGGGTGAACAGCCAATTGGGGGCCGTTCTTTGTAATCAACCAATCAGGGTTGACCAGTGTGATATATAATCAGTTTGTTTTGTTTAATAAAATCACTTGAAGTTAACTAGAGCTTGTAGTTGTGTCTTGGTAATTTTGGGTCAGCTAGTCTCAGCTTTGAGATAGTTTACAATAGTTTACAAAAACCCACATCTATTAATAGTAAGGTCAACTAGGGGTTCCAGGAAATCAACTGAGGTCAACTAGGGGTTCTAAGAAATCAACTGAGGTCAAACAACGACAATTTTTAGGCTAAAGTCAAAGTTCAACCACCTTAAGCAATCAACAAACTCTTTCTATTTTAAAACCCTAGTTTTCATATGCATTGATAGAAAGGTAAAACAAGTAAATATAAAAAACAAAGTCAGAACACCAGTTGAAATTCTACTAGGGAACAGAGATAGAGGTAGAGATTTGCAAAGGTTCAAAATTTAAATAATCGACTCTTTGCGAGTAAAAATTGACTTTTTGCGTGTAAAAATTGACTTTTTGCGTGTAAAAATTGACTTTTTGCGAGTAAAAATTGATTTTTTGCATTTTGTGTGCTTAAAAATAAATACGGAGTACATTTTTAGATTAAAAATTTCAGTTTGTCTCAAAAACTCATTTTGACACTTAATTTCATAATTCAGTCTCAAAAAGTTATGCATTCTACAAAGAAGTGTGGTATTTGCATCATCAAGGCAGAATTCAAGACTGTCAGACGGGAAGAAATGAGACGTCCTTGGTGCCAATAACAGCTGCTGCAGCAAAAGCTTGTGGACTAGGAGTACTATGTATTCTATGCAAGATTTTATTTTAAAATGTTACATCCCGATTGTCTTACACTGGAGATTTACAATTGTCTTCAATCTTAGTAATGAGCTTAGGTTTCAATTAAAACAACATCCTTAGCAATGTGTGTTCTTGCATGAAACTGATGCTCTGTTTATTCTCCAAAGACAGATTAAGCCAGAGAAAATGTCAAATTTTCTTTCCAAGTTTTTTTTCTTTGTGTTTAGCACAAAGATGTCTTCAGTGGACAAAATAAATGTAAACGAGGAAGTACTACTGTCTGATATGTTTCATCTTGCAAGCAGAATTTTTTTTAGAAAGAATGTTTTTTCTTCTAAAATGGAAGTGAAAGGAATTCTGCCTCTCATGTGAATTCTGCCTCTCATGTGAAATTCTCATGTTTATGAGTTTTTGACTTTCGATCTTATTCATATAAAAATTTAGAGTTTCGACCTTATTCATGAATCGGGGGTCGACCGACTCGAATCGGGGGTCCCCCGATTCATGAATAAGGCCGACTCGAATCGGGGGTCGACCAACTCGGGATGGGATACTTGGGTCGAAATGAATAAGGTCGAAACAGGATTTCGACCTTATTCATTTCGACCCTAGTCATTTCTGTATGTCTAATTTTGACCTTCTTCATGAATAAGATCGAAACATCATTTTGACCTTAGTCATTTCGACCTTATTCATGAATAAGATCGAAATAGGATTTCGACTTTAGTCATTTCGACCCTAGTCATTTCGGTGTATGTAATTTCGACCTTATTCATGAATAAGGTCAAAACTTTAAATTTTTATATGAATAAGGTCGAAAGTCAAAAACTCAAAAACATGAGAATTTCACATGAGAATCTCGTGTCTTCTCTCGTTTTCTAATAACAATGTAAAAAATGTTTTTTATTTTATCACTTGTTTTATATTTGCAGGAAACCAGAGCTTCTAGAAGAAACTATTTCATATTTTTCTCATTTATTTTATAAATAAGTAATAAAATAACCTTATTTTAGCCTACATAAAGTTGTTTTTATTTTGATATTAATTTAATTTTTTTTTTGAACGTTAACTGGCAGTATAAAGTGTGTACACACTGTGTTGTAGTAAAAAGTAGGGGACTGGACCCCATAGGATCCCATGTTAAACTTCATTTCTACTCCACAACCGACATTTGAAATATATTTTGGCATTCGAATATTTTAGCCGTAAAAGCGTCGGGCTAACCTAACCTAAGCTAACCTAACCTAATCTAACCTCTAACCTCTCGCGATGTAAAGGTAAAAGGTTAGCTGTAAAAGTGTCGAGCTAACCTAACCTAATCTAACCTAACCTCTTACCTCTTACGGTTAGGTTTAGGTTAGCCAGTGCAATCTACTATCAAAATCGGTAACCAAAAGTCCCAAATTTGGTCCGAGGGCCAAATGGTCAAAATGGCGGCCGTTTGGTTACGGGCTTGACCAGATGGTCGAATTTCATTAGGATAGGTCCAAAAAAATGGTTGTGTGTATGAACCGGTCAGGTGTCATGTTCCCAGGCAATGACTTAGATGGGTTTCAGGAGCATAAATAAAACGATGCTCACCCTTCAAATTTTTTTTTCACGAGTGAAGAGAGATTTAATTGCGTGACGTTATAAGGTTCCAAAACCGGTTCCAACTGGTTTTGAAGAGACTTTTCTAGAATGCTCCGTTTTGTGGTTCTTCGAAGCAAAATAGAAAAATCGAGCGTGGAAACAGTAGCCCTTTCGATCGTAGGGAGGGGGAGCTACTGATTTATCACGGGGTTCGTTGCTCTTTATATACTATTTTGAGCCGGAAGTAGGTGAAACAGGAAGTGAGTGGTAGCGAGTACCACTCACTTCCGGTTTGGAACATTCTAGAACATTTTAGAAGCTTCTTTTGTACGTCACACTTCCGGTTTAAAACAGTATATAAAGAGCAACGAACCCCATCATAAATCAGTTCCTCTCCCTCCTTACGATCGAAAGGGCTACTGTTTCCACGCAAAAATTTCCAATTTTTTTTCCTTAAAAAAATTTTTCTTAAAACGAACCAGTTTGTTTCAATTTCGAAAATTTTTTTTTTTATATATAAAAAAGGACATAATGAATCAATTTAACATCAACCATTGCACGGCATTTTTGAAGAAGAAGAGAGAAGAAGGAAGTCTATCTAAAGACTTTAAACTGAATCACATTAGCCTGGATGCTCTTCAGAAGAAATGTGCCGAATTCGTAGACTATAAGAAGGTAGTGTCTAATCACTACGAACTGTTATCTTCTATTTTCGACGGCCATTCGCGAACATACTCCGTCGTGTTCGACGAAACACTTACTTCCATCGAAGACGTTATGACGTCAGCTGCCCGAAACATACAATTATTGGCGTCGGAAGTAGCCGCCGATATGCACTCGTGCAAATTAAGGGTTGTATTGATATGCAGGTATAGTCACTCAACGAAACCGAAGCCCTGTTACTTTACCTTGACGGCAGGGCCATACGTCATGTTTGGGGACGCCATTGACGAGATCATCAGTTTGGCCACGACTCGCCTGGTCGAGAAGAACGTTGAATTTGAGGAGAAATATGACTATTTCAGCTTCGTAAACGTGGAGTCAATTAAAGTCGACGTGGACGTATTAAACCAGAAAGGCGCCCAAACCTCAACGATACCGATGATCGATTCGAGCGCGGGTCTGCCGTCCGATGTTCGAAATAAGAAGGCAGTATTGACCTTTGTGATGGACGTGCGTAAATCTTTCGTGTGGGCCGTGCTCGCAGCCTTACACCCTACGGCTACTCATGCCGAACGCTTAACAAACTACACGAAGTACGAGCACGAATTAAACTTGCAAGGCTTAGAATTCCCGTTGTCTTTCAGAAACGTAGAAAAATTCCAATCGCTGAATCCCGATATCGAAATAAATATTTATTTTAGCGTCGGCGATCGCGTGGTTAGATGCGTTAGCGTTCACAGAAACAGGAAACATCACGTTGATCTATTCTTCTACGGCAACAATCGCTACGGACTGCTGAGGAATGCAAAACGATTGCTGGGATATTTTCAGTGTTATTACTGCGATAACCAATTCAAGAGCTGCGCGGCTAGAGACAAACACCTGACGATATTTCACTCCGTTGCGGAAGAATCGTCTTATCGGGAACTGGACGAATGTCTGCGCAGAAAAAAGGCCGTCGTAAATGTCCAGAACTCGGACCAGAAAAGCTTCTTGTGGGCCGTGTTGTCTGCCTTGTATCCGGCGCCCGACCATGTTTGCAGAGCGGCTTATTACGAACAATTTATGGACAAACTCGATCTCGAAGGGCTCGTTTTTCCCGTCGGTCCGAGAGAAGTCTTAATATTTGAACGAAAAAACACCGATCTCAATATTAACATTTTCGAGCTGGTGTCCAAGTCGCGGATCGTGCCGATCAAAGTCGATGTTCTCACAAAACGTTCGACAACGATAAACTTGCTCAAGATGCAAGACCATTATATGTGGATAAAAGATTTTTCTCGACTAATGAGCACGACTGATCATAACAAGCGACATTACTGTCCGAATTGCTGCAACGGCTATTCGAGCGCCACCGTACTCGCGAAACACAAACGATTCTGCGGGGAAAACGAAGCCTGCGACACCAAATGTCCGCAAGCTGGAACTGTCTGCACGTTTAAAGGCGAGAAGAAAAAATATCCTTTACCGTACGTTTGCTACGCCGATTTCGAGGCGTTTTTGGTGCCCGACGAGGAGAACGAACACACGTTGCATTCGGTCACCATTAATTCCCACGAGCCCTGCGGATACCTGTTTAAAATAGTTTGCACGGAGAACGAAGCTTTTTCCAGGCCGTTACGGCTGTACAGAGGGCCGAACGTCGTCGATCATTTTTTGCAATCGTTGCGCGAGGAAATTAAAGCCGTGGTTCGTCATTTTTCCGAATTGGAAACGCGATTCGATCCCGAGACGATGACTCCGTTTCATTGGAACGCCTATAGGAATGCAACAACGTGTTTCTTATGCGGTGGCGTGTTCACCAAAGAAAAAGGCTGGACTAAAGTGTTGGATCACAACCATTTCACCGGTGAGTTTCGCGGGGCCGCGCACGCCAAATGTAACCTCAACTATCATTGGCGAAAATCCGTGCCTATAATTTTCCACAATGGAAAAAAGTACGATTTCCATCTGATATTGCCGCATTTGACCTGCGAGTCAGAAAAAGTGACCATAATTGCCGAAAACACCGAACTGTACAATTCTTTCACGCTGAGAATCGATACCGGCGATGTTCCAGAAGTGCACCGTTACGTAACCCTGAAATTTATGGACTCGTTTCTTTTCCTTTCGAGCAGTTTAGCCAATTTGGCCAAAAGTTTAGACGAGTCGCAGTTCGTTGTCTTTCGAAGCGAGTTCAAGGGCGAGGCAATCGAGCTTCTGTTGAGAAAAGGAGTCTATCCTTACACGTACATGACCGACACGTCTAAATTTGAAGAAGATCAACTGCCGGCGATAGAAAAATTCGAAGACATAACCATAGATGACTACCATTACGCCCAGTTAGTGTGGAATAAATTCGGTCTTCAAAACTTGGGCGAATATCACGATTTATATTTGAAGACCGACACGCTACTTTTGTCAGACATATTCGAACAATTTCGGAAAATGTGCTTGAAACATTATAAGCTTGACCCTTGTCACTATATAACGTTTCCCAGTCTGACGTTTGACGCCGCGCTGCTCTTCAGCGATGTAAAGCTAGAGCTTATGTCCGACCCCGACATGTACGTGTTCATCGAAAGAGGCATAAGAGGCGGGGTTGCCACGATCAGCCAACGCTATGCCAAAGCTAACAATCCTCTCCTGGCATCGGGATATGACCCAGAGAAACCAGAGAGTTACATCGTCTACCTCGATGCCAACTCCATGTACTCCTGGGCAATGAGCAAACCGCTGCCCGTCGGCAAGTTTGCTTTCGTTGAAAACTTGGCCGAATGGACGCAAGATCGTATTTTGACTATGAAAGAGGACGATGAGATGGGATGCATCTTGGAAGTGGATCTGGGATATCCTGCCGAACTGCATTCGTCCCACAACTGTCTGCCTTTGGCTCCGGAAATGATGCGCCTTGCGGACGACACTTGCCCCAGATTGATCCCTCATTTGCAAGGTCGATGTAATTACATATTGCATTACAGAGCTCTGCAATTGTACTTGTCCCTCGGCATGACGTTGATAAAAATCAAACGAGTGCTGACGTTTGAACAACGACCATGGTTGGCCGAGTATATCGCGCTGAACATCGAGAAACGCAAGTCCGCTAGCACTACTTTCGAGCAGGAGTTGGCGAAACTTGCCTGCAACGCCTGTTACGGGAAAACGATGCAGGACGTGAGGAAATATCGGCAATTCTATCTGGTGAATAACCTGAAGGATTTGTCTAAGCACGTGGCGCATGCGGGCTTTAAGGCTAAAGAAAATTTAGCGGAAGGATTGGTGTTAGTCGAACGTCGCAAGCTGGAATTGACCTTAGATAAGCCTATTTACAGCGGACTAACCATCCTGGACTTGTCAAAATGCTTGCTGTATGACTTTCACTATAACGTCATGAGAAAAAAATTCGGCGACGATGTAAGACTGCTCATGACCGACACCGATAGCTTAATGTACGAAATTGAATCCCCTTCGGTGTACTCGTTTTTCAGAGACGAAGTACCCGAAGTCATGGATTTATCCAACTACAACCCACCCGATAGCAGGAATAGGCGCGTCATCGGATGCTTTAAAGACGAAACCGGTGGCGAGCCTATCGACGAATTCGTCGGTTTGAGGGCAAAGTGCTACGCCTTTAACGTTAACGGGAAAACGAGCATGCGTTGCAAAGGAATCAAAAGAGCCGTCGTGAATAAAGAGCTGAACTTGGATTCGTATAAAACGATTTTGTTCGACGAGCGCGAAACGAAACGATTAAAGTTTCAAACGTTCAAATCGAACAGGCACGCTATCACGACGGTCGAAGTGGACAAATTAGCTTTGACCGCAAAAGACAAAAAACGTATCGTATTAGACGACTGCATTCACACTAAAGCTTACGGTTACGTAGACTTATAAACGTTTAAAAAAAATAAAATAATAATAAAACCATTTCAAATTCATCTATTTTTTTTTTACGCTGCTTAGCATTAAGGGTTAAAGGTTATGGGTTGTAACCCGTAACCTTTTTAGCTATACGAATGGATTAATCGATTAATTTTTTAATGCGTACGAGTCTGCAACACGCGGCTTAGCATTAAGGATCAAAGGTTATGGGTTGTAACCCATAACCTTTTTAGCTATATAAATTAATTAATTGTTTATTTTTTTTTAAATGGTATTAGGCTTCCCATTTACTGCGATCGAATCTGCAATACACATGGGCGTAAACTCTAATATCCGTACCCCAATCGGTGACGGTAGATATTCTAATATGATCGTTATCGTCGAAATCGACGGTTTTCCCGAAATTGTACGATTTAAAACATACCACCCTCTCGCTCGGTATTTTTGTAATGCTTGTACGTGGAATATGGAACGTTCGACTGTGCCCGTTAATACGCAAGACAAATTCAAAATCGTGAGGTACTACCGTGGTGTCATTGGCAGTATACATGAATAAGTTGAGACGAGTTATATGTCCGTGATGAGGAGTATAAAACCTTCCACCACCATAAAATAATTTCCACACTTCGGGCACCTTTGGAAACCATTCGTTGTCGTAACGCGTATGTTCGTACCCTATTACCACATCGGCCTGTTCTTCTCCTCCGGTAACATTTAGACTCGATATTTTGGCTTCTAATTCTGCCAATTTCAGATCGATTTCGTTTTTGTTCGAAGTTAAGGCGGTTTCGATAGTGCCGGCCAATGCAGCCTCGTCGACGATCGGAATCGCGTCGGTGATTCTCGATATCTCCGCTCGAACGGACTCCAAAACCTCCAACATGTTTTCCTGCAACTGTTTTATTTGATCGTTGGCTAATTTGATTTTATCGGTAACCTCGTCGACGCTCGCTCGCATTTTATCGGACTTTTCGGAATTTTCCGTCACGTGCTCGTTTAATTTAAGTTTAGTTTCGTCCAGATCGTTTCGAATGGCAGTACTGGCCGCCTCCAGTTCCGCTTTGGCCGCTTCGATTTTGGTTTTCAAGCCTTCCGTGCTTTCGCTACTGACGCCAGCTTTTGCGGGTAACGCCTCGATTTGCTCTTGCAAGGTATTAACCTTATTCGCCACGCTCTCTTCTAAGTTCGCAATATCTTCTCGAGCTTGTTTTATCTCGTTCTTCGAAGCCTCGATGTCGTTTTTGATTTTGTCCACGTCCAGGTTCTGGACCCTGTTTTTTACCGAATCCAACGCGTCGTTTATTTTTGACACTTCCCTATCCAGTTCGTTTTTATTCGAAGTTACATCAGAGGTCAACGCCGCCAACGCGGTCTTTAAATCATCGATCGCGGATTGCAACTCTGATTTAATATCGTTTATCATCCCCTTGATTTTTATTTCCAGCGCGGTGATTTGCTGTTGGTTGATTTCCACGCCACCGGAAGCGGCCGCATTATCTACCAGTAGCTTAATGTTAGCTTCTAATTCTTTAATCTTCTTAATCAAGTCTTGTTCCAACGTTCCGTATTTCAAAGTAGCGTAGGCAATATCGTTTTTGAGTTGATCCAAATCGACCCCCGAAGCGTGATCTTTCACGGAACGTTTTAACGCGTTCAAATCGTTAATGAGTGAATCGCAACAAGCTTTCAGGGCATCTTTAGTCTTTTGCATCTCCGCCAAAATTTTCTTTTCGAGCTCGGTTAATGCGTCGTAACCGACATGATCTCCGAGCACTTGATCCACGTCTCGACGTTTACGTTTACCCATTTTATGCACCGCGTTCAGACGATAATCGTCTCCTAGCTTATTGACGCTTACCATGTTTTTTTTTAATAGCAAAAAAAAATTTTTAATTTAAACTTTTTTTCTTTTAAAATTTTTTTCCTTTAACCTTTTTTTGAAATAAAAAAATTGTTCGCTTGCCATTGTTTTAAAACGAACAAGCACAAATGGCCGCACGTGACTTCGTCAAAATCCTGGTACCGACTGTAATTGTATTTTAAGTCGTCGCCCAAATATTCGTATATTTCCATCGGTGGAGGCAAGTCGCCGAAACTGTCGAAGTACAGCTTGAGACTGCCGTTTTTGGCGTACGCGACCCAATGACTACCGCTTTCGCGTTGCGCGTTCAAATTAACGATCCCGCATTCTTTCGATCGGGGTTTGAGGGGTAAAGCGTCTCGCGAAAACACGCCTCTAAAAAATTTTAGGTTCATTCGATCGGCCAGTTGCTTCAACTGCCGCGAATCCAGCGGTTTTATTTTCGCGTCACCGGTGAGCCGTAAGTGTGAAAACTGGCGTTTTACCTCAGGTTCACATTCCCTTTAATGTGTCATTTTATTTGATATTTTTGTATTTTGATTTCATAACATTTTAATTTGGGTGCACATTCCCTTTAATGTGCCATTATTATTGCTATTTTGTAAACCTTGATTTAATAATGTTTTCTATTTGATATTTGTTCTTATTAATTCTTATTATAATATTTTAGTGTCTTTATTTGCTAATTTCCATATTTTTTGATTTGATATTTAATATTTCCATTTATTATGTTTTTTATTTGTTTATTTACAATTTAGTGTCATTAACCTTTTATTTAAAGAGGGTTAGATTATTGTCACATGACCTGGCTTCAGCTCTCCTTCTAGGAATGCAGCTGAAGCCAATTATCGGATTAGTGGTGCTCCAATAGGAGCGTTTTTGTATATATCTTTTTGAAGACAATAAAGTTTAACCCCAGTGAGTGTACAAAATTCATGGTGGAAGCAAGCTGCAGATTTATTTCAAAAAACATACACTTAAATTACAAAGAAGCCAGAGACTTTAAGAAGACCAACTAAAAGCGATTGGAATCTACATTTTGGTGCCGAAACCCGGGAGTACCCCAAACTGCAAGTAAAAAAATGCCTCCGAAATTTGAATTGAAGAGAAGGGCCTTGACCACAGCCATCCAGGCTGCAGAGACATTAATGGCCGCCATTACAACTGCCTTTGCTGGCGTGCCGGTGGTGACCAAAGACGTGCTCAGCATCTGGACAGATCAACTGGCGGGGAAAATGCTCCGCGTTACAAAAGCCAGTGATTTGGCCATGGACTTGGCAAAAAGTGACCTTGAGGTGGACGAGGTGAGCAACGCGATCGACGCCATAGAGGACCGCGCTGCATCAACTAGAGCCGCCATTATGACGTACACCACTCAAAATTATCCAGTTCAACCCATTGTGCCTCAAAATTTACCGCTACAATTGAATCAAGCCATAATACCAACAATTAACAATTCGATAAAAAGAAAACCGTTGGAAGTGCCAAAATTTGACGGTAGGCGGCCAGAGGATTGGAGTGGGTTCTGGAAAACATTTAGCGTGCAATATGGAGACGACACACAGTTGGACAATATAAATAAATTGCTTCACCTGCGCACGTATCTGCACGGGGACGCTTTGAATGACATCAAAGCGTTAGAAATAACAATACCAAATTACTTGGTCGCAGTTGATCGCTTAAAAAAGAAATATGGCGATAAAATTTTATTGGAAAATCGATTTATAAATAATTTATCCGTTTTACCTGCAGTAAAGGACGAGAAGGATCACGCTGGACTGCAGCATTTGCACCGCCACGTCGAGATAAACATCGAAAATTTGAGCAACATCGATGTGCGCCTCGAGGAATATCAAAGGACGCTGTTTCCCACACTGGCCACAGCAATCCCACGTACACTGATGCGTGAATACGACCGAGAGAACGCTGCAGAGCGATCAGTCCCTCGTCTCATGAACTGGCTGCACGAATTTGTGACCAAGGAGGCCCAATACGAGATGATGGCAAATCAATCGAGGCCAACTGAATCCCAACCGAAATTAAATGCAGTTCCGGACTCCTCAAATTTCAAAAAAGAGAAGAAACGATTTGACAAGAGAGATAAACGAGTCTATGAAAGTTCCGCATCAATGATGTCAGTTGCAGTTAGGACTTGCCAATTTTGTGAGTCAAAGAGCCACGACAGAAAAGTCTGCCCACTCAACGCTGAAGAACGAATGGAGAAATTAAAGGCAAAAAACGTTTGTTTTCGATGCCTCGGACGAACACCGCACCCGACCAACGAGTGTCGCACGTCAATGAAGTGCTATCGATGTGAAGGGCAGCACCACACATATTTGTGCACCAAGCCAAAATCGACAGCAACGAACGAATCAAGTTCCGGTAGACAAATTGAGGTGACTGAAATCAAACAAAACACAGTTGTCGACGTAAATCGACCAGCTGTTGAATTTTTGATGATCCAAATGGCACAATTGAGCGGAGAGAAGCTGCAAACCAAGGGTGTCTGCTACATAGACGGCGGAGCACAGCGCACATTTATTCGCGCTGACGTGGCCCAGAAATTAAATTTGAAAAAATTGGGAACGGAAAAGATCAACCTCGCCACGTTTGGTCAGCACCCCAAAATGGAAGTGAGAAACCGAGTGCAGGTGAAAATACGACCAGCCAACGGAGCATCTCCAGCCATATTAATCGATGCAATTGAAACGCCGCGGTGCACAACCACTCCGACAGAAATTCCAACCAGCGCCTTAAATGACAAATTAAAAGACTTGGGAATCCAAGTGAATTGCAAACAGGCCGCCTTACATTCAAGCGAAGTGGACATTCTCCTCGGCGTGGACCATTATAACAAGATCACCACGGGTTGTTCCAAATTTATTGAAGAAAATTTGGCCGCTGTACACACGATTTTGGGTTGGACGCTGCACGGCCAAACGACGCAGGGGACACAACTCACCGCGTCGCCTACGCAAGCTAATACGATAACCATTATTCCTTCTACAGATGACCTGTTGCGCAAATTTTGGGAGCTTGAATCGATTGGAGTCCAGCATGAATCAATGGCCGCCACGCGAGATGAGAAAATAATTAAGAAATTTAACCAAACCATCAACTGGACAGGGAGCCATTATTCCGTCCAGCTGCCGTGGACAGTGAATCCAGACGAGCTTGCTGACAATTATGAAATCGCCAAACAAGAAGTCCCATCTAATTGCAACCTGATGAACGACGACGAGACCAAAGTTTTGGGATTACGATTGAGTCCAAACACAGACCAAATAAGCCTTGCTGTGGAAATTACAGACGACGTCGAAACCAAGCGAATCACCAAACGAGAAGTCATCCACATAATAGCACAGATTTTCGACCCGTTGGGATTCGCGAGTCCCTTCACCATTACGGCAAAGATTTTTTTCCAAACCTTGTGGCTAAGAAACTTGACATGGAACAAGGAATTAAATGAAGAAATTCAAGAAACGTGGAAAAAATGGGCAAATCAAATCCCCAAATTAAAAGAAGTCAAACTGCCAAGATGGATTGGATTTAAACTACGTCAAGAAAACGAATTTCATATATTCTGCGAAGCCAGCCCGAAAGCAGTGGCTTATATGCGCAGAAAGAAAGAAGATTTAATTATAATAAATTTTTCATTTTCCAAATCTAGAGTAGCTCCAGTAAAACAGCTGACGCTGCCCAAAATGGAACTGATGGGCGCCCTCCTCGCGGTACGACTTAAGGACCAACTGAAGGAGGTGACGGACTGCGACCGATACCATTACGGCACCGACAGTCAGATGCATTGGATAACAAACACATCCAAGCGGCCACCAACGTTCATAAACAACCAGGCGATCGAAATTAGAGAGAAATCACACGTAAAAGCATGGAAACACGTTGCGGGCCCGGAAAATCCAGCCGACCGACTGACAAGAGGCATAAACGCATCGGAACTGATAAATGACAACCTGTGGTGGAAAGGGACAAAATGGCTAAGTGAAGAGCAAGAAAACTGGCCAAATAATAAAATAAAATTACCCATAGACCCAGACGAATTGGACAGTGAAGCTGACGAAGAGGAGGCGCCAAGCGGAGAAACCCATGCAAATGCAGTTCAACAAAATAATCAAAAAATTGCATTTCCAATTTCCAGCTCGTATTTACGCACATGTCGAGTGTGGGCCTGGTGCTATCGTTTCGCACACAACTCAAAACAGAGAGCCGACAGCGAACACCGTCGACAAGGAGTTCTAAATGCAGAAGAACTCGTGAACGCAAAACAGAAATTAATCATCGCCGCACAGCAGCAACACTACGCTGCAGAAATGAGACAATTGACCGAGGGGAAACCATTGATGGCAGGATCCAAATTAAAGCTGCTCAACCCATTCATTGATGCAAATGGAGTAATGAGACTGAGGACCAGACTACAAACCTCCAAAGATGAACAAACGGCAACACAACCTATCGTGTTACCACAAAAATGCGAATTGACCAAACTAATATTTTTGCATTCTCATTCCCAGGTTCTCCACTGTGGCTTGGCAGCAACGCTCGCCCAATTTAGAGAGTCATACTGGACACCGGCCGCAAGGAGAACCTTGAAGTCAACATCAAGTCGATGCGTCACGTGCATGAAGATACAAGGCAAATTAATGCAAGAATCACCCGGATTGCTGCCATTTGATAGAATTACTCGTTGCGAGCCGTTTGCAGTCACGGGAGTCGACTTTGCAGGACCCATGTACATCAGAGGGCGCAAAACAAAGGCATACATTGCACTGTTTACTTGTGGCAACATCCGAGCGGCGCATCTCGAATTGGTGCCCTCGCTCAACACGCCTGATTTCATCGACGCATTTGAACGATTTGTGAGTCGCCGAGGACTACCAAAGACATTGTACAGCGACAACGGGACGACCTTTCACCGTACAAACAAGGAATTGGCTGCATTGTTGAATAACACCAAAGATGAGTCATTCAAAAATTATTTGTGCAACAAGGGGGTCAATTAGAAGTTCAGAGTGAAATCGGCGCGGGGGGAGTGTGAAAACTGGCGTTTTACCTCAGGTTCACATTCCCTTTAATGTGTCATTTTATTTGATATTTTTGTATTTTGATTTCATAACATTTTAATTTGGGTGCACATTCCCTTTAATGTGCCATTATTATTGCTATTTTGTAAACCTTGATTTAATAATGTTTTCTATTTGATATTTGTTCTTATTAATTCTTATTATAATATTTTAGTGTCTTTATTTGCTAATTTCCATATTTTTTGATTTGATATTTAATATTTCCATTTATTATGTTTTTTATTTGTTTATTTACAATTTAGTGTCATTAACCTTTTATTTAAAGAGGGTTAGATTATTGTCACATGACCTGGCTTCAGCTCTCCTTCTAGGAATGCAGCTGAAGCCAATTATCGGATTAGTGGTGCTCCAATAGGAGCGTTTTTGTATATATCTTTTTGAAGACAATAAAGTTTAACCCCAGTGAGTGTACAAAATTCATGGTGGAAGCAAGCTGCAGATTTATTTCAAAAAACATACACTTAAATTACAAAGAAGCCAGAGACTTTAAGAAGACCAACTAAAAGCGATTGGAATCTACAGTAAGGTTTCAAGTAAAAACCTTTTCCAGACTTTCGTTTCGACGATATTTTTTTTTTTTTATTTCGCTTTAAAAATGACATTCCTTTGCCTTCCGTTGCGGCGTTATGACGTTTCGTTTCGTCCAGCAGTCTCTTGTTGGTTTTTGCCGCGTCGACAGCTTTGGCAATTCCAGCCGCACCGCCAGCGAGACCGCCTAATGCTCCCAATAGCGGAAGCAGTAAAGAAAAAAACCCGCTGGTTTGTCTGATTTGTTTCGCGGGCACTTTCAAGGTCGTGCCTTTCCTTTTAGACCCGGCCTTTTTTATCTTGTTTATTTGTCTGTCCGTTAGATTTAAACCGTGATTGCTATTTAATTGCTCGTACTTCAATCTCAGATGCAAGGGTACGCGTTTTTTGACGGACCGGGATATTTTTTGACGTTGATTCGGCGATAGATTCACTTTATGTATCTTATACATTTTTTTTTAAAAGCTTATTTTTTATATAAGCGAATAATTTTTTTCTTTTTTTCTTTAAATGGCATAAAAGTTTAATAAAAGACGTCGACTTTGCCTTTGTCTAGTTTCATCGTCATCAGTCTGTCGCTGATTATCAAAGCGTAAGCTTTAGTGTCGGCAGGAACGGTTCTCTCGAATTTCATTTTTATTTGCACGTCCATTATTCCGGTTTTAAGCCTTTCGCTTTGTTTCGTGCAATCTATCACTACGAGCGGGAACATTTTTCCGTACTCGTAACTGTTAAACATCAAATCGTCGGCGCCGTAATAATCTTTTCTAAATTGAATGCAACTTTCGAGGAATTTGCAATAATTTGCTTGCGCGAAATCGTTGTTACTGTCCAGGTAAGGATAGCGTTCCGAATTTAAGTAGACGTGCACTTCCGTTACGTTGCAGTTGTCAAATACGGCCGGATTTTTTAATTGGTCGTCTCTTTTGTTAATTTGTAAAGCCACGATGATGTAACGCGGTTTTTCCGACGTGCTGGTCGTTACCACTCTCCACGCGTGTTCTTTGCTTTCGGGCACGTCCGTCATCTCGAACGACCAATGCCGGAAAGCCAACGGAACGTTCACACCTCTATCTACGGCAGTGAGTAGCCTGTTCTTCTGGACATCGGACGGCAAAACGTGCGGCATCATCCAGTACAACTGTTCGAGAACGATTTTACCATCGGGGGTGTTTGCTTGTCCGGCGGCGGGACCGGACAGTGTCGCTTTAGAAATGGCGTCGTTGTCGTGAGTTCGCATTAAGGTCAAAACTTGTTTGGCGCCGTATACGATTTTAGTGTAGTCTTCGAAAAATCCCATTAAGTGCGTTAGGGGTACCATCAAAGCGAACAATCCCGTGGGCGTCGGCATTATGTTATAGATATTTCTGCGTTCTCGAAAGCCAAAATTAGTGGTATCCGACGCATCACCCGAGCCACGATTCGCTATCCAACCCATATTTCCGCTCGAATTTTGGAGCTGTTTGTACGTCAGTGCTCCCTTAATGGTGGTCGCGTAACCCGGATAATTTATTTCGTCTATCAATTTGTCGCCGATGTGATATTTCATGTTGCTGAATAAAAATGGTACGAAATTATTTGTTAGCGTTATTACTGTTGTTTTCCGATACCAAATAGTCCTCCGTATTCATTTCGTGTATTTACATTGTGTTTCTGCATCATGCAGTCTTCATAGTATTTATTTAGACTTTACTTATTGTTTAACATGAGGTATAATGCTGCCTGTATCACTTTTGTATCAGTTTAACTTTTCCAACACCAGATGGTGTCATTCTATGTTTTTCACACATCCAAGATGTCCGCCTGCGTGTCTGCAGGTTTCTGCTTATCATTCTCGTCCAAATGGACTCCAATTTGTAAGTGCTTTTATTTATAATTAAATATTGTTTATTTTTTTTACATTCTTTTGTTGTATTTGGCCGCATATAAGCACGTTTAAACGTGCGGCGCCTCGTTGTTGTCACGCCATTATTGGCGATAGTTTGCGCTCGCCATTTCGGCCGCGCACGTGTTATTTACACGGCGTTTACCGCTTCCACATGGTCAGTTTGACCACTTTGCGCCTCCTCCTCTGCTACAAGTGGTAGCAGAGAGTGGTTGGCTGTCCAGCAGCGCAACAAACCATTAACCTTTATCGCCATTTTCGCGAAAGTCGCGAATTTGCGATAAATTCTTTATTTGCAGATTTCCGCGACGAATTTCGACAACGTCTCCAGAACGTCCCCGACGACGCGCCGACGTTCTCACGCAGTTTGTGCTACCGGCTCTATAATTTTCCATTTGACTTCGCTCGAATCTCCGCGAGTTTCGCGATTTTCGAAGCGAATTTTGTGTATTTTGCAGATTTTCGCCGATTTCCAGCGATTCAACGTTGGAAAACCCACTGGACGCAGTGTGAACGACGAGTTTAGGAATATCCCGACCTCGTACACACTGTACAGTCAAAGAAACGACGATTTCCGAATTTTCGGCAAGAAAAACGACGAATTTTGACGATTTTCGCATTTTTAATGCGCAACGACGCCATTTTTGCTTTGCAATTATTGGCGCAACGTCTCATCACACTAATCAAATATTCCTTTTCAGTAGTCGTAATAAGCTTGTTAATTTTAAGGTATATTTAAGGTTTTGGGGGCCCTTTAGAATAGTTTTTGCTCTTCGGTTCCAGTCGGAACCACCGCATTAACTCATTCCTAGCCAGTGCTTACCGTGGCCAACAGGTACTCCCGCGCCTCCAGGAAGGCGAACGGACTCCTGTGTGTTGGCTGGCTAGGGTTATTTGACCACTTCAGAAGTGGTTGCCCAATTCGATTGATATCCGCTTTGACAGTGCTTCGATTAGTGCGCCGTATTTGTATTGCGCAACGCAAAATATCGTGCTACGAGACCGTCAAGTGCTCCAATTTGTGCCATTCTCCATCCAGTGTGTTTTGCTACGGATTGCTCCATAACTCCGCGTCATTATTGTTGGCCTTTTTGTTCCCCGAGATGTTTAATAGTTGTTTATTCTCGATGTTTACATTAATGTTTGATATTTATCTGTCTATTACTTTGTAAACATCGTTTTATGAATGGATCAAATGAGATCCCGTACCTGTGCTTTTGTTTTGTATAGATTTCGTTTATCGGGTTTTGTTTAACCCATATCTGTATCTCGTTTTATCATTGCCTTTGTTATTACTTACGTTTTCCTGTTTTTCAATGATGAGTGTGCTTAATAAAGCAGCTATGGATTTCTACACTTTTGCCTCTTTATTTCCGGACAATCTACATGGTAGCAGAGGACTAAGGTGTGTTCCATCATTGTAAGTTCGTTTTTGACGTTTTTAAGAGTTGCCAACATCGTTTTTCCCGTCAAATTTCGTCCGGGACGTTGCCGCACTCGCTTATCATCGATTACTCATTCCTGGAACAATGGCCGACCTCGTTTCTTCACGCCCGCTCACCCGACGAATTTGATGCTTTTTCCGCAATTTCCAACGGATTTCAACGCAGAAAATTTTCGTGGGTGCTGTCCTAACCTTGTTGAAGAATCGTGGGTACTTTTCCCGATGAATTTCCGTGGATTTTCGCCGATGATCGCCGCAGATTCGCCCGATCGCAATGCACCGCAATCCGAGTGATTTTCGCCGACGATTTTCACGTGTTTCATCAAGTTTTCGACTGTGCCCAGCCAGTATCTACTTGTATTTAGCAGTGTACGTGTTGTACACACAATTGTGAGTGCTTTTCACGGCGTTTTCCGATTTTTTCGAGCCGATTTTCATCGTTTTTGCACCGTAAGCCCGTGCGCATTGCGACGTGTCGACATTCATCGAGATTTTCACCGTGTTCAGTGCTTTTGTGTTGTGCCAGGGATTATTGGATTGTATGCTTGTTTTCACAAGCATTTGTGAGTACTGTCGAGTTTATTTAGTGTGTTTTTGGTCACGTTTCGTCAATTTTTCGTCGTTTTTCCGTGTTAGTTCGCAATACGAACACGAGGCGCCGTGTACGACGATTTTTTGAACTTTTCGACAATTTTCCAGCACACGAACATTTGTGAACTTATTTCTAATGTTTTCATCTATTTTTCTAGCTGTTTTTCGTTGGATTATTCCCGCACGACGTGTGCGAAGCGGCTGACGATTGCCGAGGATTTTCGACGATTTCGAAGGATTTTCGCACCCCGGTGTGCGCAACAGAGAATCTCCTGCGAATTTTGTTTAATTCGCCTCTTTTGTTTTCTTATTTTCATATTTTTCGCCTTCCCAGTCGTGAAACTTTGTGAAACTTTTGGGGGACCCTGTGTAGGATCCTGGGATTAATTCTGCAAGAATTTAATTATTTTTGCAGATTTGATTCCTTGCCTTGGTCATTGCACTTTGACCATTGTATTTATTTTGCTGTGCCCGACAGTGGGGTATCCGGGGGCCACAGGGCCGTTAATTCCCGACAACTCCTAAACGGCCATTGTTTAGACGGGTTAACTAGTAACCTGTATAGCCCATTCGTTGGATATCCGCCTTGAACATCGTCAACGGTTTCCCAGCGCGTAATTTGCATTTTTCTTTGCCACGGTTGACATTTCTCAAAGTGACACCGCTCTTCATTACCGCTCTTCGAAATGGCTGAATCCGACAAAGCAACCACGCATCATTTCTCTATTGCACGACTTAATTCGGACAATTACGAATCGTGGTCGAGGAATATCCAGTTTTTATTACTGGAGAGAGGCGTCGATCAGTTTATCGACGAAAAACCTCCCGTGAAGAACGATGCGTGGGACGATACTCGCAAACAACTTTACGATGACCGCTCCAAACGCGCCAAAGCCTTGCTTGGCCTATTTGTTGAGCCGCAGTATCAGGACATCGTTCTCGCTGCGAAGACCGCGCGCGATGCCTGGGTGGCATTGAAAGCGACGTTTCAACCGACTTCTCTTGCCCGAATTGCGAAACTCCGCCGTGATTTCCTCATCATGCGATTACTTCCAAATGAAGATATGTCAGTCTTCGTAAGCCGCGTGACCAAAGCCCGTACGGTTTTGGTTGAATTGGATGTCAAATTTTCGGATTCGGATGTCGCTTATCAACTTCTGGATTTTTTACCGGATTCGTACGAAGCGACAGTACAGACCATTTATCATTGGTCTAAGGCAGGTTTCACCTTAAAGGCAGTCACCGACCATCTTCTCTCGGAATTTAACCGTTTGAAGATAAAGAGTGCTGATTCGGGATCATCGACTAGTTTGCAGTCAGCGAGTTCGACTTCGAGTGCACCGACAAAGGTTTTCAAGCCATTGTCGCAAATTCAGTGCTTTAATTGCAAGGAAATGGGACACTACGCGAACAAGTGCCCCAAACCCCGAGTCCAGGGCGCTGCCTCTTCCGCTCCATCCGCTAATCGTGGTCGACGCTCGTATTCGCGCAACCGCAAGCGTGGACGCGGTGGTGGTGCTTCGCAGACGGCTACTGTTTCTTCGAATGTGGTGACCGGGATCAATTTCTTCGCGCGATCGGAATCGAATGTGTCTTCAGCTTCATCGAATGAGTGGCTCATCGATTCGGGTTCTTCCGACCATGTGTGTCCAGTGCGTGATCGTTTCACCAATTACAAGCCGGTCTCCAATTATTTCATCATTTTAGGTGAAGGTCGTTCTCGAGTGGATGGTATTGGAGATGTGGTGTTGTGAGTTGGCCGTGGTGGCGCTGGGGGGTCTAATTTTCCCGTGACTATGCATAATGTTTTGCATGCCCCCGCTTTCTCGCGTAATTTGGTGAGTTTGTCGAAGATCGATCGTGCCGGACTGCATTTTGCAGCCGCTAATGGCTTAATGTCCATTTATCACCCTGATGATAAGGCCAAACAATTTCTTTTAACGGCCAAACTGAAGGACGATTTATATTCCCTTCAGAATATTTTGCCCGCGGATCTTACATCTGCGAAGCCTCCTGCGGCTACATCCGCCCCAGTTCCCAAACAGGTTCTTTCTGCGTCGACTTTGCAGTCACCTGTCCGGCATGTCACTTTTGCTGAGGAACTTGTTTCAACCTCTTCTCCCAAACCCCCGAAGGGAAAGTTGTCTGATTTGGAGCTTTGGCACCGGAGATTTGGGCATTTTAATGCCGACGGTATTCGTCACTTGGCGAAATCTCCGAATGCTTCCGGAATAGAAATTTCTACTTCCGCATTGCCAGCATGTGCTGTGTGTGCCCGCGCCAAATCCACCCGTGCTTCATTTCCAAGCATTAAGGAAGGTATTTCTTCCAAGAAGCCTTTAGATTTGCTTCATATGGATGTTTGGGGTCATTCGAATACCACATCCATCGATGGCGCTCGTTATTTACTAACGATCGTAGACGACTTTTCCCGTTACTCCTTTGTTGTGCCCATGAAAACGAAGGGGGAAGTTTTCGAAGTTTTTAAGCTATTCCATGCTCGGATGGAGGTTTTATGGGGGGCTGGCTGCATTAAAGCAGTCAGGACTGATAATGGCATGGAATTTTGTTCCAGAAATTTCGAAAATTTCCTAGTCCAGCGCGGCATCAAAGCACAGCGCACGAATGTCTACACACCCGAGCAAAATGGCGTCGCGGAACGCCTTAACCGCACCTTACTTGAGGGCGTGCGTTCCTTCTTTTTATCGACGTCTTTGCCTCGACAGCTGTGGGCTGAGCTTGCGGTTACCGTGATTTATTTGAAGAACCGCTTCCCACATAAGTCTCTGAACAATCTTGTCCCCTATTGTCTGTGGTATGGCAAGACTGTTCCACTCAAACACCTTAAGGTGATTGGGTCACGGTGTTTCGGGCACATCCCGAAGCAAGTCCGCGGCTCGAAATTTGAATCCCGAGCCTGGACTGGCGTCGTGGTTGGCTATGCTTTTCGCACGCGGGGTTATCGCGTGTGGTGCCCTAAGCGCAGAGAAGTTTTTGAGTCGAAACATATCCGTTTCGATGAGGAATGTATGTGGGGACATCCTCGTTTTTATGAGGGCACCGAAATCACCGATGAAGGTGCGATATCGGTGGAGCTCGAGCCGGATTTTGGTTCTGACCCAATTCCTCCTCCACTTCCTCCGCGTCCTCCTGTTGGTGGTCTTCCTCCACCTACAATTCCTCCTCCGCCTCCTCCTGGACTTCCACCTCCTGGACCTCCACCTCCTGGAATTCCACCTCCAGGTTCACCTATTGCTATGCAACCCCCATTGAGAGCACATCCTTTGCCTCCACCTCCTGTTCACTCGCCACTGCGTCAGCCTCCGCCTGGTTCTCCGGCTGTGGGGGGCAAGTGGACTCGATCTGAGGTGATTCGGCAGACTGGCGCGTCTATGGGTCACACTGATGTGTATTTTTTCCCGCCAGATCGTACCAGATTGCGGAGTCATGGCGACGTAGAGCGATATTGCGTTGACAATCGTTTAGCATACGATCGGAATTCCTTTGACTTTAGCACCCGAAATGTGCCAGTTCAAATGGTTGATCCCCCACCGGTAGATCCTAATGTTTCTCTTCCACGCAGTCCTACGACTTCGGAAGAAGAAGCGTTTGCGGATTGCTATTCTACCGAACCACCACGGTACGCGCATTCCTTGTTTGCCCAGGTTCCTCGCACCTACAAGGAAGCTATTTCTAGCCCCGACCGTGTCCATTGGCAGAAAGCCATGGAGGAAGAGCTTGATCTCTTTCGTGAGCGAGGTGTTTACGAGGAAGTTGAAAAACCTCCTCCTGATGTAAACATTGTGGGGAATAAATGGGTCTACTACATCAAGCGTGATGCAGAAGGCATTGTGCGCCGTTTTAGGGCGATGTTAGTAGCTCAGGGTTTCAGCCAGAAGTACGGAGTTGATTATTCCGAGGTTTTCAGTCCCGTGGTCAACTACGTCTTGATACGCCTATTTTTTGTGCTTCTAGTAGTCGTTTTAGGCTGGCTAGACACACACCTTGATGTCAAGGGTGCCTATCTTTATGGCAACTTGGATGAAGCCATTTTTATGAGGATTCCCAGGGGCTGGGAAACTCCTCAAAACACTGGAAAAGTGTGGCGGCTTCATAAGGCTCTTTACGGCCTTCATCAGAGCGGGCGACAATGGAATTTTCGTCTCGTTGAAGTCTTGTTGGAGATTAATTTTCACAAGCTTCTAGGTGTGAATGGCGTTTTCATTTCCGACACTTACGATGCCGTCATCCTGGTTTATGTCGATGACATGGTGTTATTCACCAAAGGACCCGGTCCTCGAGACCGAACTGTTAAAGCCCTTCGTGGATTTTTCACGATAACAGATCTTGGTCCGGTATCGAAACTGCTAGGCGTTCAGTTTGATCGCGATGGTGGACGCATTTCCATTCATCAGCGCGATTACATTGATCGGATTGCGGAAGATTTCGGAATCTCTTCCGAGCGTTTGTGCAGGGTCCCGATCACTGTTGGCACAATGGTGAATTGCGCTAGAGAGGGAGAACGTGTGCTGAACGACGACGAGTTCCCTTACCGTTCTCTCATTGGGTCGCTTTTGTTTCTTGCTTCTCGCACGCGCCCCGATATCCTCTTTCCGGTGATTTTGTTGTCCCAGTACAACACGTGCTTCACCTCAAAGCACGTGGCCCTTCTGCTTCAGGTTCTCCAGTATTTGAAGAACACGCGGAATTATTCGATTTGCCTTTCCGCGGTCACTGGAGACATCCTGTCGGGGCACTCTGACGCCTCTTGGATCTCGGACCGAGATACAAGAAAGAGCTTCGGAGGATTTACGATTTCGATTTTCGGGGTTCCCATCTCTTGGGGCTGCTGTAAGCAGCGCTATTGTGCTTTAAGCATCATGGAGGCCGAGTTTTTGGCACTTCTCGATGGCGCAAAGGAGATCGTTTGGCTCCACGGCGCGATCGATCGGACCCGAATTTTCCGTTTGCCCACTCTGACGATGTTTTCTGATTCGTTGTCTACGATTTATTTTACGAGGAATGACATCGAAAATCGTCGGACCAAACATATCGATGTGCGCTATTTCTTTTTGCGGGATTGGCTTACCGAGGGCGTTTTTGTTTTGCGAAAGATTTCCGGCGATTTAAATCCCGCCGATATTTTTACTAAGTTTTTCTCGCCTGCCCGTTTGCAATTTTTATGCAAACATTTTTTCCGGTAATTTCGATTATAGTTTTTCGAGTTCCCGCATTTGTGCATTTGTCAATTGGTTGATTCTGATTTTTATCACTGCTTGTTCTGTACCGCAACCAATTGGCTATCGATATTGTTTTCGGGGTTTTTGTGTTTCTTTTCGACGGAGATTTGTTTATTATCTCGGAGAATGGGGGGCTATTGTTGGGCTTTTTGTTCCCCGAGATGTTTAATAGTTGTTTATTCTCGATGTTTACATTAATGTTTGATATTTATCTGTCTATTACTTTGTAAACATCGTTTTATGAATGGATCAAATGAGATCCCGTACTTGTGCTTTTGTTTTGTATAGATTTCGTTTATCGGGTTTTGTTTAACCCATATCTGTATCTCGTTTTATCATTGCCTTTGTTATTACTTACGTTTTCCTGTTTTTCAATGATGAGTGTGCTTAATAAAGCAGCTATGGATTTCTACACTTTTGCCTCTTTATTTCCGGACAATCTACAATTATGTCGAAGTCTACAGACGGAAATCCAGGACGTCTTCCCATCCTTAGCGTAAGAAATTACGAACTTTGGCAGCGCTCAATGCGCATGGTTCTCCGAAGCGAGGAGTTATGGGAACACGTAACCGAGGAAGAGGAAGAGGAGTTCCTTAAAACAGCTGGAGACAAAGAGAAGAAGAAGTACAAGCGCCGTAAAGCCAAGGCATTAGGCTTGATATATTGTTCCGTGAGCGAGGCTAAAAAGTCAGCTCTCGATGATTGCAAAACCCCAAAGGAAGCATGGGACATTTTAGCCAACATTTATGCGCCATCATCTCGTGCGCGACAGGCAGCCATGCGCCGCGAATTTTTAAATTTGCGCCTAGAGCAGGGCGAAGATATGGCCGACTTCTTAGGACGCGTTGACTATCATGTCCGCCAGATGAAGGATATCGGAGAGATAACTTCGCCTGATCATCATGCTTACCACTACTTGGACTTATTGCCTCGTGAATATTCACAAATTTCATTCACAACATATCACTTGCCCAACGGTGAATTTACACCAAAGAAAGTGGCTGAACAATTACTCTCAGAACATATGCGACTCAAAGCGACAGATTCACGCGATTTGGACAATTCGAAACAATCACGTGCCTATGCTAGTGAGAAACAGCAACGTGGGAGAAATAGATCTCGACCCCCTAGACCGTTATCTTCGGTACAGTGCTTCAATTGCCAGGAATTTGGTCATTATGCGAATAAATGCCCTTTACCACCTCGCCGAGATGACAAGAATCAATCATCAGCTTCTTTCCAACGGAAGCCCAGAAGTTCGAGCCGCAAACGCAACAAGAACTCAAACCGAGATGATTCTAGACCAAGGGGGAATTCTAGTGCAAGGCGAGAAACAAACTTTTTCGTCAATGCTCCTCAATCCATTCAGTTGCCGACAATTCACTTTATGCAGTCGCATGAGTGGATAGTGGATTGTGGGGCAACTGATCATGTGTGCCACGTCCAAGCATGGTTTCAAGACTACGTCAAGGTTGTGCCTTTCAATATTGAGTTAGGGCAAGGACATTCACAAGTCCTCGGGAGAGGCAAAGTGCAAATCTTGACGATAATAGATGGCGTGGAATGTGTAGTAAATCTCCGTGATGTGTTATATGCGCCGAACTTTGAGGCGAATTTAATTTCGGTTTCTAAAATGGACAAAACCAAGCATCACATCCACATTTATGATGGAGCAGTATATGTTTATAAATTGGACATCAAACATCCGATGCTTAAAGCAAAAGAGAAAGGCGGACTGTATTACGTCGATGGATTGCGACCACCTTCAGTAGTGTCAACGGTGAATACGCCCATCTCTCAGCCGCCTGCTCCTGTTCGAACCCTTGTAACGGCAGAAGAGGATTTCATCAAATATCCGGAGGCAAAGAAGAAATCGAAAAATCCCGAACTTTTTACGGATTTTTGTCTTGAATTTCCTCCTTTGCCGAATAATATCCCTCCGCCTGTTCTCACCAACCAAGCCCAATCCAAGACACTTCCTGTACCTGTTCCCACCAATCCGATACCTCAAGTCCCATCCTTTGCCGACACATTAAAGGCAAATCCTTTGACTTCCCAACCGAATTCAAGTCCGAAACCGAATTCAAAAACGGTTAAAACAAAGCCGGTTGCAGTGCCATCGATTAAAAAGGATGCGACGGGCATTTGGCACAGCAGATTGGGTCACCTTCACACCAATGCTATGAAACTTTTGGCCGGAAACGAGCAAGTCTACGGAATGGAACCGGCAGAAGTGAACAAGGAACTTTCATGCAATCATTGCAGAATAGCGAAATCCACTCGCATTTCACATAAACCGGATGAACATCCAATTTCCACTAAAGCTTTGGATCTCCTACACATGGACGTGTGGGGAGCATCAAGAACAACTTCCTACGGTGGCGCGCGTTATGTGCTGACTATTATTGACGATGCCACGCGCTATGCCTGGATATTTCCGATGGCCAACAAGTCTCAAGTGCTCGGACTTTTTAAAGATTACGTCACACGAATTGAGCGAGTGACTAATAAACGAGTAAAGGCCATCCGGACTGACCGAGGAGGGGAATTCATATCAAATGAATTTGATCGATATCTCAGGGAAACTGGAATTCAGGCCCAGCGGACCAATCCCCATAGCCCCGCTATGAATGGCACAGCGGAGAGAATAAACCGCACAATGGCGGATTACACGCGTGCTATTTTGGACGAAACTGGACTTCCAAATGAACTCTGGGCAGAATTCGCAGTAACGTTTTCATACGTAAAGAACCGGTGTCCTCATTCTCGTCTCAAAAATGAGGTGCCCTATATCCTGTGGCGACGACGTGCCCTTTCACTCCGACATCTTCGGAAGTTAGGCTCCAAGTGCTGGGTCCATCACATAGCGCCTGGCAGGGACAAATTGGATCCACGAGCTTGGGAGGGCTACTTAGTCGGCTATGCCACCACTACGCGAGGGTATCGCATCTGGAATCCGAAAGACAATAAAGTCATTGAATCCATCCATGTCCAAATAGATGAGCGGCAATCCTACAAACGTTCCAATCATTACCGAGGTCCTCAGGAACCGTGGATGGGGCCAGATATGGACCAAACGCATCAATCGTCGCAAACTTATCAACCATTGCGCATTTCACAGCCGCAAGTCAAGTTTAGTGACGAGTTACAATATACTGATTGGCCCAAATTTCCGGATTCGGAAGATGAATGTGATACAGACTATGATTCGGACGACTCAATTCCGCCAGGCGCTCAAGCTCGAACACCACCTGGGTCTTCAATTAGGATTCCAACACCTGTCCTATCTCCAATAATTTCTCCAGTGATATCTCGAGCGCCAAGCCCACTTATCACACCAGGTACTACGCCAACTCACACACCGCCAGGAACACCACCAGGTTCACCTCCAAGATTTGTGAACGCTCGTCGAGGTTCTCGTGGTAATGTACCACAAGCCCATCCAGTAGCACAGCATGGCCCACCTCCAACAGGGGCTGCAACTGCGTATAAGTGGCGTTACGTAGGAGGTGATTCCGAGTGTAGGCGCTGGAAAAGAGAGGAACATTTGCGTAAAGTGCAGGAACCTGGTAAATTGAAAACAGATGTCTATTATTTCCCAGAAGCAGGACTACGATTACGTTCTAGAGGTGATGTTGAAGAGTTCTGTCACATGAATAACATTCCTTATGATCCCGAGTTATTTTATTTTGGCAACATGGAATACGAATTAGAAGATCTTCCATTACCACTTCCTAGAGTACACCTGTGTCGTCGTGATCCCACTAGTTATGCAGAGGCTGTAAGATTTCCGGATGCGACCAAATGGCAGGAGGCCATTAATGAGGAACTGGACACTTTCGCAAAGAGAGGTGTTTATGAAGAAGTCCCAAAACCGGAAAACACGAAGATATTGGGATGCAAGTGGCTCTTCAAACTCAAAGAAGATGCTCTAGGGAATCCAGCAAGATATCGCGCCAGATTAGTGGCACAGGGCTTCGGTCAAACGTTAGGAGTAGACTACGACGAAGTTTTTAGCCCCGTTGTCAACTTTGTTCTAATACGCTTATTCTTCTGCTTGCTAGTTGTCCTCAAAGGATGGAAGGATGCGCACTTAGATGTGAAGTGCGCGTACCTATATGGCGATCTTGCGCATAAAGTGTATATGCGCATTCCAGCTGGCGCAACCTGTTCTAATCCAAATCACGTATGGCTCCTAATAAAGTCGCTCTATGGTCTCCACCAGTCCGGGCGCCAATGGTTTGAAAAACTTGATCAAACATTGCGCAAATTAGGATTTCGCAAATTACCAGGATGCAACTGCGTATATATCTACGGTTTCTCCGCCGTGATGCTCATATATGTCGATGACAGTTTTATTTTATGCAACTGATGGCATCCTGACTCAACTAATTGCCCTTATCAGCACCAAATTTGACATAGTGAATTTGGGTCCAATTTCGAAACTCTTAGGTGTAGAGTTCATACGCACTCCCAAAGGAATCTTTATCATCCAACGCACATATATACAGAAGATTCTCAAGAAATTCGAAATTGCTGTTGATAAACTCATCAAAGTTCCGGTGACACCAGGGACAACGCTCGTTAAAGGGTCGAAGGAAGATTTGCCAGAGTTCCCCTATCGCTCACTAATAGGATCTCTTCTCTTCCTCGCTTCAAGAACGCGACCCGACATATTATTCTCAGTGATAATGTTATCCCAGTTTAACAATTGCTACAATCACACTCACATCAAAGCACTCATGCAGGTTGTTCGCTACGTGGGAAACACTGTTGATTACGCAATTGAACTGTCAAATTGTTCCAATGGATTACTCTGGGGATACACTGATGCGTCCTGGGCCACCGAGGTTAGCACGTCCTTAAGTTTTGGTGGCTATATAGTCTACATTGGGAATGTCCCCATCGGATGGAGTTGCCGAAAACAGACCAGCGTGGCGTGCTCAACGATGGAGGCCGAATTTGTTGCCCTCGTTGAGTGCGTCAGGGAACTCTACTGGCTGGATTATGTCTACAGCTCCGTCCCGATGCTGAATCGATTATCACGACCTATTGTGTTCTCCGATGCGCTGTCCTCCACACAGTTCACTTCTAATGACGTGGAGAACAGTAAAACGAAGCACATCCGAGTGAAATTTCATTGGATTCGAGAATGGTACACGGCAGGTGTATTCGAACTTCGAAAAGTGCCCGGATCAATGAACGTAGCAGATATCTTCACCAAATGGTTAAGTTCACCACAATTGCGTCTGCTAATTTCCCGGATCTTCAATTTCAACCTATCGTGACATTCTTATTTTAGTTTTTCCCGAATGTGAGGATCATCGAGTTCTAGTGGGAATTTTCGGGCTTTGATAGAGATTTGTATAACAGTACCCGGCAAGATGATTCGCCTTATTGTTTTCCTTTATTATTTAAATATATTGTAAAGTTACATTTAGATTTTTCCCCAATTTCTTTTCTTGATTATATGACTATTTGCCATCGAAGGGGGAAATTGTTGTTTTCCGATACCAAATAGTCCTCCGTATTCATTTCGTGTATTTACATTGTGTTTCTGCATCATGCAGTCTTTATAGTATTTATTTAGACTTTACTTATTGTTTAACATGAGGTATAATGCTGCCTGTATCACTTTTGTATCAGTTTAACTTTTCCAACACCAGATGGTGTCATTCTATGTTTTTCACACATCCAAGATGTCCGCCTGCGTGTCTGCAGGTTTCTGCTTATCATTCTCGTCCAAATGGACTCCAATTTGTAAGTGCTTTTATTTATAATTAAATATTGTTTATTTTTTTTACATTCTTTTGTTGTATTTGGCCGCATATAAGCACGTTTAAACGTGCGGCGCCTCGTTGTTGTCACGCCATTATCGGCGATAGTTTGCGCTCGCCATTTCGGCCGCGCACGTGTTATTTACACGGCGTTTACCGCTTCCACATGGTCAGTTTGACCACTTTGCGCCTCCTCCTCTGCTACAATTACGTGGTCATTTTCATTTCCTAGGCCGTTAAAAGGCTGACCATTGTCCTTTCTGACTAACTTTCCCTTTATGAACAAGTAGCTTTTATGAGGATGAGTCCACACGTCTTCGTTCTGAATGATTAATCGTATTTCCGAGTTCACGTTATTCAAATCGGTTCCGATGATGGGATAATATTCGTGGTAGTTGTACGCCGTAACGGATTCATCGATCGCGAACGGCTGCTCGACGTCCAAATAATTTTCGGCGACTTGCATCGTTGTTATTTTTTAATTACTTCACGATTGACGTAATTAAAATTAAAATTAAAAGGAATTTAAGTATTCCCGATTATCCGGTCGTAGTATCAAAGCGGATATATTTCCGTCTTTGATCGTCGCCGACGCCGGTGTCTCGACTTTGGCAACGACGGTATTAAGCTTAGAAGGGGAAACGTGCCTCGTGTAATTATTATTATTATTAAAAATTAGCGGCATGTTATTTTTTTAATAATAATAATAATAATTTTTTTTTTTAAATAATAATTAATAATTATAATTTTTTCTTTCTCAAATGCAAACGTGCGGTGAAAATTTCTCCTCTGAGATTCAAAGGTTTATTGTCTTGATCGGTCAACCAGATCCTCACCTCGTGTATTTTGGATTGGGTTTTAACGGGCAAGTAAACTATATTGAACGGCATTTCGACGATCTTGAAACCTGGCGGCACGTTTGGAAAAAAAGCATAAATGATCGGCGCCGTCTTGCCGTTCTTGTAAGAGTCGGTGATGAGGTCGCAGTGTACCAGGATAGTGTTGATATGAAATATGTTCACCGGATTAACCGATTCGCTTCTACCTTCGCCGTATTTCCTGGGTTTGAGACCGAATAATTTAGCCATACTTCTGTTGTGCGAAAAATTGGCCCCGTAACCGGCATCGCTAATCACTAACGACGTGGTCAGAGTATTATAATTGGCCACAATGTCGATGAAAGGCACGTCGTCTTTAATGTTCCAGTGTCCGCGGGCTTTCGTTTCGGTATGTATGTACGAAATAATGTCGGCGAGTTCGTAACACCCCACGAGAACGATGATGTTGTAGTTGACTATACCTATAATACGAGCGGGGTTGTTCGGGTCCACTTCGACGACGGAGTACTTGAACACGTTGTTGTCCGCGGTTATATTCGGCATCGTGTAAAACGTCTCGAGGCTCACCAATCCCAATTCGTATTCGTCGTCGCCCAATATTAAAGGCGAGCTGAAAGTCGTGAGGAAGTCGGACTGCGTACTGCTTAGTACGATGGACATGATGAACGATGTTTTTTTAATTCGCGAGAATTTTTTTTCGCATGTTCTCAAACTTGGTCTCGTCGACGATTCGCGCCTCTTTCAGTTCCGCGAGTATTTCCACTATTTCGTTGTCGTGAGACATGTTTCCGGCATCCCGCGATGCGAGCAACAGCCGCAGCCTGTCTATTAATTCGTTCGGGTCGTTGTAATATTTATAGTCTACTACGGAGTTGCGCGGCCGAAACGTTTTCGTTATACCTTTGCCAGCTTGGGATGTCTTCTTGTCAGCTTGGGGCGTCTTCTTTTCAGCCAGATGTATTTTGAACTGCTCCCAAATTGGTTTAACCACTTTCATGTACTTTTCTCCTTTACTAGCTTTGGGCTGATTAGTTGATGGATCATTATTTCTATATATTGCTTTACTATTGACTAGTATCAAGGCATAATCGTTTATTGCGTCGTTATTGGCATATGGGTTCTTCGGAGGAGCTTTATTTACAAGGAATTCTATTAAGGCGTCAGTCGCTTTGTACCGTTTATTTTTTACGACGACGTGGTCCGGGATAAATGTAATCTTTTCGGCTCCTATTTTAAACTTCTTGTCATTCTTATCAAATCTGACCCCAAACACGGTGTCAACATTAGGTGCTCTTTCGGCATAATGTTTAATGAAACCTAGGTAATCCGCGGATAGCTTTTTTTCATCTTTTATTTCCAATTCGAGACTTCTTCGTAAGTCTTGTTGATATTTTGTACTTTGATGTAAAGCCTCATCATCATCATCATCATCATCAAGATTGGACTCTCCCTCACTTCGAAATGAAACGTCTTCCTCCTCCTTGTTCACGTAAGAGTCGTCAAATGCTCGTTGGGGAGTTGCGAGTAGACTCGAGGACAAGCTTTGGCGTCCGAACTGACTTTTAGTGGCTGACCTTTCCCAATTTTTGACGGGTGTATCTAAGTCCATTTTTGACATTGCCTTCTTAGGCTCGCTTTTAAAGGGAGTGGAAGGTGACGATTTGAAGGTCATGGGTGGAAGAGCGGAAGGTTGTGTTGCTGACAATTGCTGCGGCAGGCTATGCAAAGCGGTCGTAACCGGTTTGAAGAACGCACCCAGCGCTTCATCTTCGGATCCGCGGTTTAGCTTATCTTGCAGAAACTTTTTTTTCAAGCTCCTTTTTAATTTTTCGTAATTTCCACGTTGTTGTTTATTCATGTTTATTTTTTTAAAACGGAAAAAATTTATTCTTATATCTCCCGTTCGTCATGGACTTGGTTTTGTCGATCGTGAGAAAGCCGAACGTGTCGTGATCCCAACACGATTTGCACGCGTCTTTGAAGCGAACGTACGTCATGTCCGTGCCAACGTGGTTGTCGTAAACGTGTTTCATGTTTTTTTCGTCTTGTCTGAACATGATTATTAAATTGGCGTTGTCTCTTATCACCTGTTTTGGGATGCGGCTGTAAGTTTGACACAAGTAGAAGCAATCTACGTTACTATGACGACCCTGGGCAAAATATTTCTCGATGTTACGTTGCGTGTCGGTCATGACGTCGTCGAACACGAAAATGGTCTTGTTCACGTTTTTATCGAACACTTGTTCGGGAGGCGGAACATCCTCGTTGCTCGGGAAAAAATGTGCCACTCGTTCGCCCAATTCGGACTCCAGTTCGTCGAACATTTGTCTTAGCCGCTCGTACTTTGGTTGAAATAACGTCCTGGAAAATATCATCAGTTTATCGAAACGTAACTAGTGCAGGAAGTTTAGCAACAGGTTCGTTTTGCCGCATTCGGCCGGACCACACACGATGCACCTGATGCTTTTAGGTAAAATGGAATTGTTTTTCTTTTCGTGCTTGTCCGAATGCCCGGTGTCAAAATTAATAACGTTCATATTTTTTTATTTTTTTATATACGTATATAAATATATATTTTATATGTATTTTATATACAGGGTGGAACAAAAGTCTGTTCCCCTCAAATATTTCCTCAGCAATTGCATCTAGGCCAACTTTGATGAAGCGATCGTATAGGAAGTTGGGTGAGAGCAATCCAATGATCTCATCAAATTTGACCTTGACGACCATTTTCAAGGATATTCACTTGCTAACTTCTAAACCAATCAGGTTAGAGCAAAAAAGTCAATTACAAAGTTGTAGAGCACCATCAAATTAGTACTATCCAACTTATCTTAGTGATCTTAAGTTAAATGTTTTCCTTTTAAAAAGGAGACAAATCAGCTGAAATAAAGCTAGCCATTGTGACAAAACTTAAATTTCTATCACAAAAATACTAAATTACTTAAATAAACGTATTCAAATGTGCATCATTATGCAAGTAAACAAGAAAAACCACTGCCTTTTTTAATGCCTCAATAATTATTTTATCACAAGATTAACCCTTGGCTACACGGATTTATGGACAAGCTTTTTCTTGAATAGAAAAATTTTTTTTCCTATAAATTTTTTCTGCTGAAAATTTGTGACTTTGTTTATCTGATAATAAAGTAAATCTCAGGTGAAATTTGTAATGATTCATCATTTATTTAAATATTCAACTTAGAAATTTTCTGCCCCTTAAAACTCCAGCATAACTTTTAAGCTGGCTTTGCTGTATTTGTAAACAGCGCTTCAGTGAACAGCTTTTTGCATTTACCAGTAGTGATTAAAACCACCTCCAGATGGCTCAAATCTATTTATTTTTATTGTTTAGGCATTACGTCCTCAATAAAATTAGTTCCGAACTAATAACAAACTAAATAACGCTTTAACCAATCGACTTAAAAATTGTCCATAAATCCGTAATGGCTTAACCAGAACGGCACATTTTATCCTTATGCCTCCGAGGGTTAAAAAATTTCACTTTGCTAATTTTTTTGTGATTTTTCTCCTTTTTAAAAAGAAAACATTTAACTTAAGATCACTAAGATAAGTTGGATAGTACTAATTTGATGGTGCTCTACAACTTTGTAATTGACCTTTTTGCTCTAACCTGATTGGTTTAGAAGTTAGCAAGTGAATAACCTTGAAAATGGTCGTCAAGGTCAAATTTGATGAGATCATTGGATTGCTCTCACCCAACTTCCTATACGATTGCTTCATCAAAGTTGGCCTAGATGCAATTGCTGAGGAAATATTTGAGGGGAATAGACTTTTGTTCCACCCTGTATATATATATTTTTTTTATATATTTATTTATACATTTATATATAAAAAATAAAGACGAGACATGTATTGCGTTAAATGTCGAAAGTCCATCCCAACGGGCAAGTTGGAAATGGGCGTGACGAAGAACAATAGAGCATTCAAAAGAGGTAAATGCTCGACGTGCGGGACGACAAAATATCAGTTCGTAAAAAAAAAATCTCCGATAAGGGGCAAAGGACTAATCAATAAGCTCATCAATAAATTACCGATCGAAATGCACATCCCCGGCTACAATTATTGCGGGCCCGGCACGAAATTGGATAAACGATTAGCCAGAGGCGATAAGGGAATTAATCCGTTGGACGAAGCTTGTAGATTGCACGACATAGCGTACGTGAACAAAAATTTGGCCGCGAGACACGAGGCGAATAGGAAATTGGTCGAAGCTTGCGATTCGATCATAGCCGATCCGACGATCAGTTTAAGCACGAAATTAACCGCCAGGGCAATCAAAGCCACGTTCCGAGCCAAACTTAAATTGGGAATGAGCTTAAAAAAAAAGATAAAAATAAAGTGTCCGAGATAGAGCAGCTGGTAAGTGAATTACACAAGCCGGCACGCAGACATTACGTAAGACGTCCGGTTTCGTCGTTCGGGATAAACGATGTATGGCAAATCGATTTGGTAGAGATGGTCCCATTTTCGCGCGTGAACCAAGGGTACAAGTACTTGTTGACGGTGATCGATGCATTCTCCAAATTCGCGTACGCGGTTCCCATCAAATCGAAGACGGGCAAAGACGTAACGGCGGCATTTGAAAAGGTGCTCGCGAGAGCCGTGTCGGGCCCGACGAATTTGGCATCCGATTGGGGCAAAGAGTTTTACAATTCCCATTTCAAAGCGCTCCTGAAGAAACACGACATCAATCATTTTTCCACACACTCCATCTTGAAAGCCAGTATGGTCGAGCGTTTTAATCGCACGCTTAAGGAGATGGTGTACAAACATTTTACGTTGAAAGGTTCACGTAAATGGGTATCGGTTTTACCACACTTGTTGAGTCGATACAACGCAACGGTGCATAGAACTACCAATATGAAGCCCAAAGACGTCACGCACGAGCACGAAAAACGGCTCAGACTGAAATTGCTTCCCGGGCCGGCTACGTCGAAGCCTAAATTCAAAGTCGGGGACAGAGTGCGTATTTCCAAATCCAAATCCATTTTTGAAAAGGGTTTTCTCCAATCTTGGACAAACGAGGTCTTTTTGGTAGACGAGGTCGATTTAACGTACGAACCTCCCGTTTACAAACTTAGAGATTCGCGAGGCGAACGGATCGATGGTTCCTTTTACACGGAAGAACTACAGAGAACGGCAACCGGGATAAACGACCCCTACTTGGTCGAAAGGGTTATCAGAAAAAAAAGAAACGAGGATGGATCATTGAGGTACTTAGTGAAATGGAAAGGCTTAGATGAGTCGCATAATTCGTGGGTCGAAGAATTGATTGATTTATAAAAAAAATTATATATATTTAAAAAAAAGAAAAAAAGAAAAAAAGAAAAGAAAGAAAGAAAAAAAATGAATAACCTCGAAATATTCAACTCGGCCAATAATCATTTACGAATCGATCATTTCAAAAACGTATTACCGATTGATTGTTTGATGCCACTGGCGAGACATCGCGGTAAGAACGAAAGCTTCGTAATAAATTTAGATCCTTCGACGGGACCGGGTACACATTGGGTGAGTTTGAGTATACGTGACGACGTAGCGGAATACTTCGACAATTTGGGTCGCATTTGTTGAAATATAATATGTGACCGCTTATGTATCTATGTTTATGTCATATTGTCAAGCAGTAATGCTTTCTAATTGTTATGACCTTTCGTTTGTATTTACTTTTAGCTGCACGACTAATAGCAGCTTTGTTTACATTGTGTTTGCATTTGTGGCCATAAGGTGGCGCTGTATACCGTGTGGCCAGTCATGTGACTAAAAGAATAAATCTTTCACTCTGTGTTCAGCTTCTAAGCAGCAACCAAGTTGTCTCTTTATTTCTCATCCAGAGTTCTTCCAATTCCACTGCAAAACCACGGAATTATAAGTGGTTTCCTGCACAACTCAACAAGGTTATGGGCCAATCAACCCAGGAAACTTTTGGAAAAGTTTTGGAGAATTTTCATCCATTTGGAGGTCATCTGGATAAAATCCAACATGGCGGCGCCCATGATAAAGATTGTCAACTTGTGTTTGGACCAGTGCTTAGCAGAGTTTGAAGCTGATTTGGATCACCAAACAACACGGAAACACTAGTTGGGTTCGAACAATATAAAATCTTTATTCATACGTTTTTCCTTTTTCCGAATTTCGGACGTTTTGCCCACGTATCGCAAGCGGCGATACGTATCGTCAACGGGACGAATATTTCGGTTGGCAAACGAATCAACCGGTGCGATAATTCTCGGCAACCACACGTGAAGTGTAAACCGAGATTTTTGGACAGGAATAAGCAACAAGGAGCTGAAAAACGACGGACAATTGGCGAAAAGTTTGCGAGGTGCATACAAGACGAAAATCGACGGGAAAGAACAATAGTGGGCTCGAAAATACACGTGAAGTGTGATACAACGGGAGACAAAGCAGGGAAGCATCTCGAAGACACCATATTTATGAACAATTATCGTGTTTTATTTTCGAAATTATTACATTATTGCATTGTTAGCTTAGAGTTGTGTGAGGATAAATACTAACCTACTTTAAGAGCGAACTAACCTCGCAACACTGCACTACGTTGCGAAAATTCAGTAGAGAAAGTGTTTTTTTTGACGAGAATAAGTGTTCGTATCAAGTGGGAAAACAAGTTCGAGTCTTTTACAATCGTGAATCACAATGGAATCGGACAAATTGGACAGAAAAGTCACACTACTGAACCGTACAAATTACGACAGTTGGAAACAGCAAATTAAGGTGCTGTTGATGCTTTCAACATGGGACAGAACAATTCAAACACAAAGAACAGTGATAACACGCCCAAATCCCAACAACAAGGAAATTACAGCCAAAACAATCGTGGTTTTCAAGGCGGACAAAAGGGCGGCAAATCGAGTTATCGAGGCGGCAAAAATTCAAGGAGTTTTCGCGGGAATACGACCGGATCATCACCACGGGGGCCGTGTTTTCGATGTAACCAACCAGGACATTGGGCGAGAGATTGCACAGTGCAACTCGCACCAAACAACAATTTGAACACGAACACAATTGAGGAATTGGATGCCAACATGATGGATGTCGGCTTTTTGACAGAATTGGCTAAAGAAGAAACATTGCAGTGCAGCGCACCCGGGAATTGCTGGATCTATGATACAGGAGCAACCGGACATTTCTGCAAAGAAAAGGACCAATTTTTCAATTTTAAACAAGCCACGGGAACCATCAGCCAAGCAGATAAAAAAACATTAATCCAAATACAAGGAGTTGGTGATGTTTGCGTGATGTGTGTCGTGGGAAAGGAAACGATTCCGATAACCTTAAAGAAGGTTTATTATGCGCCAGACTTGAGACGAAATTTGATGTCGGGGCCATGTATTGACGAGGCAAGATGCAAAGTCGCGATTGGCTCTGGAATTGTTAAAGTTTACGATCCGCAGTGGCAAAGACAATTAATGCAAGCGGAGAAGAAGGATAGACTTTATTACATCAAAACGAGTGATCAAAAGCCTGATTTTGACAAACTGAGATTGAAGGCAAACAACAAAGCGAATACGGGCGAGCAACAAAACGAGGAACCAACTAGTTCAACTAAAAAGGCATCCAGTCCAGAGGAAGCGAGGTTGTGGCACGAGCGACTTGGACACATCTACTTCCCAAGCGTGCAAGAGATGAGCAAGCGGAATGCAGTAATTGGGCTGCCAATCCTCGACGTGCCAATTACACAGTGCGACGTCTGCACGTTGGCGAAGAAGAAATCGGTCTCTCACAAATCGCTGCCTGGAATTCGGTCGAAGGAACCATTACAACTTCTGCACATGGATGTATGCGGAGCGTTTAACACAGCAACGCTGTCAGGAAATAGATATTTCCTCACCATTACAGACAATTTCTCCCGCTATTCTACAGTGTACCTCATGAAGAGAAAGGACGAGGTATTTGACATTTTCCAGAAACACGTCAAACGAATAGAACGATTGTTAGGAAAATCGGTTTTGGCAATTCGGACGGACAATGGAATGGAATTTTGTTCAAATAAATTTGGAGAATACCTAGAGGGACTTGGCATCAATCACGAGAGGACCAACGCGTACACACCTGCCCAAAATGGCGTGTCGGAAAGATTAAACCAAACGTTGGCCAATGGGATGCGAGCCCTTATTTATGATGCAAAATTGGAGCACAGATTTTGGGGAGAAGCCATCCTCACTTTCAATTACCTTAGAAACAGAATAGCCAAGTTAAATTCGGACAAAACCCCGATGGAGTTGTATTATGGACGCAAACCATCACTCCGACATTTAAGAAAATTCGGAAGCCTATGCTTCGTGCAAAAGAGAGTGCGAGATGGAAAGATAGACAATAAAGCTTTGCACGGGATTATGCTTGGAAACTCTAGAATCACAAAGGGATATCGAGCATGGCTGCCGGACTTTTCAAAAGTCATCGAGACTAGCGACGTTAAGTTTGTGGAAAGCAAGCGCGGAGTTGAAGGCGTGCTGGGCCTACCTGAGAAATACACGACATTTATTGACAATTTGAACGATAATTTGGACAATAACAACGATCGTCAGTATTATTCAGATGAAGATGTGAGGCCGCCGCTACCCCCGCCAGCGCCAATCAAAAGGAAAGAGGATCCACAACTAGAGTTACCTCAATTGAGACTCAAATTCAGATTGCCGGAAGAAAAGCTTCAAACCAGACCGCCAGCAATCATACCACAAGCGAGGGCACAAGATCCAGATCCAGTACGGACAGTCCCACATCTTGTGTGGAAGAAAACAGAGAAGTTTAGGCCAACTGGACAGAAGGATGTCGAATACACAATTGAAGGATACGACAAGCCTAAATTACGATCAATACCTGAAGTCAAACGCTATTGTGCGGATCACAATCTTTGTGTTCCAGAACACCTATTCGAAGACAAGAGAAGAAAGAAACCTTCTGAGTCGAATGCAACGGCAGACTATTCAGACGCGGACATAAACGAATTAACTCTCGATTTTGAGGCTAATCATCTCGACGTCTATGTACCTGCACGATTTGAGCAGATAGCCGACCTTCCTGAAAAGAAAGAATGGGATCAAGCGATGTGCGACGAGATTGATACGATGCATGAGCGAGATGTGTGGGAACTGGTTCCACCACCACCTGATACGAAGATCATCGGTTGCAAGTGGATTTACACTGTGAAGCTAAATGACAAACAGGAAATCGCACGCTATAAGGCAAGACTCGTGGCGCAGGGCTTCTCGCAAGTGTACGGAGAATCGTATGAAGAGACATTCTCACCTGTCGTGGACTTCTCGATTGTTCGATTCATGTTCACATTACTCGTCTGTATGCTGAAGTGGAGCTACATCCAGGCCGATGTGAAGTGTGCATATCTTTATGCAAAACTACATAAAACCGTTTACATGCGACAACCAAAAGGTTTTGTTTGTCAAGGCAAAGAAAATTATGTTTGTCGACTCCTTCGAGCCATTTATGGTCTACACCAGTCGGGACGAGAATGGGGCATCGAATTGGAGGACACTTTGTTAAAGCTTGGACTGCAACATGTAAATTGGTGCAATTGCGTCTACAAATATGGCAACATCGCGTATTTGATAGTCTACGTCGACGATATTGTTGTGTTTGGAAAACAACACGAAGACGCAATGAAAGTACTCGACATGGTCAAAACTCAATTCGACTTAGTCATCTTAGGACAGACGAGAAAACTGTTGGGAGTTGAGTTCTACCCATATGATCAACGCATGGTCTTACATCAAAGATCATATATCAACAAAGTTCTACTGAAGTTCAAGAACCATCTAGACTTTGTAAAAATCCGATCCCAACCGATGACAAAGGCAACTATCCTTACAAAGCAAAGTTGTCCAAGTACGATTGAAGACTGCAAGATAATGGAGGGAATTCCTTATCGAAGCTTGCTGGGATGTTTGGCGTTTATCGCATCGAGGACAAGACCCGATATGACCTACGCTGTTAATATCCTAAGCCAGTTCCAGTCCAACCCCGGATGGGACCATTGGATCGCATTGCTCGACTTGCTCAGTTACCTGAGGACGACGAGGAGCTTTGGATTGATGCTGTTCCCAAATGATCGAGTAGAAGTCATTGGCTATAGTGACTCTGACTACGCAAACAACAGGGATGACCGTATCTCCATTGGAGGAACACTCATACACTAGGAAGTTCACCAATATACTGGAGAACATTTAAACAGCGAAATGTCACGCTGTCGACCATGGAAGCCGAATATGTGGCCCTTACTGAAACAGTAAAGGACCACATATGGATTGTAAGAGTTCTGCATGAAATCGTCCCCGAACTCGCTGATAGGTTTAATCACCATATTTTATGCGACAACATCTCGACGGTTGACTTCACCAAATCCAATGTGGAGAATCGAAAGACCAAGCATATTGATATTAGATATCATTTTATTCGAGAGCTTGTGAGAAGGGACAATCTTCAAATTACGCATGTGGGGACGAAATCCAACTACGCAGATATATTTACGAAGTCAGTCGACAAAACTGACCTGGTTCAATTCTGTAATCGTTTCCTGGTTGACTTAACTATTTTAAGCGCTTGATAATATGAGGGGGCCGATTGTTGAAATATAATATGTGACCGCTTATGTATCTATGTTTATGTCATATTGTCAAGCAGTAATGCTTTCTAATTGTTATGACCTTTCGTTTGTATTTACTTTTAGCTGCACGACTAATAGCAGCTTTGTTTACATTGTGTTTGCATTTGTGGCCATAAGGTGGCGCTGTATACCGTGTGGCCAGTCATGTGACTAAAAGAATAAATCTTTCACTCTGTGTTCAGCTTCTAAGCAGCAACCAAGTTGTCTCTTTATTTCTCATCCAGAGTTCTTCCAATTCCACTGCAAAACCACGGAATTATAAGTGGTTTCCTGCACAACTCAACAGCATTCCCCCGAAAGAAATATTCCAATACGTCGGTGAAGACGTAGTCGTAAATTTCAGCACGGATGCGACGTATTCGTCATCGTCAAAGGCGGATAACTGCGGAGTTTACAGCCTCCTTACGCTGTATTTATCAACAAATCTTAACCTCGAACGAAATACAATCAATAAAATTATTCTCGCGATGGTCAGTCTAGGTTTGCTTTAATGTACCAAAGTTCAACGGGCACCCGATAGCCCCGTAGCCCCGTAGCCCCATAGCCCCATAGCTTCGTAGCCACATATCCACGCAGCTTAATAGCTTAATAGCTTCATAGCTTAATAGCTTCGTAGCTTCATAGCGCCATAGCTTCGTAGCTTTATAGCTTAATAGCTTCATAGCTTTATAGCTTTATAGCTTCATCGCTTCATAGCTTCATCGCCCCATCGCCCATCGCCATCGCTTCATCGCCCATTGCTTCATCGCCCCATCGCCCATTGTCCCATAGCCGCATGGCTCCATAGCCCGATAGTCCTATAAGCCCATGGCCCCATGGCCCCATGGCCCGATAGCTCGATAGCCCCATAGGCCGAGAGCCCCATAGCCTGATAGCCTGATAGCCTGATAGCCGCATAGGTTATGGGTTAAAAACCCATAACCTTTAACCCTTAATCATACGCTCGCTATAAAGATAATTCAATATACATTTTTTTTTTCTCAAAAGTGAAATATTTTTAAAGTTAATCGAAGTTTCATATTTTTCAATTTTACCGAGAAAATGTTTCAAATCGAGCGGACGGTGTTCAAACATTTAACGGCATGTAAATATAATTACCGTCGATTTTTTTTTTTCAAAAAAGAAAAAATGAAAAAATTTTGTATATATAAAAAAAGAAACAGATCGAACGCAATTTGAGAAAAAAAATAATAAGAATAAACAGATCGTCATGTATCTATTCCAAATCCATCAAAACAAAACAGCGGAAGAAAAATTAATCATTTTGAAACAACTGTCAATATTTCTATTAGTGAATTATGGAGGAGTGGTAAAAGAAAAAACACAGTGTTCGATGCTTTGGCAGCCTCATCAACTCGTAAAGAGACAGACTCTGTAAGAGAGGTTAGGAAAGTTTTACAACCTAAATATAGCTGAAATTAGGTTTGTTCATGATGGACTTACGCTATCAGAACTGAACGAATTGGAAAAAATCAATCACTTGTTCGGCTAATCGAAACGAGTAAACATATAAACATGTAAGGCATAAACATTAATCGATTAAACCAATTCATATAGCTAAAAAAAAGGTTAATCAATTATTATAGCTAAAGAGATTAATCAATCATTATAGCTAAAAAGGTTAGGGGTTACAACCCCTAACCTTACCCAAGCTAAAGTATAGACTTAATATATAAAAATAAAATAAAAACTTACTTTGACGGTGAGCTTCTTTTTCCATTTTTCCTCCCACTTTGGGAAAAATATGGAATTGTGTCCGTCATGTGAATACTTCCGTCTTTCTTCCGAAGTTGATGAGAAAAAAATTGAAACGTCCAGCGTGGAAACAGCAGCCTTTTCAAGTGTGAGGGGTGGGAACCACTGATTTAATGTAGGGTTTGATGTCCTTTATATACATTTTTAATTATGTTAATGGGCTAGTCCATTATTCGCGGGTAAACGATCTCTGATTGGCTGGTTTTTACCTTTTCTGCCGTTTCACTCCTCAAAAAAATCCGCCTTGAAAAAATAGTCCGCCTCGAAAAATTAAAGAATCAATTATGGCGACATACCAAATCTAACCCTCAGATGCTCGGCTGCGTTTTTTTTAGGCTCCTCAAACATCATTTAAAAAAATTAAATAATTAATCAATTCACGCGTGGTTCACGATATTTCATCAGTTTTGCAGCAATACACAAAACAATGATGCAATAATGGAGGTAGATTGATTAATTAGGGCTAGAAAAAAATACCGAAAGGTAGGGGTTAGTCTTTCTAATTGTAGCACAGATAGAACCTTCTACTTTTTTTTAAATGAAAGAGGAATGCCAGTTTAGTAAACCGACATATTTAAAAAACACGCTCGCCGCATTAAAAATTGATAAATTTTGGGCTGGAAACGATATCAAAAACGATCCGTTTACACAATTAAAACTACCGAAACGCACTTTCGTTCGTATTACACGAACCATTAGGCCTAGAAGTTCGTTCTTTTTTTACGAAGAAAGCTCGTTCTTTTGTCTACGTCTCGATGTATTTTATAAAATTTTAGGTGCTTTTAAAAGTACTTTATTTTGACGCCGAAAGTACCGTTAAAACACTGAATTGGCATCCATTTTTATTTAGTCATTAATCATTCGCCCCCACCGAATGGAGGGAGGCGGAACATCAAGGTCACTTCTTCAACTTAAAGTCGCCACATGGAGTTGTAGTAGTGGAGTTGTAAAAATGACCTTGGTGTCCCGCTGCTCTGCTAATCTCCATTACAGTCGTGCAAATGACTGGTGTCAAATTCATTGTTGTTTGAGAAGCATAAAAAAAAAAAAACGCAGCCGAGCATCTGAGGGTTAGATAAGATATGACGCAGTATTTAATTGTATAATTTTTCGAGGCGGACTATTTTTTCAAGGCGGATTTTTTTAAGGGGTGAAACGGCAGAAAAGGTAAAAACCAGCCAATCAGAGATCGTTTACCCGCGAATAATGGACTAGTCCATTGACGTAATTATGAATGTATAAAAAGAGCGCCGATCTCCCGCAATAAATCAGTTCCCCTCCCTCCTTACGATTGAAAGGGCCGCTGTTTCCACGCTGGACGTTTCAATTTTTTGCTCATCGGAAGAAAGACGAAGGTATTCACATGACGGACACAATTCCATATTTTTCCAATATGGAAAAAAAAAATGGAAACGAACGGAAGAACTACCAGATCATCCGTCAAAGTAAGTTATTTTTTTATTTGTTTATTTTTTTTATATATTAACCCTAGCCAACACTCGGACACTTTTACGGCGAAATAATCGAAAGCCACAACTCATAACCTCGAACCTTTATATCGTAAGAGGTTAGAGGTTAGGTTAGGTTAGGTTAGATTAGCCCGACACTTTTACAGCTAACCTTTTACCTTTACATCGCGAGAGGTTAGAGGTTAGGTTAGGTTAGGTTAGCTTAGGTTAGGTTAGCCCGACGCTTTTACGGCTAAAATATTCGAATGCCAAAATATATTTCAAATGTCGGTTGTGGAGTAGAAATGAAGTTTAACATGGGATCCTATGGGGTCCAGTCCCCTACTTTTTACTACAACAACACTGGCCTGATCAAACAATGCAAAAAACACCACCCAAAACACCGTATCTATTAAAGAATGCGCGCCGGCAGGCTGCTTAGCGCATTTACCCGGTGCTTCACTGCAGCACATCAACGCCATTTTTTTTCTCGGTTTTTCATGTTTTTCACCTCGTTTTAACTCGTTTTTATCATTTTTTTTATGATTTCTTAATTTTTTTTTCATTTTTAAATCGTTTTTTTACGGCTTTTAATGTTTTTTTCCCATTTTTTTTCCATTTTTTGATGATTTTTTAGGTTTTTTTTTAAGTTTTAATTGGTTTTTCATGGTTTTTAATATTTTTATTGGTTTTAATGTGTGTTTTATGATCTTTTACGTGTTTTTCCAGAAGACACAAGATTCTCATGTGAAATTCTCATGTTTATGAGTTTTTGAATTTCGACCTTATTCATATAAAAATTTAGAGTTTCGACCTTATTCATGAATAAGGTCGACCTTATACATATTTCGACCTTATTCATGAATAAGATAGAAACAGCATTTCGACCTTAGTCCTTTCGACCCTAGTCATTTCTGTATATGTAATTTCAACTTTAATCATTTCGCCCAGGGATGGGATACTTGGGTCGAAATTAATAAGGTCAAAACAGGATTTCAACCTTATTCATTTCGACCTTAGTATGAAATCCCACCGACTCAAATCGGGGGTCGACCGACTCGAATCGGGGGTCGACCGACTCGAATCGGGGGTCGACCGACTCAAATCGGGGGTCGACCGACTCGAATCGGGAGTCGACCGACTCGAATCGGGGGTGGACCGACTCGAATCTGTTGTTTATCGATGGCAAACAGTCCTCCGTACTTGTTCTGCGCATTTCTAGTGTTTTCCTGCATCAAGCAGTGTTTTGTATTTATTTAGACTTTAAGTTATTATTTAGCACTGGGCATAATGCTGCCCCTATCAGTATTATATAAGTTTATTTGCGAATTTGCGATAAATTTTCTATTTGCAGATTTCCGCGACAATTTTCGTCTTTAGAACGTTCGAGACGACACGCTGACGTTCTCTAGTAGTCTGGATTACCGGCACTACGATTGTTTATTTAATTTTGTTCGAATTTCCGTGGGATTCGCGATTTTCGAAACGAATTTTGTGTATTTTCAGATTTTCGCCGTTTTCCAACGAGAATCAACGTTGGAAACCCATTTTACACAGCGTGAACGACGATTTGGACTAATTCCCGACTTAGTACACCGTGTACGGTCGTTGTATCGACGATTTTTCTCGAAGAAACGACGATTTTCGACGATTTTCGCATTTAAATGCGCAACTACGCCATTTTCATCTCTAGATTGGCGCAACGTCTCATCATACTAATTAAAAATTGCTTTTCAGTTGTCGTAATTAGCTTGTTAGTATTTAAGGTCGTATTAAGTTTTTGTGTGTCCCTTAGAATAGTTTGTGCCCTTCGGTTCAGTCGAACCACCGCACACACTCATTCCTAGCCAGTGCTTACCGCGGCCAACAGGTACTCCCGCGCCTCCAGGTAGGCGAACGGACCACTGTGTGTTGGCTGGCTAGGGTTATCTGACCACTTCAGAAGTGGTTGCCCAATTCGATTGATATCCGCTTTGACAGTGCTTCGATCAGTACGCCATATTGGTGTTGTTCAACGCGATATCGTGCTACGAGACCGTCAAGTGCTCCAATCGTACTGTAAAATATCCCAAACTTGGGATCAGCTGACCCGAAATTACCAAGACACAACTACAAGCTCTAGTTAACTTCAAGTGATTTTATTACAAAACAATTCCTCTATATATATCGCATTGGCCAGCTCTGATTGGCTGACCTTAAAGCACAGCCCCCAATTGGCTAATTACCCCCAAAACGTCTGTCGGACATATTCTTGTATGTCCGCCCGCCCTCTGGCGATCGTTATCGCCCGTCAAACCCCGAAAAACTCTACACTCGGTCATCCGACTAATTGTCGGCGTCCCCGCCGACACCCGTTAACTCATCTTCGGCTCCTGATGCTGCGTCGTCCTCAAATGCCCACCTCTTCATTTGGTCGATTGGTGCAGTCGTTGTGTATCGAGGCGGGTTCTCGAGACTCGTAATCTCATACACTGTGCTCGAAATCCGTCGGCTTACTCGTAGTGGTCCTCGATACAAATTACTCAGCTTTCCCGCCTTGCTTTGTATGGCGATCGCTTTTCTTCGTACGACGACTATATCTCCGACCTCGTATGTCCGATTCGGTCCTCGATGTTTGTCGAACGCCTTCTTCTGTTTGATCTGGTTTGTTGTTAGTGTCTCGTACGCTTCGTTTCTTACGTCTTCAATTTCCGTTTCGTCCCCATCGTTTTCTTCGACCACTATCGCTGCTAATCTTGGCTCAACGATTGTTCTCGGCTGGAATCCGTACAACACTTCCATCGGTGTTTTCTTGGTCGACTGGTTGATTCTCGAGTTGATCGCGATTTCGACCTTGTCAATCCCCTTACTCCAGTCACTTCCATCGTCCTTCGTCGTCTGGCTTGCCAACATCGGAATTATCGTTCGATTCATTCTTTCTACTTGCCCGTTTGTCGCCGCATCATCTTGGGTAGGTACAACACATCCTTTCGTCGTCCGTTCGTTATTAATTCGAAGTAAACGTGCCCTCGCTTGATCTTGTACCCTCGGCTCTTGTGCCGCATCCGCTCGTCCACTAAATCTTGGTCGTCGGCTAATAACGCGTCTTTCAATTCCTTACATTCGGGATCACTTTCCTGCGCGGCCACGAGCCAATCGCCTTCTGCAAACTTGATTTGGTTAATTTTAAACCGTCGCTTCATCTCTGTCTCCCCGTCGCTCGCTGGTTCTGCGTTTCTACTCAGGGCGTCGACATGCCCCATAAGCAATCCCGGCCGATGTATCGCTTTGAAATTGTATTCCGAAAGCGCCAATACCCATCTCCCGATTCGTGGCGTTAATTCACGTTTCTTCAGTCCGTATCGTACCGCTTCGCAATCTGTCACCACTGTAAATTCCGCGCCATACAGATACATCCGAAACTTCAATACCGCCCAAACCACTGCCATTAACTCTGTTGAGTTTTAATTGTGAACTCATGCAGATAGTTTAGTTGCTGCAGTGGATTGGAAAAGTTAACAGGTGAAATAATGAGACGCCATCTTTGCAGGTGAGAAACATAACATCAAGTGAAGTTTTATTAGCTTGTCACGTGACTCTTTTACAACAAGCGCCACCTTTAGGCAGCATATATAAATAATATGTAAACAAACATTGTGTTTGTTTACAAAAGCAAACATAAACAAAGTGCAAACTAAAGAGCGCATTATCACTTGTTAATACGATCTAGAGATATGTATATTATGCATGGCAATGATATATCATATCCTAACAATCGGCCCCCTCGTATTCACAAGTATTCAAGACAGTTAGACCAATGAGGAAGCAATTATAACAGGTATGCACACGTCAAGATGATTAGCTTCAAAATTAAAGCTCAAATCGTCTGCTGCTGCATTTGATTCAGAAATCTTTATCTCCCTCTTGTCCTTGAAAAGATGTTCTGGGACTGGAAAGTTATATTGAGCACAATAACGCTTTACGTCTGGTATTGAGCGCAACTTAGGTGTGTCATATCCCTCGATCGTGTAGTCGATATCCCTCTGTCCAGTTGGTCTCATCTTCTCTATTTTCTTCCAAACAAGCGGAGGTATAGTCCGAACTGGATCTGGAACTTCTCCCCTCGCTTGTGGTGCGACCGCTGGCAGGTTCGCTTGAAGTTTTTGATCTTCAAATCTAAACTTCGATTTAATAGGATGATATATCTCGTCTACTTCCTTCTTAAGCGGTTGTGGTGGTGGGAGCGGCGGCCTGACGCCCTCATCCGAGTTGTGCTGACGATCGTCGTTGTCGTCCTGATTATCGTTTAACTTGTCAATAAAAGTCGTGCATTTTTCCGGTAGGCCCAGCACGCCTTCAACTCCGCGCCTGCTTTCCACAAATTTAACATCGCTTGTTTCAATGACTTTAGAGAATTCTGGTAGCCATACACGATATCCTTTGGTGATCCTGGAATATCCAAGCATGATCCCGTGCAAACCTTTGTCATTCATCTTTCCATCTCGTACTCTCTTTTGCACGAAGCATAGACTTCCGAATTTCTTTAAATGTCGGAGTGATGGTTTGCGTCCATAGTATAATTCCATCGGGGTTTTGTTCGAATTTAACTTGGCTATTCTGTTCCTAAGGTAATTAAAAGTGAGAATGGCTTCTCCCCAAAATCTGTGTTCCAATTTTGCGTCGTACACAAGGGCTCGCATCCCATTTGTCAACGTTTGGTTTAATCTTTCCGATACGCCATTTTGGGCAGGCGTGTACGCGTTGGTCCTCTCGTGGATGATGCCTAGTCCCTCGAGGTATTCTCCAAATTTGTTCAAACAAAATTCCATTCCATTGTCTGTCCGTACAGCTAGAACTGATTTCCCAAGTAATCTTTCGATTCGTTTCACGTGTTTTTGAAAAATCTCGAATACCTCGTCCTTTTTCTTCATGAGGTATAGTGTGGAATAACGTGAGAAATCGTCGGTAATGGTGAGGAAATACTTATTTCCTGACAGTGTCGCTGTCCCAAAAGCCCCGCATACATCCATGTGCAGAAGTTGTAACGGTTCTGTCGACCTAATTCCTGGCAGCGATTTGTGAGACACGGCCTTCTTCTTTGCTAACGTGCAGACGTCACATTGTGTAATTGGCACGTCTAGTATTGGCAGTCCAATTACTGCATCTCGCTTGCTCATCTCTTGCACGCTTGGAAAGTGGATATGCCCAAGTCGCTCGTGCCACAACCTCGCTTCCTCTGGATTGGATGTCCTTTTAGTTGAGCTGGTTAATTCTTGGTTTTGTTGCTTGCTCGTATTCGCCTTGTTGTTTTCTTTCAGTTTAGACTTCTCAATGTCGGGTTTCAAATCACTTGTTTTCACATGATAAAGTCTATCCTTTTTGATTGCCTCCATCAGTTGTCTCTTCCATTGTGGATCGTAAATTTTAACTAATCCCGAGCCAATAGCAACTTTGCATCTCGCTTCATCGATGCAAGGTCCCGATAGTAGATTTTTTCTTAAATCTGGTGCGTAATAAACTTTCTTCAATGTGACTGGGATTGTGTCGTTTCTCACCAAACACATTACGCATACATCTCCAACGCCTTGGGTTTCTATTAATGTTTTCTTATCCGCTTGGCTTATGGTTCCCGTTGTTTCTTTGAAGTTCAAGAATTGATTTCTGTCCTTGCAGAAATGTCCTGTGGCCCCGGTGTCGTAAATCCAGTGATTGTTCGCTGTACTGCTCTGCAGTATCTCTTCCTCGCTTAGTTCAGTGAGGAAACCAACATCCAACATGTTTGTGTCCAATTCTTCGACTGTACTCGTGTTCTGGTCGTTACTTGGTGTGAACTGGACTGTGCAATCCCTCGCCCAATGGCCCGGTTGGTTGCATCGGAAACACGGCCCCCGTCCCGATGATCCGGTTGCATTTCCTCTCGTGTTTTTACCGCCTCGGTAATTTGATCGGCCACCTTTTTGTCCGCCTGCAAATCTATGATTGTTTTGGCCATTGTTCCCTTGTTGTTGGTCGAATTTCGACGAATTGTCATTGTTTTTTGTGTTGGGGGAGCTTTGCCCCATATTAAACGCATCCACAATTGGTCCCTGACCCGAATCACGTTTTTGTTGCATGAGTCTGCCTTCCTCAGCGACCAATTCAATTTCGACCTTCTCTAGTGTGAAATTAATGTCCTCCCATCGGTAAATTGCCTGAACAATCGACTGGTATTCCTGGGGTAAATATCGTATCAGTTGAAATGCTTGATATAAGTCCTCTAGCTTGTGCTTTACATCTGCCAATTTCTTTGCAGCATTTCGAATTTTTGCGGCGAAAATCCCAATTGTTTCCGTCGCCGGATCGTACTTCAAACTGAAGAATTCGTCCAGCAAACGTATGATTCTCGCCCTCGAAACCGGTTCAAAGTTCGTTTTTAGCGTATTCCACGCTATTTCCGCGTCCTCAACCCCATTGAGTAGCTCATGGTATTGTTCTTCGATGGAATAGTATATCAAACTAAACGCTCGTCCCTTCCGCAGCTTGTAATCCGAGCGGTCGCGCCACGACGCTTCTGGTGCCGGAGCTTCTTCAGTTCCATCAGTGAAGGCCCAACATCCGTGGTGCATGAGGAGAACCTTAATTTGTTGTTTCCACGCATCGTAATTGTCTCTATTCAATAGTGTGACTTTTCTCTCCAATTTGTCCGACTCCATCGTGATTTGCAATTGAAATAGACTCGAACTTCGTTTCCAAGTCGACACAAACACTAATTTCCCTCAAAAACACTTTGTGTACTGAATACTCGCAACAATGTGCAATGTTGCAAGGTTAGTTCGCTCTTAGTGTAAGTTAGTATTTATCCTAGTACACCTATGGCCAAAAAAATCTTCACTTGCTCTCACGCTGCTCCAGCTCTAAATGAGCAGTTCAATTTTCTGCCACCGGCGGCCAGAGCAGTCTACTTTTCCTGGGGGCAACTGTAAGTTTAAATGCAACTAACACTTAGATTTTTAGTGAACTTAAAAGCAAATTTAGTCGGGTCATTTTACCACGTTTTTGCACACATTTTGCCACGTTTTGGCGCACATTGTGCCAAGTATTTTGCGCACATTTTGCCAAGTTTTTGCACACATTTTACCACGCTTTTGCACACATTTTGCCACGTTTTGGCACACGTTTTGCCAAAGTTTTGCCAGATTTTAACACGTTTTTGCACACATTTTGCCAAGTTTTTGCACATATTTTAACACGCTTTTGCACACATTTTGCCAGGTTTTTGCACATATTTTAACATGTTTTTGCACACATTTTGCCACGTTTTGGAACATATTTTAACACGCTTTTGCACACATTTTGCCACGTTTTTGCACACATTTTAACACGTTTTTGCACACATTTTGGCATGTTTTGGCACACATTGTGCCAAGTTTTTGCACACATTTTATCACGTTTTTGCACACATTTTACCACGCTTTTGCACACATTTTGGCACACATTGTGCCAAGTTTTGCCACATTTTAACACGTTTTCGCACAAAAACGGTGTTTTTCACCAAAAGTAATGTTTTCAACATAACAAAAATGTTTTTTTTAAGCTAAAATGGTGTTTTTTTTACCAAAAATTGTATTTTTTTTTGCTGAAAATAGGGTTTTTTGAATTTTAAATTGTTTTTTGCGCAAAAAATTTTTTTTTTGCCCAAAAAACCTGGTCCTGTTTAAGTGGAATTGGAATGATATTTATTTAATGTTCACATCAAACTGTATAGAAAGAGAAATTCATTATAAAAACAAATAATAAACCTGAAAATCTAGTAATAGTTTTATTTTATTGAAAGAAGCAAATTCTAAAATAAAATAAATTTTTTAATTTGAAAAGTTTGTTATTATTTGAAATCACAACTTTTCTTAGGAAACGAATAAAAAGGTGGTAAAATGTCTGCAAAAACTTGGTAAATTGTGTGCCAAAACATGATAAAATGTGTACAAAAACGTGGTAAAATGCATGCAAAAATTTGGCAAAATGTGTGCAAAAACGTGGCAAAATGTGTGCAAAAACGTGTTAAACTGTGGCAAAACTTTGGCAAAACGTGTGCCAAAACGTGGCAAAATGTGTGCAAAAACGTGGTAAAATGTGTGCAAAAACTTGGCAAAATGTGCGCCAAAACGTGGCAAAATGTGTGCAAAAACGTGTTAAAATATGTGCAAAAACTTGGTAAAATGACCCGACTAAATTTGCTTTTAAGTTCACTAAAAATCTAAGTGTTAGTTGCATTTAAACTTGCAGTTGACCCCAGGAAAAGTAGACTGCTCTGGCCGCCGGTGGCGGAAAATTGAACTGCTCATTTAGAGCTGGAGCAGCGTGAGAGCAAGTGAAGATTTTTTTGCCCATAGGTGTACAACACTAAGCTAGCAATGCAAAAATATAATAATTTCAAAAATATAACGAAAATATTCAATAATGATGTCTTCCAGACGTTTCTAGTTGTGTTTGTTGTTGAATTTTGGAGCCGACAATTGTCCTTTCTTGTTGATTTTTTGTGTTGTGTGCGTCCCGCAAATTGTTCGCCAATTGTCCGTCGTTTTTCAGCTCCTCGCCGCTTATTCGTCTCCAAAAACTCGATTTACACTTCCCGTGTAGTTGGCGAGAAATACCGTCTCTGTGCGGCTCCCGTAGAATTGTAGAAATTATCCAACGTCCAACGCTGATATCGTTCGTAAATAAATCCACTTTATCCAGTTATTCCCGGCCGTTTCACCTTTGTTTTCGTCCGTTTTCGTCCGTTTTTCGCCTCGTTGGATTCTCGTGTCGTCGCAATTCCGTTCACACTTCACGTGTGGTTGTTGGGAAATTGCCGCCTGCTCGTAGCACACGCCGAATCGTTTCCCGCACGTAAACACTAATGATACGTCGACGACGCGTATCGCTTCCCCGCAATACTCGAAAATTGTCCAACAAATAATAATAGAATAACGAATTAATGAAATGTTTTATGTTTTTCGAACCCCTTATTGTTCCTGCACTCCTTGGTGGCCAATTGCTGCTTGAAAACCTCGAACATTCTCGTTGTAGTGGCACAAACACAAGCTGGCATTTCTCCTCATGGGCGCCGCCATTTTGGATGACTGGAGTAAAATCCACTAGTGACCTCCAAATGCTTGAAATTCTCACAAATCACCCTGAAAGTTTTTCCCTGCTTTGTATAGGCCCATAACCTTGTTGAGTTTTAATTGTGAACTCATGCAGATAGTTTAGTTGCTGCAGTGGATTGGAAAAGTTAACAGGTGAAATAATGAGACGCCATCTTTGCAGGTGAGAAACATAACATCAAGTGAAGTTTTATTAGCTTGTCACGTGACTCTTTTACAACAAGCGCCACCTTTAGGCAGCATATATAAATAATATGTAAACAAACATTGTGTTTGTTTACAAAAGCAAACATAAACAAAGTGCAAACTAAAGAGCGCATTATCACTTGTTAATACGATCTAGAGATATGTATATTATGCATGGCAATGATATATCATATCCTAACAAACTCGAGCTCCGTTGAATGGTATCGCTTCTCGCATTCGGTCGTCGTTCTACTCGCGTAGATAATCGGATGCAGGTCGTTTCCTTCGCCTCGCTGCATTAATACTGCTCCGATCCCATCTTGTGATGCGTCCGTATGTACTTCGCACGGTCGCGTATTATCGTAGATTCTCAACACTGGCTCCGCGATTAATTCTTCAATCAGCCCCCGAAACGCCGCTTCACACTCATTCGTCCATACAAACGTTTCGTTCTTCCGAGTCAGTTTCGTTAACGCTCTCGTTTTTGTCGCATATCCCGCGATAAATCGTCGGAAGTATCCGCACAATCCTAGGAAACTCCTCACTCCGCGTACGTCTTTTGGCTTCGCGAAATTTCTGATTGCGCTCGCCTTCTCGAATCCTGGTCGTAGGCCGTCCTTCGTCAGTCGCAACCCAAGAAATTGCACCTCCTCGCAGAGAAAGTGGCACTTGCTCAATTTTAACGTCAGCTTCGATCTTCTCACCTCGATCAAGATCTTCCGCATTTTCTCGATTAGCTCCATGTTCGTTTTTGCCCCCGATAGAAGATCGTCCATATATCTGCGTAGCACCTCGTACGGCAAATGTCCGAACGCCAACTCCATCACTCGGTTGAAAATAAACAGAGCGTTTATCAATCCAAACGGCATTCGCACAAACTGATATTTCCCGTTCATTGTCGAGAACGCCGTCTTTTCTTGCGCTTCTGCCGTCAATTCGATCTGGTAGTAGCCCGACGCCAAATCGAACACTAGGAAGACTTGCCACTCGTGCGTTCCGTCGAGTAGCTCATCCATTCTTGGACATGGAAAGTGCTCCTTCACCGTGATCTCGTTAAGCGATCTGAAGTCGATACAAATCCTCCACTCGCCGGTTTTCTTACGCACCATCACGATTGGACTGTTGAATGGGCTTTTTGATCGCGTCACGAATCCCGCTCCTTCCAGCTCGGCGACCATTTTGTCGATTTCTTTCTGTTGCGCCGCCGAATACTGATAGCGTCGCAAATTCGTCGGTCTCGTCGTTGTTACTTCGATATCCATTTTGAGATCTGGAAAACATCCGACCTCCTCCAAACTCGTTGCGAAACAGTCCCGAAATTCGTCGTTGATCATCGTCAATATGATCTCTTTCTCTCCCGGCGTAACTGACTTGCCCAAATTAATTTCGTCGGCTGTTATTCGCATCTTCGGACTTGCCTCGGTCGTCGCGACTTTCTTGACTTGTACTTGGCGCAACGACGGTTCGTCTTCGGTGATTTCAACGTGCCCAAGCTTTCGACCTCGTGTGACTCGTACTTCTTCTGGTCCGTTGTTGATTATCGGCATCGTTGCCCGCTCGTTCTTCACTTCAATCAGGCCTTCCGGTACTTCTAATCGATCCGTCGCCGCGTGTTCGTTTTCTACGTAAAACAACCCGTCCAACTGACTCTTCGCTCGTACCGTCACCAAACTTATCGAGTGGGCTGGTACCACTTTGTTTTCGTCGATCACGAGCGCTCGCGGCTTTGCTGCAGTGATCTGTGGCTCGATTCTTGTAATTCCTGATTCGTCTTGCATCCCTTCCCTCGGTCTGAACGTTACGTAACCTCCGTCGGATTGCATCGTGATCGTCGGGTGTTTCAAGAATGGTTTCCCTATCCAGACTTCCGTCGGCATTCTGGCGTCGTCAACCACGTAGAACTCGACACCCGCCAATTTCACGTTTGCGCTTTCTACATCACATCTCGTTCGCCCGCGGTAGCGACTTGCGTCCTGATTGAATCCTTCGATCACGTATTCGTAGTCCGGCTCCTCGATCTTCGTACGTTGCAAAAACGTCTTACTAATTAGACACACGGCGCTTTGCGTATCGATTCCCGCGCTGCATTTTTTTCCATCGACCCACATCATGGTCTCGAATTCTGGCTGCATCTCCTCGGCTTTGATTTTGTAAATCTTCTTCGTTTTAACGTCCAACTTGTCCTTCGATGGCTGCTTCCGCTCTTTCTTCGGTTCTGGACACGCGTTTGCCATGTGCCCAAATCCGCTACAATTGAAACATTTTGTCCCGTTTGGACACGCGTTCGCTAAATGTCCCGACTCGTGACACTTAAAACACTTCAACTCGTTTGGACAGTCTCCCTTCTGGTGCCCCTTCTCGCCGCACTTGAAACATTTGAACCCAGCGTTGTATTCTTTTCCGATCGGCTTCGCTGCAGACGTCTTTCCTTTCGTTTCGACGATCGTGCTTTTGGTCCGCGCTTCCACGCCTCGCATCGTCCGAACGATCTCGCTGATATGTTGGTACTGGAGAAAATACATTGGTGCCGTTGCGGTCCTAAGTTTTAACCCGTCCAGTAAATAGTCCTGCGCGTCCCCGATCGTCATTCCCAACTTTTCACACGTGGCCCATTTTTGTCGCAAATAGGTTTCGGCTGTCTCGTCGTTCTTCTGTGGCGCCCGAATCAGTCTTTCCTTTTCCTCGTACGTCAATCGTTGATCCGGAAAGTTCTTTTTCAGCTCGGCCTCCCACTCGTCAAATTTCCGTATCGTCGTTCCGGAATTTTCGTGCCACACCTTCGCTGGTCCGTCCAGCGCTGCTGCCGCCGTCGTCACTTTGGTCGTGTTCGTCCAGTTGTACTCCTTGGCGTACTCGTTGACGCTTTCTAACCACCGTGTTGTCGTGCGTAGCTCGTTCTGGTCTCTCGAAAATCGTGGCAGTTTCGGCGCATTCTTCACTTCTTTCTTTTCTTTCGGCTTTTCCGGTTTTTGCTGCAAGACCTGGATCGTCTTCATCATCTCCATCATCATCTTCATCATTTGTTCCGGGTTCGTCCCTCCGTCTGCCAGCGCTACTACCGGTGCGTTCTCTTCTATCTTCGGATCGTTGTCTTCTACTTTTTCTTCGTCGTTCTCTTCGTCCTCTTCCTCTTCGTCTTCTTCTTCTTGGTTTACGTCGGCTTCGGTGAGCTTTAGCTCCGCAAGTACGGCTTGTCGTAACATGCTTACCATCTCATCTCTTCGTCTTGTCGGCACAATCTTCCGCGTAGCCAATAGTGGCTTAATATCTTTGATCCTCAACTTGTTCCACTCGGCTTCTGTCGGAAATTCTCCTCGTCGAATTTTCGCTACAACTGCTGTTACTCCGGCCATCGTAATTCGTCTAACCTTCGTAACGCGTGTTTATTCGGCGAATCGTCTCTCGTTTCCCGAACCGTCCACGCGTTATTTGCTAACCCGAATTCCGTTTCCGTTGCCAAAAACAGTCGTCGCCTCTTACTTCTTCTACTTTATCGTCTACTTTATCGTCTATCGTCGCATCGAATTCTTCTATCCCACTTCTGATGTAAACTATCCCAAACTTGGGATCAGCTGACCCGAAATTACCAAGACACAACTACAAGCTCTAGTTAACTTCAAGTGATTTTATTACAAAACAATTCCTCTATATATATCGCATTGGCCAGCTCTGATTGGCTGACCTTAAAGCACAGCCCCCAATTGGCTAATTACCCCCAAAACGTCTGTCGGACATATTCTTGTATGTCCGCCCGCCCTCTGGCGATCGTTATCGCCCGTCAAACCCCGAAAAACTCTACAGTACCATTCTCAATCCAGTGTGTTTTGCTACGAATAGTTTCGTAACTTCACGTCATCATGTCCAAGTCCGTCGAAGGAAACTCCGGGCGACTTCCCATTCTCAGCGTAGGAAACTACGAACTATGGCAGCGCTCTATGCGCATGGTACTGAGAAGTGAAGAATTATGGAAACATGTGACGGAAGAAGAGGAGGAAGATTTCCTTAAAACCGCCGGAGATAAGGAGAAGAAGAAATACAAGCGTCGTAAAGCCAAGGCATTAGGCTTAATATACTGTTCTGTAAGCGAGGCGAAAAAGTCCGCCCTAGACGATTGTAAAACCCCGAAGGAAGCATGGGACATTTTAGCCAACATTTATGCGCCATCATCTCGTGCGCGGCAGGCAGCCGTGCGCCGCGAATTTTTGAATTTGCGCCTAGAACAAGGCGAGGATATGGCCGATTTCCTAAGTCGCGTTGACTATCATGTCCGCCAGATGAAGGACATCGGGGAAACAACTTTGCCAGATCATCACGCTTATCAGTACCTGGATTTACTGCCCTGGGAATATTCGCAGATTTCATTCACAATATATCACTTGCCTAAAGGAGAATTTACACCAAAGAAAGTGTCCGAACAGTTGCTCGCGGAACATATGCGACTCAAAGCTATGGATTCGCGCGACATAGACAATTCTAAACCTCCACGTGCCTATGCTGGTGAAAAACAGCAACGTGGGAGAAATCGTTCTCGTCCCTCTCGACCGTTATCTTCGGTGCAGTGTTTTAATTGCCAGGAATTTGGCCATTACGCAAACAAATGTCCATTACCGTCGCGCCGAGATGACAAGAATCAACCGGCAGCTTCACTTCAAAGGAAGCCGAGGAGTTCAAGCCGTAAACGCAATAAGAACTCAAACCGAGATGATTCTTGGCCAAGGGGGAATTCCAACGCAAGGCGGGAAACGAACTTTTTCTCCAGTGCTCCGTAACAGTTGCCCACAATTCACTTCATGCAATCACATGAATGGATAGTGGATTGTGGGGCAACCGATCATGTGTGCCACGTCCAGGCTTGGTTTCAGGACTTTGTCAAAGTTGTGCCCTTTAATATCGCATTGGGTCAAGGACATTCCGAAGTTCTAGGAAAGGGCAAAGTCCAGATTATCTCCATGATCAACAATGTAGAATGTGTCGTAAATCTCCAAGATGTGTTGTATGCGCCAAAATTCGAAGCGAATTTGATTTCAGTGTCAAAAATGGACAAAACTAAACATCACATCCATATTTGGAATGGAGACGGCTTGTGCCCACCTTCAACACTGATGTCAACAGTGGATATACCTATTGCGCAGTTGACCGCTCTGACCCGAACATTAGTCACGACAGAAGAGGATTTCATCCAGTATCCAAGGGCAAAGAAAAAGTTGAAAGATCCTGAACTTTTTACTGATTTTCAGCTCGAATTCCCTCCTTTGCCAAATGAAATTCCTCCACCTGTACCAATCAAAGTAACCCAGTCCAAGACACCTCCTGTACCTGTTCCTACCAATCCATTACCTCAAGTCCCATCCTTTGCCGACACATTAAAGGCAAACCCTTTGATCTCCAAACCGAATTCAAATTCAAAACCGAATTCAAAGCCAACCAACGCAAAGACGGTTGCAGCGCCATCGGTTAAAAAGGATGCGACTCTTGGTATACATCTGCTTGTTCCATGTCGAACTCAGCCGCTTGTTCATCTTCAATCAGGCTGTATATTTGATTGTCCAACATTTGTAATATTTCTTTTTTCGCCAAGAGTTGAGCTTTTTGCCTTTTTAGTTTTTGCACGTCAACTGGAACCAAAGCGAGCAGTCCACCCGTCTCATTTGTCAGTCTTGTGCAGGCGCAGCGCGCGGTTGTGCGCTGACGCTTTAACTTGTCAATATCGGCCATATTTCAACAAAAATTGTTCAACTTACAGTTTTTTGTTCAATCTCCGGTTCAAACCAATGTGCCGGGTTTCGGCAACAATGTTAAATCCCTCTCGTAACACACTGCAGTCGAGTCCTTGTTGAAAAATTCGTATTGTTGTCGTACAAAAGAATCACCTTTTGTTGTATCCAAATCGTCCGGTTTGTTCGCAAAAAGAGTCGCCTTTTTGTAGTCTCAAAATAGTTCGTATTTGCAGGTCAGTTTCCAACCAGTCTCGGTTGAAAAAGTGTAACAGTCCTTTAGATGTGAAGAAAACACATACACACTCAGGTTAAAGTAAATGTTGCACACTGATTTTATTCTTGTTTCTACAGACTACCGTATATCTGCAAATAGCACACCCGTGCGCTATTTGCCAAAAATTTTTTTTAACCGCGCGCTATTAGAGGCCTGTGGGCTATTAGAAGCCCGCGGTTTATTTCAAATCTGAAAAATTGTAACGAAACGTATGGATGACGAATTGATTAAAAATTGTATTAAGTTTATTCTGAATCGATTAACATTTCCTCATTTTCCTCATTTTCCTCATCACCTTCTTCAACACGGAGACACACCGAATTTCTTTGCAGCCTTTTCGCCGGAATTGTCCTTGGCATACTGAATTGCTGCCAACTTAAAGCTGAGATCAAACGAACGTGGCATCTTGAAGCACAATACTACTCAATCCAAACTGTGCTACTTATATACTGGTACCAACAATTGAAACGTTTCCGAGACATAACACCAATTATGGTACGTCTCGGAAACGTAACAATTTGCCCCGTGCGCTAAACAAGGTCCGCGCCTTATTTGTAAAAACGACTTTGACCCCGTGTATTACTTAAGGTCCCCCGGTCTGGGCTTGTCCGTGGCCAACTAGTCGTCCCGCGGCCCCCAGGTGGGTCGGTCGGAAGATAGTAGGGCGACCAGATTCGGGTTTTTCACCTCACTTATTGAGGTGCCCAAAGGGAAGTTTGTGATTGTTTCGCCTTCAATTTTTGGGGGCATTTTCGCTTCTCTGCACGGCATTTTCGTCGAAATAGTGAATTTAGTGTTTGTGCTACGAATTTGTGTCGAATTTCTTCAAATTCTTCAACATGTCGAGTTGGGACCGACATGATGATTACAAGGATGTACGCAAACTGGACGGCTCCAATTATCCCACCTGGAGCATGCAGATCCAGCTTTTGCTTCAATCATACAGTGTTTGGGGACATGTGACCGGCAAAATCAAGGAACCGCCTGCTGGATCGCCGGCAAAGGAAATTCGTGACTACGAAAAGGGCGAAGAAAAAGCCCGCTCCACCATTTGTCTGGCTTGCAACGAACCACAGCAAGTCGTGGCTGTGGCCCACCCAACCGCGAAGGGTGTGTGGGAAGCGCTGAAAGCGGCTTACCAGCCGACCACGCGCGCATGCAAAGCCCGACTCCGGCGGGAATTCCTCGATATGCGTCTACGGGAGGATGAAGAGATGGTCGTCTTTACTTCCCGTGTCGACCGGAAAGTTACACAACTCGCCGACGTGAAGATTGTGGTCTCGGATGAGTTCCACGCTTTCCAGTACTTGGATCTTTTGCCGCCCCAATTCGAGCCAGTTAAACAGACAGTGTATCACTGGCCCGACCCGGAATTTACGGCCGCTGCCGTGAAAGAAAGACTTTTAGGCGAGTATAATCGCCTTTACGAGAAGGGGGACGAATTTGGAGTGCCCAACCCGACACCGTTGGAAAACACTGGAGCCTTCTTTGGCGGAGGCAGTGGTCAACGTGGACGCGGCGGAACCGCGCCCAGTTCCCCACGTGTGTGTTTTACCTGCGGTGGGACAGGCCATTTTTCCCGCGACTGCCCTTCTCCACCTAAACAGCAACTTACTGGAAGAGGCGGATCAACAGGACAGTTTAGGGGCAATCCACGAGGAAAATCACGTGGAAAAGGCCGGCAAAAGGCCGCCGTCACCCAAATGAATATTTTTGATGACGTCCCCATCTCTTACTTCTCCGCAGCGATTTCGAATCAAGAGCAACCTCCTGTCGTATCGTTGGTGTCACATGCGAACTTTGATTCGCAATGGTACGTCGACACAGGAGCGACGGACCATTTCTCGTTCAACAAGTCTTGGTTCTCCGACTTCAAACCATTAACTGGTTACAGCGTCCAGCAGGGCGAAGGAAAGTCGAAAATCGAGGGCATCGGGACTGTGACATTAATATCTTTTTATGGACAAAAGAAACGGGAATTACAATTGAAAAATGTCTTCTACGCTCCAAACTTCAGAAAGAATCTGATTTCATTAGGTCGTGCAGATGAAGCTGGGGCTACCACATTTGTAAAGAATGGAAAAATGTCCATTTTTCATGACAGTGTTGATGCGCCTTCTATCACTGCGACACGTACGAGTGATAGAATGTATAAAGTCAATTGTCAAGTGAATACTGCACACATTGTTAACGCTGCTGCATTACCTGCGCAACAGAATGCGGCAGTGAAGCCTAGTCCACCTTTAAAGGGTGAAGAAATTGTTAATTCATTACTAACTCATTTAGATTTTAAAACTGCATTAACCCAAAATTTGAGTAAGACAGGGAAACCTGCAATTGCGAATAAGGGGCAAGTAAATACTGCGAATAATGCGCAAGCGATCGTGGCAAATAATGCGAGTCCGAGTCAGAAGATGAATGTTTTGAACAACAAACAGGTCGGCTTGATAGCCAACAATGGGGATAAATCAAAGACTCCGACGATTTCCAAACAAGTTGTACAAAACAATTTGAAAGATAATGGTGGGAACAAAGCGCTTGTTAAACCGGACAAACCCCAAACGATGGATGTTTGGCATTCACGTTTTGGGCACCTTAATGCGAAAGGGATTGCATTGTTGGAAAAATCCGATGAAGTATTTGGGCTGAAACTTTCCAACAATGAATTGTCGGCTTGCGATGCTTGTTCGAGGGCGAAAAGCACACGTGCAAGCTTTCCTTCCATTATTAATATTTCCACTAAAGGGATTTTGGAAATTGTTCACTTAGATGTTTGGGGGCCCTCACCGGTTAAGAGCATTGGTGGGGCATTTTATTACCTAATTATGGTTGATGATTTCTCCCGACTGATGTGGATTATCATCATGAAAACGAAAGATGAAGTTTTGGGTCATTTCAAGAAGTGGTTGACGGAAATTGAACGGCTTACTTCTAAAAAGGTCAAAGCCATTAAAACTGACAATGGTGGGGAGTTCATATCGAAACAATGGAATGCTTATACTGACAGCATTGGGTTGAAATGTATGAGGACGAATACATACAGCCCCGAGATGAATTCGGTTGCTGAGCGAGCGAACCGCACCATTCTTGGTGGAATCCGGGCCTTACTTTTTGAAAATAATTTTTCCCCGACTTTGTGGGCAGAACTTGCAGTTTCTGTCGTTTATTTGAAAAATCGATTCCCACACACGGGATTAGGAGGGAAAACACCTTACAATGTGTTCTACAATAAGAAATTGTCCCTGCGTCATGTCAAATGCATTGGGGCATTGACATATGTCCACATTCCTTCCCAGACAAGGGGTGGGAAATTGAAAGAAAGGGCGTGGGCAGGGGAACTAATTGGTTATGCGGCTTCCACCCGTGGGTATCGAATTTGGGACCCGAAACGGAACCAAGTGTTCTTCTCGAAACATGTCAAAATATTGGAACAGAATTTTTGGTATGAAAATTTGAAAATTCCTCCCTCGGGCCCCTCGTATTTCGACGACATATCTGATTCTTCAAACGAGGATGGCTCCTCGTCAGACGACGACAGCGGTCATGGTGGCCCCCTACCAGAAGTAGTGGTTCCCCCACCCCCAATTCAGGAACCTGCGCCCGAAGAGGCACCTGAACAAGTTGAGAACGCTGGAATTGTGGAAGATGTCATCGAGGATATAGTGCAAGATGTCCTTAAAGATGCAAATGTTGATGAAATTGGTGGGGCAAAGGGGGATGATGAGAATTTCTTCAATATTTACCCCGATGACGAGGATGAAATTGAGGATCCTGATGCGAGTCCTCAACTATCCCCCCGAACGTCACCTACACCTGTGCGTCGCAATCCCCCACGAAAAGGAAAGGATACAGGGGAACGCACAGTTCCAGCTGGTGAGTTATTGCCGTTGGACATGTCTAAATGGCAAAGACGGCAGTCTGTGCGAAAATCAGGCGCAACGGCTGGGCAGGTTGATGTTTATTACATTTCACCAAAGCATGACAGAATTCGAAGTCGTGTTGAAGTTGTGCGGTGGTATCGGGACGAGGGATACGAGTATATCTCGGAATTGTTCAACTTCAAAGACATCAATGTCGGTTTTGCTGGTTGTTGCTCTGTAGAGCCTGACACCTACGAAGAGGCTGTAGCAGGTGTGGGAAAACCTGATTGGGAAAGGGCAATGGAGGACGAAATCGACATTTTTAAAGAACGAGAGGTGTATGTCGAGGTTGACAAAAGTGAAGTCAAGGATAAAACCTTGCTAGGGACAAAATGGATTTATAAACTCAAAAGGGATCATACGGGTGCGATTAGCAGATATCGTGCTCGTCTTGTTGCACAAGGGTTCAAGCAGAAGCCCGGCATTGACTTTACGGAGGTCTTCTCCCCCGTAGTCAACTTTGTGTTGGTCATGATGTTCTTTTGTACTCTTGTAGTATTAAGGAGCTGGCGTGACTTACACCTTGACATCAAGGCCGCATATCTATATGGGGACCTCGATGAGGTGCAGTACATCAACATCCCCAAGGGATATCGAACACCTGAAAACCAACACAAATGTTGGGAGTTGAGAAAATCTCTCTATGGGCTTCATCAGTCTGGTCGTATGTGGTACCAGCGCTTACACGACCAGCTGATTGAAATAGGTTTTGAACCGGTTTTGGGTCTTAACTGTGTGTATAGCTTGGGTTCGGACGCCATACTCATCTTTTACGTCGATGATATTGTGTTATTTTCGAGGGATGAGTTGGCAGAAGAGTGCGTTTTAGAATGGATTCAACAATCCTTTGAGATTGTCAATTTGGGCCCCGTCACCCTTTTATTAGGGATTGAGTTTTGTAGGGACGGGGGGAATATCCTCATTCATCAACGCACCTATATTGCGAAGCTCTGCAAGCAATACGGTATTGACCCATCTCACCGTGTTAGAGTGCCTGGCACGCCCGGCACTATGATCCAAAAAGTCTAAACGGGAGAACGTGTTAATTCGAGTTTTCCATATCGGTCTCTTGTCGGAAGTTTGCTCTTCATCGCAAGTCGCACAAGACCCGATATCCTGTTTTCTGTAATTGTATTGTCTCAATACAACGAGACTCACTCGACACGACACGTAAACATGCTGCTTCAAGTGTTGCGTTACCTGGCTAATACGCCGAATTTCTCCATTAATCTTGGGAACTGCCAAAGTGACAAGTTAACTGTTTATACAGATGCGTCTTACGCGCTGGATCAAGACAAACGCCGAAGTTTTGGCGGGCACATTATCTATTTGGGTGGTGTCCCCGTCTCCTGGAACTGCCATAAGCAGACCATTACTGCCCTTTCCATTATGGAAAGCGAATTTTTGGCGGTTGTGGACGGTGTGAAGGAGATAATTTGGTTAGAACGCATATTTGACGCGGAAGTGATGATTGACGGCTTTGACCGGGAAATACCATGTGTTTATGCCGATTCAATGCCTGCGATTCAATATGCGAAAAACCGCATAGAAAATCGCGCAAACAAACTGTAGGACACTCGCCAAAATATTCATAAACGCAGTGGAAATAATAAAATACCCGATATATGAATGTCCTATCCAATAAATCGTCAAACGTCGGGCGGCGCGTCGTTAGGCTTTCCGGCGATGCGTATGCTCGGCGTCGTTCGCGTTGTGGAAACGTTCGCTCCTCGGGACGTGTATTCAACGTGAAATACAACGAAAATAAATATAAAGTTTTGTAAAATAAATGTACTCACATGTGATAATGTTATATTATCACATATTAACCAATGTGAAACCAATGTCTGGGTTTCACAATCCAAGCTGTGTTCAAATGTAGTTGAATCTTAAATGTAATGTCCAAAACTGTTAGTTTTCCATGCCTAGAAAATAGGTGAAGTTGGTCCAATCTGGGCCTATTTTCATGAATGTATAATGAGGTGTCTGGCAGAAGAAAAACACACGTACACGGTTGAAAACTAAAACAGAATGAATGACTTTTATTCTGGTGACGTCATTGAATTTACACACAGTACAAATCTTATGACAAAACGAAAAAGATAATAAATAAAGATACAATCTCTCACCACGATGATGTCATTGCTTTGACATCATCACCACAGACTAACACGTTACGAGAACATTAACACATTTCGTGTGGCGCCCTCGTACCGCATACAAGCAACAACACTATAACATTTTACATCAAATAAGCCGAAATTCATCCAGTTTATACAATAAACGATCAACATATATCAAACCATTTACTGACACAAATATGCTTTCACAATTTCGACTTAAGACTCTAAATTCTCGTATTTAAACAATGTTATACAATTCAATTATCAGATTTTAACGTCTAACAATTATCTCTTTATGTAACAATCACCTCCTTAAATGTTACACGTTATATCTTGATTCAAACATCCAACATATCTGCACACAAGTCTTTTAACCGGTCCTGAGGCAGCCACTTTGTGAACAAATCTGCTAAATTCCATTTTGTCGGAATTTTCTCAATTGAGAAATACTCTTTCTCGAACCAGTCTCTTAAGAAGCAATAGCGTATTCGGATATGTTTAGTTTTAGAATTTTCAAGATCATTTTCCACAAATTGTATCGATGACAACGAATCCGAATACACTATTGGCATATTAATATAATCAAAAAGCACACAACTTTCGAATATGCTGGATAGCCAATATCCTTCCTGGACGGCGTGAACTAGCGCCAAATATTCCGCTTCCATAGTACTGCACGCCACGGAACTTTGTTTCCGACAACCCCAACTAATGAGGGCGTCGCCCATAAACAATGCAAACCCCCCAAAACTTTTGCAGTGATGGAGATCCGTCGCCCAGGAAGCATCGGTGTAAATGCGCAAATCCGTATTAGCGCATTTCGATAAATTAACACAATAATTTTTTGTATTCACAACGTATTGAGCAATTTGTACAAGAGCCTTGACGTGTTTTTGAGTGTAGCTTGTGTTAAATTGGGACATGTATATTGTGGAATATAAAATGTCCGGCCTTGTCCTGGACGCGAGGAACATCAAACTCCCGACCAGCGATCGATATGGAAAGTCTGAGTTCGGATCAACTTCTTTAACATTGTGATTAAACGTTGACCCGGCTGCAATAGGAACTCTCACTTTCGTATTTTGAGTCAAGTTGAATTTCACAGCCAACTTATCTCTGAAATGCTTCTGGTGGAGGCATACCTTCCCATTCTCACGATAAAATTTCACACCTAGCAATTTTGTGATCCGACCCAAGTTCACAATGTTGAATTTTCGTTTAATGAGGTCAATTAGGGCGCTCTGGGTTTCCACATCTTTTGCAAACAAAATCATGTCGTCCACGTATATCAAGAGGACGGCACTGCGATCAAAAGTGTAAACGCAATTGCATCCAATCACTTTGGTGAAACCCAAATCCAGCAGACTGGTATTTAACTCCTCGAACCACATCCTGCCGGATTGGTGTAATCCGTACAATGATTTGTACAGGAGCCAAACATTGTCTGTTCCAGGTGTTCCGAAACCCTGCGGGATTTCCATGTGGATTGGGCAGTCCAGCTTGCCGTACAAGTACGCGCATTTCACGTCCAGATGGGCGTCCACCCAACCACGCAAGATCACCAATAGGCAGAAGAACAGTCGAATTAACGTAAAATTTACGACTGGCGAAAACACTTCTGTGTAATCAACCCCTTGTGTCTGCCTAAAACCTTGTGCTACAATTCTCGCACGATATCTGACGATATTGCCATCTTCGTCTGGTTTTAGCTTGTAAACCCACTTGTGACCCAAGACCTTTGCCTTTGGTCGTGGCACCTCTTCGTACACCTCCCTTTCCTGTAATGTCTCTATCTCTTCCTCCATCGCCTCTCTCCATTCTTTCGACTGAGGCGAGGAAGTCGCCTCCTCGTATGTTTTGGGCTGCGTGACAGCACAATACACGCTAATGGGAGGCGTCGTTGCTGTGAGGACCGTTTCCATTGGTTCCTCATCGGATGATTGCTCAATTGTATTGATGGGCTCCTTCACTGGGGTGAAATCGAATTTTAAAGGATTGTAGAAGATTCTATTCCCCCTGCAGAAAGCCTCGACTTCTTTCTTTGTCTTCAAAGGCCCTGTGCCATCAGGTGCGTAAAACAGCACATCAATTCTCCCAGCTGTAACACCTCCTTGCCTGGTCACTTGCTCCCTATCCCACCCATCTGCATCTGTGGTTCGGGTGGCAATTCGAGGTTTCTTAACTTTTGCCCCCCCTTGGACTGGCTGTGTGGGAATAGGCGCTTGGGCCATTGGTCCCACTTGTGGTGGGACCTGCGCGAGGGGTGCTGGGACTTTACGCATAACGGGAGGCGAACCCGGTGGTGTAGTGGGTGGCATCGGATCATGGAATTCCTGTTGATACAACCCACTCTCATCCGAATCGTAACCATTTGTATCCAAATCTGGTTGTTGAACATTTATGTCCACAGCATTAAAGGACTTCCAGTCCCTGGACTCATCAATGACTAAATGTTTTGTTTCGACTACCTCATTTGTAATTGGATTCCAAACCCTATAACCCCTTGTAGTGAATGCATACCCCACCAGTATGCCCTTCCATGCTCTTGAGTCGAGTTTGCTAGCTCTTTTGGGTTTGGGAATATGTACGAAACATAACGAGCCAATTGCACGTAAATGCTTCACTGCCATGCTTCTTTGTCTGAATTTAATGTAAGGAATTTGTCCCTTCGCAAATAAATGTGGATACCTGTTCTTTAAATAAATGTAGCTGACAGCCAATTCTGCCCACAAAATCCACGGCAAATTTGTATCCTCAATTATTGCGCGCACATTGTTTAATATTGAGCGGTTTAATCGCTCCGCAATGCCGTTCATTTGTGCTGAGTACGGGTTTGTTCTTTGGGCACCAATGCCCTTTTGTTGCAGAAAAGAATCAAATTCCTTGCTGCAAAACTCCCCACCCCGGCCCGTTCTGATTTCATGCACCTTTCTATTCGAACGGCGCTCAACGCGCGCCAAGAACGTTTTGAAAATTGGAAAAGCCTCGTCCTTCGTTTTCATAGGATAAACCCACGAGAATCGCGTTGCATCATCCACAATGCACAACAAATAACGTGCACCACCCAGTGATGTTGTGGGGTTGGGCCCCCACACGTCTATATGCAACAATTCAAGCGGTTCCCCACGCTCGCGATCATCTCTAACTTTGTAATTAGCACGGGTTGATTTTGCAATTCTGCATGAATCACACGCAAAATTGTTTAGATTTCCCGTGAAATCTAATCCCGTGGTCTCCTCACTTTTCAACAACGTGGCTAGCCCCTGAACATGCATGTGGGCAAAACGCTTATGCCACGTGTCGACAGAAACTGCAAAACTTTGCACAACAGGTGCAGGTTGTCGGGAAACAATTTCATAACTTGGACTCTTGCTCTGTAATTGCTCAATTCGTTTTACATCTTTCTGTACAATCAATGGTGAAACTTGGGTAACATTTTGAGAAACTGAATTCAAATTATTAACAATGGCATTTGTCATATTCTCATTCATTTGAACCTTTCCTTGGACACGATACAATCCATCTGACTGCCTGTTTGCTAACAATAAACACTCCTTGTTATTTTGTAAATACACTCTCAACACACCATTGTATATGTGTTGATTGAATCCAGCTTCATCAATTTTCCCACTTGAAATCAAATTGCGCTTGAAACCCTCGACAAAATACACATTTATTAAGTCCACATGGTTGTGGATTCCATTTGCAATTGTGCTGATGCATACAGCACCACAGCCAGTAATACTAGCTGTGCCCTGACCCAATTGTAATTTTGTAGGAGGTAATGACTTGAAAGTCTGGAAATATTCCAATTTCCCGCATACGTGATCTGATGCACCGGAATCCACAAACCATGCGTCCTCATCACATACTTTTTCAATTGAATTGGACACACTTTCCCCCAAAAATGATGCATAAAAGGCTCCACGTAAACCCTTGCCTCGTTGGGGCTGTCCGCGCCCTTTGCCACGTCCACGAGTGTTGTCCTGTTGTTTTGTATTTGGCATTTGACAGTTCCGTGCAATATGTCCCTTTTCGTGGCAATTGTAACATAAAATATTGGAAAAGTTGCTCTTACCTCCTTTGTTGTCTTGTTTCCTCGATCCTTGCTGATTGTTGGAAGCACTGACACTGAGAGCACTGGATTCCATCGTTGGAGAACTCGTTCCTGTCGTGTATCGACGACGTGCACTCTCGGCAAGCAATGCCTCGGAAACTTTATCAAACGTGAAGTCCCCGTCACTCCACTGGTAAATAGCCTGCACTTGATGTTCGTAGTCTTTACGAATTCTATTTATTAAAGTATAGGCTTTTACTTTGTCATTCGGCTCTTGTTTTATTGATTTCAATTCGTCGGCTGCCAATTCGACACGTGTGATAAACGTATCGACTTCCTCTTTATCGCCGCAACGAATCGTGTAAAAATCCTCGAGAATCTTTGCATTTCTCGCGACTGACGTGGGTTCGTGAAGCTTTTTGAGGTAATCCCACACCTCCTTCGATGTGTCCAGCTTTAACAGCGACGGTTTCAGTCTGGTCGCGACGCTGTTGCACAAAATCCCACGTGCACGAGCTTTCCGCTTCTCGTATTTAGCCAAGTCCGTAGCCGACGTTCCATCCGGCGGCGCTTTAATTGTTTCGTCGTGGAATCCCCACAAATTGAGTTCCTGAAGCAACAATTGAACGTCCACTTTCCACGTCTCGTAGTTGTTTTTGTCAAGCGGCGCGATTCCTGCCGCCGCCGACGCCGCGCTTCCCTTCGACGCCATTTTTCCGTCGTATCGTCGCTATTTTCCGTCGATATCGGGTTTTAGCAGAACCATCCTCTGCTACCATGTAGGACACTCGCCAAAATATTCATAAACGCAGTGGAAATAATAAAATACCCGATATATGAATGTCCTATCCAATAAATCGTCAAACGTCGGGCGGCGCGTCGTTAGGCTTTCCGGCGATGCGTTTGCTCGGCGTCGTTCGCGTTGTGGAAACGTTCGCTCCTCGGGACGTGTATTCAACGTGAAATACAACGAAAATAAATATAAAGTTTTGTAAAATAAATGTACTCACATGTGATAATGTTATATTATCACATATTAACCAATGTGAAACCAATGTCTGGGTTTCACAATCCAAGCTGTGTTCAAATGTAGTTGAATCTTAAATGTAATGTCCAAAACTGTTAGTTTTCCATGCCTAGAAAATAGGTGAAGTTGGTCCAATCTGGGCCTATTTTCATGAATGTATAATGAGGTGTCTGGCAGAAGAAAAACACACGTACACGGTTGAAAACTAAAACAGAATGAATGACTTTTATTCTGGTGACGTCATTGAATTTACACACAGTACAAATCTTATGACAAAACGAAAAAGATAATAAATAAAGATACAATCTCTCACCACGATGATGTCATTGCTTTGACATCATCACCACAGACTAACACGTTACGAGAACATTAACACATTTCGTGTGGCGCCCTCGTACCGCATACAAGCAACAACACTATAACATTTTACATCAAATAAGCCGAAATTCATCCAGTTTATACAATAAACGATCAACATATATCAAACCATTTACTGACACAAATATGCTTTCACAATTTCGACTTAAGACTCTAAATTCTCGTATTTAAACAATGTTATACAATTCAATTATCAGATTTTAACGTCTAACAATTATCTCTTTATGTAACACAAACACATAGACGTGAAATTGCATTTCTTGCGCGACTGGTTCGAGAAAGGTGTTTTTCGAATCAGGCACATCCCAGGGACCCTCAACGTCGCCGACATTATGACAAAGTGGTTGTCCCGCGCAAAATTGGACGCGTTGTGCGAGCACATTTTTGTCGCGACAAATTGATTAATCGAAGGGGGATTTATTAGTATGCGATTAATTATTTTGTCCGTTTCCCCATGCATTTCTGGATAGGCATGGCAGATATGTGTGTTGGCATCCTTTGGATACCCGTGTAGCGCATATTAATGCTACTCTTATGTGTTAACACACATATTCTATGTTTCTTGTGTCGTCTGCTTGAGAAAGCGATAAATGTTGTTTTCCGTGTTGTTTATCGGTTACTTATGCCTAGGTTAACAATTACTTATATTGTAAAGAACAAATCAATGCTTGTTGCTATTGATTTGTCCTATTGTCATATTTTGTATGGTTTGAGACCAATTAGCCTCAAACCCAGTTGCTTTTATGTTTTCATGTGATTAAAACATGGCGGGCGCGAAGTGCGAGCTCCCCGCACATTTTAAGCTGGTTTCAACTCCTTTCCGATGTTTCCTGGCCTCCACGGACTTATCAAAACCGGGGGTCGACCGACTCGAACCGGGGGTCGACCGACTCGAACCGGGGGTCGACCGACTCGAACCGGGGGTCGACCGACTCGAACCGGGGGTCGACCGACTCGAACCGGGGGTCGACCGACTCGAACCGGGGGTCGACCGACTCGAACCGGGGGTCGACCGACTCGAACCGGGGGTCGACCGACTCGAACCGGGGGTCGACCGACTCGAACCGGGGGTCGACCGACTCGAACCGGGGGTCGACCGACTCGAACCGGGGGTCGACCGACTCGAACCGGGGGTCGACCGACTCGAACCGGGGGTCGACCGACTCGAACCGGGGGTCGACCGACTCGAACCGGGGGTCGACCGACTCGAACCGGGGGTCGACCGACTCGAACCGGGGGTCGACCGACTCGAACCGGGGGTCGACCGACTCGAACCGGGGGTCGACCGACTCGAACCGGGGGTCGACCGACTCGAACCGGGGGTCGACCGACTCGAACCGGGGGTCGACCGACTCGAACCGGGGGTCGACCGACTCGAACCGGGGGTCGACCGACTCGAACCGGGGGTCGACCGACTCGAACCGGGGGTCGACCGACTCGAACCGGGGGTCGACCGACTCGAACCGGGGGTCGACCGACTCGAACCGGGGGTCGACCGACTCGAACCGGGGGTCGACCGACTCGAACCGGGGGTCGACCGACTCGAACCGGGGGTCGACCGACTCGAACCGGGGGTCGACCGACTCGAACCGGGGGTCGACCGACTCGAACCGGGGGTCGACCGACTCGAACCGGGGGTCGACCGACTCGAACCGGGGGTCGACCGACTCGAACCGGGGGTCGACCGACTCGAACCGGGGGTCGACCGACTCGAACCGGGGGTCGACCGACTCGAACCGGGGGTCGACCGACTCGAACCGGGGGTCGACCGACTCGAACCGGGGGTCGACCGACTCGAACCGGGGGTCGACCGACTCGAACCGGGGGTCGACCGACTCGAACCGGGGGTCGACCGACTCGAACCGGGGGTCGACCGACTCGAACCGGGGGTCGACCGACTCGAACCGGGGGTCGACCGACTCGAACCGGGGGTCGACCGACTCGAACCGGGGGTCGACCGACTCGAACCGGGGGTCGACCGACTCGAACCGGGGGTCGACCGACTCGAACCGGGGGTCGACCGACTCGAACCGGGGGTCGACCGACTCGAACCGGGGGTCGACCGACTCGAACCGGGGGTCGACCGACTCGAACCGGGGGTCGACCGACTCGAACCGGGGGTCGACCGACTCGAACCGGGGGTCGACCGACTCGAACCGGGGGTCGACCGACTCGAACCGGGGGTCGACCGACTCGAACCGGGGGTCGACCGACTCGAACCGGGGGTCGACCGACTCGAACCGGGGGTCGACCGACTCGAACCGGGGGTCGACCGACTCGAACCGGGGGTCGACCGACTCGAACCGGGGGTCGACCGACTCGAACCGGGGGTCGACCGACTCGAACCGGGGGTCGACCGACTCGAACCGGGGGTCGACCGACTCGAACCGGGGGTCGACCGACTCGAACCGGGGGTGGACCGACTCGAATCTGTTGTTTATCGATGCCAAACAGTCCTCCGTACTTGTTCTGCGCATTTCTAGTGTTTTCCTGCATCAAGCAGTGTTTTGTATGTATTTAGACTTTAAGTTATTATTTAGCACTGGGCATAATGCTGCCCCTATCAGTATTATATAAGTTTATTCGCGAATTTGCGATAAATTTTCTATTTGCAGATTTCCGCGACGATTTTCGTCTTTAGAACGTTCGAGACGACACGCTGACGTTCTCTAGTAGTCTGGATTACCGGCACTACGATTGTTTATTTAATTTTGTTCGAATTTCCGCGGGATTCGCAATTTTCGAAACGAATTTTGTGTATTTTCAGATTTTCGCCGTTTTCCAACGAGAATCAACGTTGGAAACCCATTTTACACAGCGTGAACGACGATTTGGACTAATTCCCAACTTAGTACACCGTGTACGGTCGTTGTATCGACGATTTTTCTCGAAGAAACGACGATTTTCGACGATTTTCGCATTTAAATGCGCAACTACGCCATTTTCATCTCTAGATTGGCGCAACGTCTCATCATACTAATTAAAAATTGCTTTTCAGTTGTCGTAATTAGCTTGTTAGTATTTAAGGTCGTATTATGTTTTTGTGGGTCCCTTAGAATAGTTTGTGCCCTTCGGTTCAGTCGAACCACCGCACACACTCATTCCTAGCCAGTGCTTACCGCGGCCAACAGGTACTCCCGCGCCTCCAGGTAGGCGAACGAACCACTGTGTGTTGGCTGGCTAGGGTTATCTGACCACTTCAGAAGTGGTTGCCCAATTCGATTGATATCCGCTTTGACAGTGCTTCGATCAGTACGCCATATTTGTGTTGTGCAACGCGATATCGTGCTACGAGACCGTCAAGTGCTCCAATCGTACCATTCTCAATCCAGTGTGTTTTGCTACGGATAGTTTCGTAACTTCACGTCATCATGTCCAAGTCCGTCGAAGGAAACTCCGGGCGACTTCCCATTCTCAGCGTAGGAAACTACGAACTATGACAGCGCTCTATGCGCATGGTACTGAGAAGTGAAGAATTATGGAAACATGTGACGGAAGAAGAGGAGGAAGATTTCCTTAAAACCGCCGGAGATAAGGAGAAGAAGAAATACAAGCGTCGTAAAGCCAAGGCATTAGGCTTAATATACTGTTCTGTAAGCGAGGCGAAAAAGTCCGCCCTAGACGATTGTAAAACCCCGAAGGAAGCATGGGACATTTTAGCCAACATTTATGCGCCATCATCTCGTGCGCGGCAGGCAGCCGTGCGCCGCGAATTTTTGAATTTGCGCCTAGAACAAGGCGAGGATATGGCCGATTTCCTAAGTCGCGTTGACTATCATGTCCGCCAGATGAAGGACATCGGGGAAACAACTTTGCCAGATCATCACGCTTACCAGTACCTGGATTTACTGCCCTGGGAATATTCGCAGATTTCATTCACAATATATCACTTGCCTAAAGGAGAATTTACACCAAAGAAAGTGTCCGAACAGTTGCTCGCGGAACATATGCGACTCAAAGTTATGGATTCGCGCGACATAGACAATTCTAAACCTCCACGTGCCTATGCTGGTGAAAAACAGCAACGTGGGAGAAATCGTTCTCGTCCCTCTCGACCGTTATCTTCGGTGCAGTGTTTTAATTGCCAGGAATTTGGCCATTACGCAAACAAATGTCCATTACCGTCGCGCCGAGATGACAAGAATCAACCGGCAGCTTCACTTCAAAGAAAGCCGAGGAGTTCAAGCCGTAAACGCAATAAGAACTCAAACCGAGATGATTCTAGGCCAAGGGGGAATTCCAACGCAAGGCGGGAAACGAACTTTTTCTCCAGTGCTCCGCAACAGTTGCCCACAATTCACTTCATGCAATCACATGAATGGATAGTGGATTGTGGGGCAACCGATCATGTGTGCCACGTCCAGGCTTGGTTTCAGGACTTTGTCAAAGTTGTGCCCTTTAATATCGCATTGGGTCAAGGACATTCCGAAGTTCTAGGAAAGGGCAAAATCCAGATTATCTCCATGATCAACAACGTAGAATGTGTCGTAAATCTCCAAGATGTGTTGTATGCGCCAAAATTTGAAGCGAATTTGATTTCAGTGTCAAAAATGGACAAAACTAAACATCACATCCATATTTGGAATGGAGACGGCTTGTGCCCACCTTCAACACTAATGTCAACAGTGGATATACCTATTGCGCAGTTGACCGCTCTGACCCGAACATTAGTCACGACAGAAGAGGATTTCATCCAGTATCCAAGGGCAAAGAAAAAGTCGAAAGATCCTGAACTTTTTACTGATTTTCAGCTCGAATTCCTTCCTTTGCCAAATGAAATTCCTCCACCTGTACCAATCAAAGTAACCCAGTCCAAGACACCTCCTGTACCTGTTCCTACCAATCCATTACCTCAAATCCCATCCTTTGCCGACACATTAAAGGCAAACCCTTTGATCTCCCACCTGAATTCAAATTCAAAACCGAATTCAAAGCCAACCAACGCAAAGACGGTTGCAGCGCCATTGGTTAAAAAGGATGCGACTCTTGGTATACATCTGCTTGTTCCATGTCGCGGTTGTGCGCTGACGCTTTAACTTGTCAATATCGGCCATATTTCAACAAAAATTGTTCGACTTACAGTTTTTTGTTCAATCTCCGGTTCAAACCAATGTGCCGGGTTTCGGCACCAATGTTAAATCCCTCTCGTAACACACTGCAGTCGAGTTCTTGTTTAAAAATTCGTATTGTTGTCGTACAAAAAAATCACCTTTTGTTGTATCCAAATCGTCCGGTTTGTTCGCAAAAAGAGTCGCCTTTTTGTAGTCTCAAAATAGTTCGTATTTGCAGGTCAGTTTCCAACCAGTCTCGGTTGAAAAAGTGTAACAGTCCTTTAGATGTGAAGAAAACACACACACACTCAGGTTAAAGTAAATGTTGCACACTGATTTTATTCTTGTTTCTACAGACTACCGTATATCTGCAAATAGCACACCCGTGCGCTATTTGCCAAAATTTTTTTTTAACCGCGCGCTATTAGAGGCCCGTGGGCTATTAGAAGCCCGCGGTTTATTTCAAATCTGAAAAATTGTAACGAAACGTATGGATGACGAATTGATTAAAAATTGTATTAAGTTTATTCTGAATCGATTAACATTTCCTCATTTTCCTCATTTTCCTCATCACCTTCTTCAACACGGAGACACACCGAATTTCTTTGCAGCCTTTTCGCCGGAATTCTCCTTGGCATACTGAATTGCTGCCAACTTAAAGCTGAGATCAAACGAACGTGGCATCTTGAAGCACAATACTACTCAATCCAAACTGTGCTACTTATATACTGGTACCAACAATTGAAACGTTTCCGAGACATAACACCAATTATGATACGTCTCGGTAATGTAACAATTTGCCCCGTGCGCTAAACAAGGTCCGCGCCTTATTTGTAAAAACGACTTTGACCCCGTGTATTACTTAAGGTCCGTGGGCTATTAAGGGCCCGTGTAGTAATCGACAATATACGGTATATATCTAATCAAATGAGGTTAATTGGTTGTTCACCATTGGTGAAACAAAATACAAAGAAAATGAAAAATAATAGTGTGGAGTTTTTCGGGTGTAACGGGCGATAACGATCGCCAGGGGGCGGGCGGACACAAACGGAATATGTCCGATAAACGTTTTGGGGGTGAACAGCCAATTGGGGGCCGTTCTTTGTAATCAACCAATCAGGGTTGACCAGTCTGATATATAATCAGTTTGTTTTGTTTAATAAAATCACTTGAAGTTAACTAGAGCTTGTAGTTGTGTCTTGGTAATTTTGGGTCAGCTAGTCTCAGCTTTGAGATTGTTTACATCAGAAGTGGGATAGAAGGATTCGATGCGACGATAGACGATAAAGTAGACGAGAAAGTAGAAGAAGTAAGAGGCGACAACTGTTTTTGGCGACGGGAACGAAAATCGGGGTAACAAATAGCGCGTGGACGGTTCGGGAAACAAGAGACGATTCGCCGAATAAACACGTGCTACGAAGGTTAGCCGAACTTCGAACGAGAGATGGCCGACGCGGAAGCAGTATTAGCAAAAATCCAACTTAAAGAGATTCCATCGTACAAAGATTTAAACGTGCTGAGGACCCGAGAGATTAGACCGCTATTACGGGAGCGGAAAATTGTGCCACAGAAGTTGAAAACAGACATGTTGGGACAATTATGGCGCGCGTTACGTACGGAAGCGGGAATCGTAGAACGAGTAGAAAGCGACGACGAGGATGACAACGACAAAGAAGAAGAAGAAGAAAAGAACGATTTAGAAAACGACGACGACAAGTCGAAGACAGAAGAGAACGTGTCGCTAGAAGCAGACGGCGTGTACAGTAAAGATCTGATGATGACAAAGATGTTGCAGATGATGGAAAGCATGCAAAAATCGCAGAGAGAGCCGAAGGAAGTAAAGAACGCGCCGAAGTTGCCACGATTCTCGGGCGAACGAAGCGAGCTGCGTACGACCACGCAATGGTTATAAGATGTTCGCGAATACGCCAAAGAATATAAGTGGACGAATGTGACCAAAGTAACGACGGCGGCAGCAGCGTTAGAAGGACCAGCGAAGGTGTGGCAAGACAGCGCAGGAACGACGATCCGGAACTTCGACAAATGGGCGATCGAGCTGACGAAGAATTTTCCAGATCGACAACTGTCTTACGAAGATAAAGAACGATTGATTCGAGCTCCACAGAAGAACGACGAGACCACCGAAACCTATTTACATCAAAAATGGGCCACGTGCGAAAGACTGGGAATGTCGATCAGCGACGCGCAGAATTATCTGTTAGTTGGACTAAGAAGCAAAGCAGCGACGGCGCCGATGTACGTTGTCCAATATCAACACATCAGCGAGATGGTTGGAACGGCGCAAAACCTGGAAGCTCGAGCGAAGGGGACAACGATCGAAGCAAAGACGAAAACGAGCTCTACGAGGCCAAACGGAAGAGGATTCGACGCAAGGCCGAAGTGTTTTAGGTGCGGCGAGAAGGGGCACCAGAAGTCAGATTGTCCGAACGAGCTGAAGTGTTTTAAATGCCACGAATCGGGCCATCTGGCGAATGCGTGTCCAAATGGAGTAAAATGCTTCAATTGTAACGGGTTTGGACACATGGCAAACGCGTGTCCAGAGCCGAAGAAAGAGCGGAAGCAGCCATCAAAGGACAAGTTGGACGTTAAAACGAAGAAGATTTACAAAATCGAAGCCAAGGAGATGCAGCCAGAATTCGAGACCATTATGTGGGTCGATGGAAAGAAATGCAGCGCGGGAATCGATACGCAAAGCGCCGTGTGTCTGATTAGTAAGACGTTTTCGCAACGTACAAAGATCGAGGAGCCGGACTACGAATACGTGATCGAAGGATTTAATCAAGATGCAAGTCGTTATCGTGGGCGAACGAGATGTGATGTAGAAAGCGCAAACGTGAAATTGGCGGGTGTCGAGTTCTATGTGGTCGACGACGCCAGAATGCCGACGGAAGTCTGGATAGGGAAACCATTCTTGAAACACCTGACGATCACGATGCAATCAGACGGAGGTTACGTGACGTTCATGTTGGTCCTAAGACCAAATTTGTTGTCGATATCAAATGTTTATATACTATATGTTTTGTGTTCAAACACATTGTATTGATATTTGATCATTTATTTACTGTTTTCTCTATTTGGATTTATTTTCTGCTGTCCAGTATGTAATTCCATACTTTGCTTATGTTTTACTTAGATGATTTGTTCTTTAATTTAAAACTTAATGTTAATAACTGTCACCAGAGTGCTGTGACACTCTTACCCCGAATCCAAGATGGCAGCGCACACAGGTGTGTGCACTTTCACATCTTTCACCTTTGGAAATCCATTTATGTAAGATATGGTTTACTTTTCATTAAACTTTTATGTTTTTAAGTGTTTACCTTCACTTTAGAGCACCTTCAGTGCTATTTAAGCGCATATAAGCGACCACAAGTCACGCACTCGCTCGAACCGCATCACGCGCTCGCTCGAATCGCATCACGCGATTCTGTTATCGGAATTAACCGTCGCGCATTTGCGACGAGCTTTATTTCACGCTTCCACATCGGTTCATTTGCCGATTATTTGCGCACCACTCACCTACAGTGGTAGCAGAGGTCTGGGGACGATCTGCTCTTATTTTTCACCTAATTTTCGGCGTAATTTTCGCGGGATTTGCGATTTTTGCGGCGAAATTCATTTTATTTTCAGATTTCGCCGATTTCGACGATTTCCGCCCGAATCTTTGCTTCGAAACGTTCGATCGACGTTCTGGACTGCCAGGGCAGTCTATTTCACCATTGCTTCGTTAATTTTGTCCGAAATTCCGCGGGATTCGCGAATTTCGCGACAAATTTTTGTTTTTTTCAGGTTTTTCGTCAATCTGGATTCACTTCTCCGCTTAGCACGTTGCGGCGGATACAACGAGAATCCAATACTAGATTATTGGCCGCTTAGTTCCCCGGTGAACGGCGGTTATCACCGATCTTTTCAAGCGGACGAAGAGCCTCGAATTTTCGAGAAGAATTCGGACATTGACGTCCGAATTGCGCTTTCTCCAGCTTTTCGAGAAAGCTGCGCCGTGCCTTCATTTGCACGAGGATTGCACCCGCGATCGATTCATCTATTTCTCCTTGTGTCGAAATTACTTGTTAGCATTAAGATAATATTTAAGGCTTTTGGGGGACATTTAGCATCGTATTCGCCCTTCGATCGAATCCGATCAAGCGATTACGTATTCTCCGGTAGTGCTTGTCGTGGTACAAGTGAGGTTTCCCGCGGGCCCAGGTGCACCGATCGGACCCTCTCAGACTGGCTACCGGAGGTTTTTGAATTCCTTCAGAAGGAATTGCCCAATTTGACGGTTTCCGCCTCGAAAGTGCTTCGCATCGAGTGTTGTGCTTCGTTTTCGTGCAGTGCTACGGTGTCTCCTGTGTGCCATTTCCCTGAGCCTGTGTTTTCGTCGCGTTGTTGTCAGTTTTCAACGCCACGATGCACAAATCCGGAGATTCATCGAGCAAAATTCCCGTACTCGGAGTTGGAAACTACGAGCAGTGGCAACGATCGATGCGGATGCTCTTAAAGTCCGAGGGCCTTTGGAGGCATGTTACCGAGGAGAAGGAAGTCGAACATTTAGCTACCTTGACGGAAAAAGAAAAGGATCGGTACATGACCAAGAAAGATAAAGCCCTCGGTCACATCTATATCCAAGTCAGCGAGCCCAAAAGATCAGTGTTGGACACGTGCAACACGCCGAAAGAGGCGTGGGACGCGCTGGCTAAGATTTATGCGCCAAGCTCACGGGCCAGAAGAGCAGCCATGCGTTGGGAGTTTTTAAATCTCCAGATTGGACCCAACGAGGATATGCCGGATTTTATTGCCCGAGTCGATCACTACGTGAGGCAATTAAAGGACGTTAAGGAGGAAACTTCGCCCGACCACCACGCATATCAGTATCTTAAGGGATTGCCACCTGAGTATGCCCAGGCAACGTTCGCAATTTACCATTGGCCGGATGACAAATTTACACCGACTTTGGTTGCCGAACAGTTGATATCCGAACAATCTCGTTTAAGATCGGCGGGTCTGCTTCGAACAACTCCACCGACGGCTCATGCTTCTGCGAAAGGACAGTTTCGCCAACGCAATAAATCCGGTGCCCGTGATTTGTCAACTATTCGGTGTTTCAATTGCGACCAGATGGGCCACTACGCGAATAAGTGCCCCCACCCTCGACGTGAGAATCCGAACCCGAATCAGTCGACGGCTTCCGTACAACGCTCCTCGAGAAGTAAGAGTCGAAGACGGAATAAGACCGCCGTCGCCAAGGTCGAAGACACTCGTCCTCGAGGGAGCTCACGTCCAATTCGGAAAGGGACATTTTTCTGCAGTGCACCGCAAGTCGTTGAGCGCCCAGTTGCCCACTTTATGCAATCCAATGAGTGGATTGTTGACTGCGGCGCTACCGACCACGTGACCCATGTGCGAGCGTTATTCACCGATTTCACGAACATTCCGCCTTTCGATATCGAATTGGGCCAAGGCAAATCGCAAGTTACTGGACGAGGAACGGTTCAACTTCTCACGTCAGTTGATGATGCAGATTGCGTTTTGGATTTGACCAACGTTCTATATGCACCGAATTTCGAAGCCAATTTGATTTCGGTGTCGAAAATCGATAAAACGCGACATCATATCCACATTTTCAACGGAGAAGTTAATGTTTATGAATCGGACTATCGTTTGCCAATCATTCGTGCAAAGGAACGTGGTGGCTTGTATTATTTGGACGGTTTGTGTTCGGTTCCCATCAGTTCGACAACGGTTTCGACGGCCACTCCACCGGTAATTCAACCTGTCAAAACACTGGTCACGACAGAAGTGGATTTCGACAATGTACCGAAACCGGCTAAAGGAAAACAAAAGCAACGGGAAATTACAGACTATCGTTTCGAACTGCCAGCGGTTGAGAGTGTGAAGGCAATTCCCACCCAACCAATTCCAAACCTGACCGATCCCACTCATTTTCCCGTCCTTACTCCCGTTTCTTCACCGGTCATTGTCAATCCGACCACACAGTCCTATTCCAATGCTCTGCAATTCCTGCCAACTTCCCCTCCTCCTGGCAATTTACCTCCGTCACAGAAGAAGGTAATTGCTAATCCTGCTTCGGTTAAAGACGCCACCGGTCTATGGCATAGTCGACTCGGTCATCTGCATACTAATGCAATGAAGCTTCTGGCAGCTAACGACCAGGTTTATGGTTTGCAACCAGCTGAAGTTCGACAGGAATTGTCGTGTAACGACTGCAGAATTGCTAAATCGACCAGAGCTTCACATAAACCGGACCCGAATCCCTGTACATCGAAACCTTTGGATCTTCTACACATGGATTTGTGGGGGCCAGCCCCGCTCACATCACTGGGCGGTTCGGATTATGTTTTCACCATTATCGACGATGCCACGCGTTACACGTGGATTATCCCGTTGGCGCAGAAATCCCAGACCTTTGGGGCATTTAAGGACTTCGTCGCCCGAGTCGAACGAATTCAGAACACTCGCGTGAAAGCGATCAGATCCGACCGTGGCGGCGAATTCATGTCAAATGAATTCTTGAACTACCTCAAAGAAAAGGGCATCCAAGGGCAGAGGACCAATCCCGCATCACCTCAAATGAACGGGACTGCAGAACGCATAAATCGAACAATGGCCGACAGTGTCCGATCTCTTATCTCTGAAACTCAACTCCCGGATGACCTTTGGGCAGAACTCGCAGTCACTTTCGCGTATGTGAAGAACCGAAGTCCGCATTCGAGATTGAATAACCAAATTCCCTATATCCTATGGCGACAACGAGCATTGTCTTTACGACACCTACGCAAAATGGGGTCCAAATGCTGGGTGCATTACACCGCGCCAGGCCGCAAGAAACTAGATCCGCGTGCATGGGAGGGATATCTCGTTGGTTACGCGACTGGTACCCGCGGATATAGAGTTTGGAATCCAGTAGAAGATCGAGTTTACGAAACGGTTCACGTCAAGATCGATGAACGCCAATCATATCGGAAATCTCTTCGTGGCGCATCTCAACGGCCCGAAGAAACTTTTTCTGATGTCGGACAGCAATCGGTTTCGTTTAACGACAACGTCCAGTTCCATGACTGGCCAAGAGGATCCGATTCCGAACATTCTGATCATTCCGACGACGATTCCGATAATGGTGGAGCTAGCCATGCTAGCGGCGTATCGACATCTCACTCTGTTCATACACCGGTCATCCAATTGCCGCCCCCGACAACGCCAGAGCAGTTATTGTTGGATGCGTGTGCACTGCAATTACCGAGTTCGGCAAGTCTAGGACATTCACAATCGTATCCCATCCTCTATCAGGAAGGAGATACAGATGACGATATTGCTGACTTTGATGACCAAGCCATTCTTCCAAGAACATCTGATTTCACTGGGACATCTGCAGAACAGTCTCCTCGCCAATCACCGCCTGGTTCTCCAGCTAGATACATCACATATCGCCGGAAAACCCGTGGAGCAGATCTTTCTCACACAGTGTCGGTATTTGACGATACTCCAATGTCTCCTGCTCCAATTCAGCACATAGTCGGGACAGAAGTCTTGCCTGCTACGGATCGCCATACTGCATATATTTGGCGACCCATTGGGGGAGATTCCGAGTGCAGTGACTGGAGACGCGAGGAACACCTCCGGAAGGATCAAGTCCCGGGATCGATTAAAACGGACGTTTACTACTTTCCGATGCCCGGCATTCGACTTAGATCTCAGAGAGATGTTGAGGAATATTGTATGCTCAACAATATCGATTATGAGCCAGAACTGTTTATTTGGAGCAACATTGAGTATACATTGCCGACTATTCCGGGTGTTCGTCATGCCGCTCATCTCTGTAGAACGGAACCAGCTTCCTACGCTGAAATCCCGAAATTCTCCGACGCTCCGAAATGGCGCGAAGCCATTAAGGAAGAGCTCGACACATTTACCGAAAGAGAAGTTTATCTCGAAGTTCCAAGGCCACCGGACACTACGATTCTTGGCTGCAAATGGCTTTTTAAGCTGAAGACCGATGCAGCAGGGACGATCACCAGATATCGAGCTCGTTTAGTCGCCCAGGGTTTTCGTCAAACTCTCGGAGTCGACTACGATGAAGTTTTTAGTCCGGTGGTGAATTTCGTCTTAATCCGTTTATTCTTCTGTCTTCTCGTCGTGTTGCGTGGTTGGAAGGATGCACACTTAGATGTGAAATGTGCGTACCTGTATGGTGAACTTAAACATAAAGTCTACATGCGGATCCCTGCAGGTGCCACATGTTCCAACCCCAACAATGTGTGGCTCCTCATCAAGTCACTATACGGACTCCACCAGTCGGGAAGACAGTGGTTCGAAAAATTGGACGAAACGCTTCGAGACCTCGGATTCCGAAGAATGCCCGCGTGTAATTGTGTTTACGTCTTCGGAAATTCCGCTATCATGTTAGTCTATGTGGACGATATTATTTTATTCTACGCATCCGACAGTGTTTTCGACCAATTGATCCGACTCATCAGTTCGAAATTCCAAATCGTCAATCTCGGTCCGATTACGAAATTGTTAGGTGTCGAGTTTATCCGTGATATGGGACGCACATTCATTTCCCAACGTGCTTATATTGCGAAGATTATCAAAAAGTTCGGTACCTCGACCAACAAGCTCGTGAAAGTTCCCGTGACACCCGGGACGACACTCGTCAGAGGATCGACCGAGAATTTGGAAGATTTCCCATACCGCTCGCTGATCGGATCACTGTTATTTTTGGCTTCAAGGACACGCCCCGACATCCTTTACTCCGTTATTCACTTATCGCAGTATAATACCTGTTACAATAAGACCCACATTCGAGCATTACTTCAAGTCTTGCAGTACGTGGCAAACACCGCAGACTTTTGTATCGAACTATCGGGCTGTACATCTTCACAATTGTGGGCTTACACCGACGCTTCGTGGGCATGCGATCCGGAGACATCATTGAGTTTCGGCGGCTATATTACTTTCATCGGCAACATTCCAATCGGCTGGTCCTGTCGTAAACAGTCGACCGTGGCATGCTCAACAATGGAAGCAGAATTTATCGCCCTTGTTGAGTGTGTCAAGGAGCTTTACTGGTTGGACCACGTTTATCTTCAGTTTCCGATCCTCAACCGATTATCGCGACCCGTCATTTATTCCGACGCTCTCTCGGCCATACAGTTTACTTCCAACGATGTCGAAACTTCAAAAACTCGACATATTCGTGTACGATATCACTGGCTCAGGGAGTGGTATACGGCGGGACGTTTCGAACTCCGAAAAGTGCCCGGCGACCTGAACGTCGCCGACATCTTCACGAAGTGGCTCGGATCGGAACGTTTACAATCGTTGATTTCTCGGATTTTCCGATTGTAACTTTATCGTGACATTCTTAATTTATTTTTTTCCCGATTGCGAGGATCATCGAGTTTCAGAGGGAATATTCGGGCTTCCGCAGAGTTTTTCAATGATAGTACCCGGCTCGGTGATTCGACATTATTATTTCCCTTTTGATTAATGTTTATACTATAATTCTAGTACCCGATTGTATCTTTCCCCGAACATTTAAGATCGAAGGGGGGATTTGTTGGTCCTAAGACCAAATTTGTTGTCGATATCAAATGTTTATATACTATATGTTTTGTGTTCAAACACATTGTATTGATATTTGATCATTTATTTACTGTTTTCTCTATTTGGATTTATTTTCTGCTGTCCAGTATGTAATTCCATACTTTGCTTATGTTTTACTTAGATGATTTGTTCTTTAATTTAAAACTTAATGTTAATAACTGTCACCAGAGTGCTGTGACACTCTTACCCCGAATCCAAGATGGCAGCGCACACAGGTGTGTGCACTTTCACATCTTTCACCTTTGGAAATCCATTTATGTAAGATATGGTTTACTTTTCATTAAACTTTTATGTTTTTAAGTGTTTACCTTCACTTTAGAGCACCTTCAGTGCTATTTAAGCGCATATAAGCGACCACAAGTCACGCACTCGCTCGAACCGCATCACGCGCTCGCTCGAATCGCATCACGCGATTCTGTTATCGGAATTAACCGTCGCGCATTTGCGACGAGCTTTATTTCACGCTTCCACATCGGTTCATTTGCCGATTATTTGCGCACCACTCACCTACAGTTCAGACCGAGGGAAGGGATGCGAGACGAATCAGGAATTTCAAGAATCGAGCCAAAGATCACTGCAGCAAAGCCGCGAGCGCTCGTGATCGACGAAAACAAAGTGGTACCAGCCCACTCGATAAGTTTGGTGACGGTACGAGCGAAGAGTCAGTCAGACGGATTGTTTTACGTAGAAAACAAGCACGCGGTGACGGATCGGTTGGAAGTGTTGAAATTGCTTGTATACTTGTGTTAATTGCATAGTTCTGCAGCAATGGTGTGGAAAATGTCCAAAGTAAAAACACAGGTGTTTATAGGTATGAAATCAAACATAGAGTGAGTTTTATTTCTCAAGTCACATGACATGCCCATAGGTATACAACACCATCTTATGGGAATAAAAGCAAACACACTTGTAAATAGAGCAGCGGCTATTTGTTTAGCCAAATGCAAAAGATAACAAAAGGTCACGATAAATATACAAAGTGTCACAGCTTGACAATACGATACATCAGCACACAATATCTCAACAATCGGCCCCCTCGTATTATCAAGCGCTCAATACATTCATATCAACCAGAAAACGATTACAGAAATACACCAAATCGGTTTTATCCACGGATTTTGTGAAAATATCCGCAAGGTTGCACTTAGTGCCCACGTGTGTAATCTGAAGGTTATCTCTTCTTACTAGCTCCCGAATGAAGTGATATCGCACGTCGATATGCTTCGTTTTGCGATTCTCGACGTTTGACTTTGTAAAATCAACTGTCGATATGTTATCGCATAACACATGGTGATTGAATTTATCCGCTAATTTGGGAACAATTTCGTACAGCACTCTTAGAATCCATATGTAGTCTTTTACTGTTTCAGTAAGAGCTACATATTCTGCCTCCATGGTTGATAAAGTGACGTTTCGTTGTTTGAACGTTCTCCAATATACGGGTGAATTTCCGAGCAACACAATAGTTCCTCCAACAGAAATACGATCATCTCTGTTGTTTGCATAGTCGGAATCGCTGTAGCCAACGACCTCGACACGATCATTTGGGAAGAGCATCAATCCAAGGCTCTTTGTTGTCCTGAGGTAACTAAGCAAATCCAGCAATGCGATCCAATGGTCCCATCCTGGATTGGACTGAAATTGGCTAAGGATGTTGATGGCATAGGTTAAATCGGGCCTGGTTCTTGATTCAATAAATGCCAAACATCCCAGTAGATTCCGGTAGGAAATTTTCTCCATAATCCTAAAGTCTTCGATCGTGTTGGGACATTGTTGTTTGGTGAGAATGGTAGATTTTACCATTGGCTGCGATCGAATCTTCACTAACTTCAAGTGGTCGTCGAATCTCAACAAGACTTTATTGATGTAGGTCTTTTGATGTAACACCATCTGCTCTCTATATGAGGGAAATTCGACGCCTAACAATTTTTTTGTCTGTCCAAGAATGACCAAATCGAATTGTGTTTTGACCATGTTTAACACATTCATGGCATCTTCATATTGCTTTCCAAAAACTACAATATCGTCCACGTAGACTATTAAATATGCGATGTTTCCATATTTATAGACGCAGTTACACCAATTTACGTGTTGCAGTCCGAGTCCAAGCAAAGTGTCCTCCAATTCAATTCCCCATTCACGTCCTGACTGGTGCAGACCGTAAATTGCACGAAGAAGTTTACAGACGTAATTCTCCTTGCCTTGGCAAACGAAACCCTTTGGCTGGCGCATATAAACAGTTTTGTGCAACTTCGCGTAGAGGTAAGCACACTTCACGTCGGCTTGGATGTAACTCCACTTCAACATGCAGACAAGCAACGTGAACATAAATCGAACGATAGAGAAGTCGACTACTGGTGAAAATGTTTCTTCGTACGACTCGCCGTAGACTTGTGAGAAGCCTTGCGCGACAAGTCTCGCTTTGTAGCGTGCGATTTTCCCCTCATCGTTCTGTTTGGTGGTGTATATCCACTTGCAGCCAATTATCTTGGTGTCTGGCGGCGGTGGAACCAACTCCCATACCTCACGCTCGTGCATCGTATCAATCTCGTCGCACATCGCTTGATCCCACTGTTGTTTTTCAGGTGCATTGGCGACTTGTTCAAAGCGCGTTGGTATAAATACTTCGAGATGATTCGCTTCCAAGTCAACGTCAATGTCATCCGCAGTTACATTCGACTCGAAAGGCTTCTTTTTCCTTTTGTCGTCAAAAAGGTGTTCCGGAATGCGAAGATTGTGCTCCACACAATAGCGTTTGACCTCCGGAATTGAACGCAGTCTTGGTTTGTCGTATCCCTCAATTGTATATTCAATGTCCTTCTGCCCTGTTGGTCTCGCCTTCTCGGTCTTTTTCCATACGAGAGCTGGTATGGTCGGAATTGGGTTTGGAAAAACCTGTCCAGGTTGTTGCAAAATGTTTGGTTGCTGCACTGCTGGTAAGTTGTGTTGCAATGCATCTTCGGGCAGTCTAAACTTCAACCTAAGTGGAGGTAACTCTTCTCCTTCTTTCTTCTTGATAGGTTGTGGCGGGGGTAGCGGTGGCCTCACATCCTCGTCGGAGTAATATTGACGGTCATTATCGTTGTCCAGATTATCATTGAGATTGTCAATGTATGTCGTATATCTCTCCGGTAGGCCCAGCACGCCTTCAACTCCGCGCCTGCTCTCAACGAATTTAACGTCACTGGTCTCAATAACTTTTGAAAAATCAGGTAACCAGACTCTGTATCCCTTTGTAATTCTGGAATATCCTAACATAATTCCATGCAGTCCTTTGTTATCGATTTTTCCATCACGTACTCGCTTTTGCACAAAACACAGACTTCCAAATTTTCGTAAATGCCGAAGTGATGGTTTGCGGCCATAATATAACTCCATTGGTGTTTTGTCTGAGTTTAACTTCGCTATCCTATTCCTGAGGTAGTTGAAAGTTAAAATTGCCTCGCCCCAAAAGCGATGTTCCAGTTGTGCGTCATAAATGAGCGCTCGCATGCCGTTTGCTAGTGTCTGATTCAATCTTTCAGATACGCCGTTTTGGGCGGGCGTGTACGCATTTGTCCGTTCATGAGCGATCCCTTGTTGGTCAAGATACTCTCCAAATTTATTGGAGCAAAACTCCATCCCATTGTCCGTGCGGATGGCCAGGATTGATTTTCCCAGTAGTCTCTCAATCCGTTTTGCGTGTTTTTGAAAAATGCCGAACACTTCATCCTTCTGTTTCATCAGGTAAACCGTGGAATAACGGGAAAAATCATCCGTAATGGTCAGGAAATATCTATTTCCTGAAAGTGTTGGCGTTGAAAAAGCCCCGCATACATTCATGTGCAAAAGTTCCAACGGTTGCTTCGACCTAATTCCTGGTAAAGATTTATGAGAGATGGCCTTTTTCTTCGCCAGCGTGCAAACGTCACACTGCGTGATTGGCACGTCCAAAATCGGTAGTCCAACTACTGCATCCCGCTTGCTCATTTCTTGCACGCTTGGGAAGTGGATGTGTCCAAGTCTCTCATGCCATAATCTAGCTTCTTCTGGATTGGATGCCTTTTTGGTCGAGCTACTTGGTTCTTGTGTTTGTTGTGTTTGTTGTTCTCCAGTACTCGCCTTGTTGCTTTCTTTCAACTTCAATTTTTCAATGTCTGGTTTCGAATCACTTGTTTTGACATAATAAAGTCTGTCCTTCTTAACTGCTTCCATCAATTGTCGTTTCCATTGTGGATCGTAGATTTTCACTACTCCTGAGCCAATTGCCACTTTGCATCTGGCTTCGTCGATGCAAGGTCCCGACAATAGATTTCTTCTCAAATCCGGCGCATAATATACCTTTTTCAATGTGATTGGAATTGTGTCATTTCCCACCACACACATTACACACACATCTCCTACTCCTTGGATTTGTATCAAAGTCTTTTTATCTGCTTGGCTAATGGTGCCTTTCATTTCTTGGAAATTTACGAATTGATTCCTATCCTTACAGAAATGCCCAGTGGCCCCGGTATCATAGATCCAACAACTGCTGGTTGCGCCGCACTGCAGCATTTCCTCTTCACTCAATTCGGTAAGGAAGCCAACATTCATCATCTCCGTGTCCAATTCTTCGACAGTATTCGTGTTCTGGCTATTAGCTGGTGTGAGTTGGACTGTGCAATCCCTCGCCCAGTGTCCTGGCTGATTGCATCGGAAACACGGCCCCCGTGGTGATGATCCGGTGGTGTTTCCTCGAAAATTTCTTGTGTTTTTGTTTCCACGATAATTCGATCGTCCAGCTCTTTGTCCTCCTCCAAACCCACGATTATTCTGGCTACTGTTCCCTTGTTGCTGTTGTTGCTGGAACTTTGGTGTGTTTTTGTTACTCTTCGTGTTGGAGTTGTTTGGCCCCATGCTGAAGGCATCGATAACTGACCCCTGGCCAGAATCCCGCCTCTGTTGCGCAAGTCTGCTTTCTTCGGCCACTAACTCCACTTCCACCTTTTCCAGTGTAAAGTCTTTGTCATCCCATCTGTATATGCTCTGCACAATCGATTGAAACTCCTGTGGCAAATAACGAATCAACTGGAAGGCTTTATACAGATTGTCCAACTCGTGTTTAACGTCCGCTAATTTCTTCGCGGCATTCCTAATTTTAGCGGCAAAAATCCCAATTGTTTCTGTGGTTGGATCATACTTAAGGCTGAAAAATTCATCCAATAGACGGATTATGCGTGCTCTGGATACCGGCTCAAAATTCGTTTTCAAGGTGATCCACGCCGTCTTGGCATCTTCAATCCCGTTGAGCAGCTCGTGGTACTGCTCCTCGATTGAATAGTAAATCAAACTAAAAGCTCTTCCTTTTCGCAGCTGATAGTCGGATCGATCTCGCCATGACGCTCCAGGTGCTAGTGCTTCCTCTGTTCCATCTGTGAACGCCCAACAACCGTGGTGCATCAACAGAACCTTAATCTGTTGCTTCCAGCCGTCATAATTTGTGCGGTTCAACAACGTGACTTTTCTGTCCAATTTGTCCGAATCCATCCTGATTTACGATAGTAAACGACTCGAACTTGGTTTCACACACGGCCCGAACACTTGTTTCCCCCAAAAAACACTTTCTGTACTGGTAAATCGCAACTAGGTGCAGTGTTGCGAGGTTAGTTCGCTCTTAAACTAAGTTAGTAAATCCTGTTACAACACTAAGCTAACAATATATCGAAAATTCAACAAAAATTCAGTAAAATGTTCGAAAGTGGTGTTTTCCTGACGTTGTCTAGCTGTAGTTCTAGTTGAATTACACTTCCCGTGTATTTTGCAGCTCAAAATTGTCTTTTCTCGTTGATTCTCTCGTCTTGTGTCGATTCCGCAAATTGTTCATTAAATTCCAGGTCGTTCCCGTGAAAATCCTTTTCCTCCGCTTGTATTATCCTGGATTCCCGTTCACACTTCGCGTGTGGTTGATGGGAATTTGCGCCGTCGTATAATCCACGTCGAGACGTTTTTTTTTAACCCAAAAATAACGACACGTCGTCGTTACGTATCGGCGCTTTCCACTCCCGAAATAAATTCCCGAAAACAGGAATAAACAAAAGAAAGAATTAATAATTGTATATAGTTCGAACCAATTATTGTTCCTGTGCTCCGTGGCGTCTAGTTGTCGCCTCCAAAGTCGTGGAATCCAGGCACAAACACAAATTGATGACATCCATCATGGGCGCCGCCATTTTGGATGAAAATGAGGAAATTTTCCCTGCTGGCCTCAAATGACTCAAACTGCTCCAAAATCACACTGGACACTTTCCCTGCTTTATGTAGGCCCATAACCTTGTTGAAATTGCTTGTATACTTGTGTTAATTGCATATTTCTGCAGCAATGGTGTGGAAAATGTCCAAAGTAAAAACACAGGTGTTTACAGGTATGAAATCAAACATAGAGTGAGTTTTATTTCTCAAGTCACATGACATGCCCATAGGTATACAACGCCACCTTATGGGAATAAAAGCAAACACACTTGTAAATAGAGCAGCGGCTATTTGTTTAGCCAAATGCAAAAGATAACAAAAGGTCACGATAAATATACAAAGTGTCACAGCTTGACAATACGATACATCAGCACACAATATCTCAACAGGAAGTACCGGAAGGCCTGATCGAAGTGAAGAACGAGCGGGCAACGATGCCGATAATCAACAACGGACCAGAAGAAGTACGAGTCACACGAGGTCGAAAGCTTGGGCATGTTGAAATCACCGAAGAAGAACCGTCGTTGCACCAGGTACAAGTCAAGAAAGTCGCGACGATCGAGGCAAGTTCGAGGATGCGAATAACGGCCGACGAAATTAATTTGGGCAAGTCAGTGACGCCGGAAGAAAAGGAGATCGTACTGACGATGATTAACGACGAATTTCGAGACTGTTTCGCAACGAATTTGGAGGAGGTCGGATGTTTTCCAGATCTCAAGATGGATATCGAAGTTACGACGACGAGGCCAACGAATTTGCGGCGATACCAGTATTCAGCAGCGCAGCAAAAAGAGATTGACAAGATGGTCGCCGAGTTGGAAGGAGCAGGATTCGTGACGCGATCAAAGAGTCCATTCAACAGTCCGATCGTGATGGTGCGCAAGAAAACCGGCGAATGGAGAATTTGTATTGATTTCAGATCGCTCAACGAAATAACGGTGAAGGAACACTTTCCGTGCCCCAGGATGGATGAGTTACTCGACGGGACGCACGAATGGAGAGTCTTCCTAGTGTTCGATTTGGCGTCGGGTTACTACCAGATCGAATTGACGGCTGAAGCGCAAGAGAAGACAGCATTTTCGACAATGAACGGCAAATATCAGTTTGTGCGGATGCCGTTTGGGTTGATAAACGCGCCGTTTGTTTTCAATCGTGTGACGGTTTACAATGGCTATAAATGCCTATTTTCTTAGAAAGAAGCGCTGTTGCGCCATTATCATGATATCTCGAAGATATTCTGTGTAAAACTGATAAATGTCTGGAATAAAGTTATTTATGATGTTTCAAATACAAAGATGTTCGTTTATTAAGAATAAACACTCATTCCTACTTGATATCAAAGGATTCCGGCCGAATCACGAAGAGTCGTCTGCTAAAACCGCATTTGTCAATGCGCAATGTTGCCACAAGATGGCGCGATTACGATTTAGCGGCAAATTCAAGATATGAATATAAAACATGTAAATAAATATAAAACTATATTTACTAGAACGAAACGAAGCTTTGTGAACATTAATATAAAGATATATTAATGTCTTTTGATGTTAAATACATTATAACTTCCATTTTCTGCGGGATAGAACATTTGGTGATCAATCGATCAACCGATCGATCTGATTGGTGGATCCATTTCCGGCCCTGGGTATCCAGTTCCGGTTGTGGTGAGAATTAGCATAATGCTCCTCCGTATCCACTTCCGGTGATACGGGATTGGAGGGATTCGTGGAACCCATGTTCCAATTGGATGACTGGATTAATCCTTAATCCAGTCAGGTTATATAAACCCAAACAACCGGCCATTCGGCAGCTCTGTTTGATTATTTTCTGTTTGGTATTGTTACTTAAGAAATATGATTCGTTGTTCACGTAAAAAACCTTTTGGTTCTTTGTTGATTTATTCGCAAAGAACCGTTGCATGATTCTACAGAATCATGCCACCGCCGGCAATTGAAGTCGAAGTGCTGGGATTATTATGTTGCATAAATGTTACAGTCTACGGTTGCGACGCCGAAGGAGAACCCGCCGTTGTGCAATTCAGTATCCTCCGGACAGGACCAAGTTGTCTTTTTCGGTATGAACGTATTCCGTTACCACGAGTAGCATCGGTATTGTTGAGAATCGGTTCCTTCACCTGATGGTGCCAAAGCAGTCTGTTTTACAGTAACCACGAGTAGCACCAAGTGTTTGGCAAGCTGATTCTCATGGTATTCGATGCCAAAGCAGTCGGTCTATTATTAGTACCGCGAGAGATAAAACTGCTGTGCGGAGCCGCGAGCTATCGACCCCTGTGTACGTGGTACCGTCAACCACTCGATGGACGACCGTGCTGCGACGCCGGGGACGCTTGATACCGTTCTGCATGGCAAGGCGTATATTCTAATCGATGGCAATTGTGTGTTGCGACGGGAAGCTTAATCTTCATTTTATTTATAACAGCAAAACTTAAACTCGACAACCAGTTGGACCAAAATCAAGTCAGAAGACTTAATCTCATATTGAACTCAATATAACCGATAAGTTGACGACAACTTATTCCCGAAATATCTAAATAAGAATTCACAACGATATGAATTAAATATAATTCATAAGTGGAATATTGATAAGTAAATGAATACATTTACTTACACCAATATCCTCCCAAAGTTGTGGCGGTGCAGACAAAGTCAACCGCAATGCTCAGATCATTCGATTTATCGACGTGCGATAGTTTACACAGCGAACCAAGGAAACCAGCGAAGCCGTATCGGACTCCAGGACACAGCCATCCGGCTTAAGATGACATCTATAATCAGGTCGAGCGATGGGGAAACCGCTCCCATATTCCAGACCCGTAGTGATATTATTCTAGGGCCAGTTGGCCAATTCTTTGTATAGTTTAATAGCTGATTTAACTTGCCAAATGTCGGCATTAGTCCTATGTATAATTTAGCCTTGATATTATTGTTTACCAACAATAAACTGTCTTGTATTTATCTCGTATTGTATTCACTGTTTATTTATTGCGATCTCTTCCCGGTACCATTGTTAAATGGGAGTTGTGGTCGTCACCGTCACACGTGGAGGTCCCACCGAGATAGGTTGCAATTAAATTCAATTGAATTGCAAACAGTGAACTTTTGAGATAAATATTAACTAAACAGATTTAGTTAAAAATAGACAAACAGCTTTTCAGTTTTACTTTTCATCCGAGAAGTTAAACTGATGAAATAGAAATGTGTAGTAGATTTTCCTTCATTATTTTCGTTTGAAGAGTTTAGGGATTTCAAAGACTACCACCTAATCTCACACGTGGAGGTCCCACCGAGATTAGGTTGCAATTAAATTCGATTGAATTGCAACAGTGAATATTGGAGATAAATATTTAACTAAAAGATTTAAGTTAAAAATAGACAGATTAAATTTTCAGTTTATATTTCCATGTGAAGAAGTTAAACTGATGAAATAGAAATACGTAGTAGATTTTCCTTCATTATTTTCGTTTGAAGATTTTAGGGATTTCAAAGACTACCACCTAATCTCACACGTGGAGGTCCCACCGAGATTAGGTTGCAATTAAATTCGATAGAATTGTAAAAGTGAATTTTGAGATAAATATTTAACTAAAAGATTTAGTTAAAAAACAGACAAGTTTCAAACCATGTTTATTTTCTTGAGAAAAAACCAAAACAGTCCTTTAACTAGGAATTTCGGAAGTTATAGACCTATCACACGATCACTGAAATAGGTTGCAAATTAATTCGATCGAATTGCAAAAGCGAATCTTGAATCCGATATTAACTAAAAAATTTTAGTTAAAACAGACAAATAGATTTTCAGTTTATATTTTCATGTGAAAAGTTAAACTGACGAAATGGAAACGTTTAGTGAACTCTCTTTACTATTTTCGTTCGACAATTTAAGGAATACGAAGTATTTTAAATAAGAAATCAAAAAAGTTTCGAGTGAAATAAGAATACAGATATTTTTTTCGAAGTTTGTTTTATTTCGAAAAGCTAAAAACATACAAGTTTAGAAGGCGGACTTCTTACGAATTTATCTTTCCACCTGAAAAGTTAAAACGAAGAAAACACCGCAACTATTTGGAAATATTTACAAGAAATTAAGTTTCTTGTAACTGTACGTCGACGCCGATAGCCAGCGACCACGCGCCGTAGCAATACGCGTCGATCTCCGTATCAAACGCAGCCGGGAAGCTACTCAAACCTTCAACGCAAGGTGCGAACGAATGCTTGGAAATTATGGCGGACAACAGATAAAAGACAGCGGAGAAATGTTACAGAAGGTTCGTAGAGATTTATTTAAGTGTCGCGAACTAATTTTTCCACTGCCATCGGTACCAAAGATAATTTAGTTGTTGGAGAAAAACAACACACTCCATTTCGCAGAAAAGATTTGCAAATCGAAATGAATATTACCTTTATTTGAAGGAATTAACTATTTTCACAAAAAGTACATTTTTTCCTTCGGGACAATGGAAATTAAGAAAATATAAAATGGCGGCGAATGAAGTTGCCGACCACGTAGAATAGTATTTTTTACATTGAAAGTTACGAATCACGATAAACGCTTTCCCTCGGAAAAGTAAAAGGATTTCATTCAATCTTTCCTTTCGGAAATTTAACAGTGTTTTAAGTTTCCAACGATATTTGGGTCTCCCAAATTTTGAGAATTTCTAAATGAAATTTAGCTGTGTGAAAAACAACGAATATTTTTAGTAATCTAATCGGACATTTTCCCACATGATTTCTTAAAACCGGAATAACAAATCCATTTGTGGCTATGAACTTTGCCACATGAAATATTTACGGAGCGAATATTTTTTGATTGGATTGAAGCTTTAAAATCAGATAGCTGACTTAAACGAAGAAAATAAGTTTCAAAGTAATTATTTTTCTTTCGGAAAAATCAAATAAATCACCGCTGATGAAAAGTTGTATTTTTCCATTCGAAAAACTAAGAATTGCACAAGATTTATCTTCTATTTTGAACATAGATTTTATTCGGAAAAGGAAAGATTCTAGATACATTATTTTTCTCTAAAAATTAAGAATTTAGTCAATTTTCCTAAAGGTTAATGGAATGTCATCATATATTTCGTTCGTAATTTACGTGTTAAAGTTTAATCAGAAAAACGATTGAATATGTTTTATTTGCGATAAGTAAAAGAAAGGTTCTTTAAAAATGGAATTTCGATGCAAATCCCACAGTAAAGGGAATGTTATGTGTGAGCAATTAACGAAAAGTTGGAATAACTTCATTTTATTTCATTCAAAAGTAGTTGTGAAAAATCAATTTCAAATATTTTTCAAAGAAAAATTATTTTTATCGGAAAAAAGTAATTTACATGTCCTCGCGCGGACCGAGTAGTAAACTGCTTAATTGTGACATCGATACTGTTATTGTGTCACGTGTTATACGGAATTCCAAACCAGTGAATTACGAATTTTGGCGCGATAGGAATAAAAGTTTGACAGTGAAAGTTCTCCAGATTTGTCTTTTCATTTGAAAAGTTCAAATTGAGGAAATGCTGCAGCAGATGAAGGTATTTACGACAATTGCGATCTAAATATTCTTTCATTAGAAAGATAAAAGATTTCTACAAAACATCTCGTTATTAGAGATAAGGGGGACGAAAATTATTAAAACGAATAATCAAAGACACGTCCTTCGTAAATACCGCAAAGGAATAACCAATTGTGAAAACAATTGTCCGCTCAAGAAAATTGGAATTTAGCTAGATATTTTCTTTCGAAAAATCAAAGCAATTGTCATCAAAAAGAAAGATTTGATGAATAATTTTTACCCAAAAGTCTAAAGGATTGTCGAATAGTTTTCTCCCGAAAAACAAGTACACATTTGTACCAATAACTTTATCGTTTAAAGTGAAATTTCGAATATTTTCTTTTGGAAGATTAGAGAATTAGATAATTTTTCTCGCAAAACAAATTTAAAGAATTTTAACGAATTTTTATTTGTTAAAAAAAATTGTTAAAAAAGGGGGAGATGGATGGTGAAAATTTATTTTTTACACTCGAAAAATGGAATTTAGCCCCGAAAAAGTAAAGACTTGGTCAAATTATTTTTCCTATTGGAAATGAATACACAATGTTGGGAATCGAAAATAGATTTCAATTACAAAGGAATGATTATGTGAACGATAATTGAATAAGAATAAGAAAAATTGAGAGTTTGAGAAAACTTTATTAAAGTTGTGGTTGTAACGATATCACACACTAACGGAATAATTAAAAGAAAAATATTTTTTGAAGAAAAGTTATTTAATTATTTGGATTGGTAAAAATCCCAAAGTTCAAGAAGATTGAAGTAAGTTTATTTTATTTTCATTTGAAAAATACAATATTTTACGAATGTCTTCCCGAAGGAATTTTATTTTATCGGTAAAATTGAATCTCGAAGGGAACGGACTTAGTAGAGAACTACTAAATAGATGTAACGTCCTTTATACCATTGGCCGACACTAACATCCGCCAATCAGAAGCCGGGAGATCTAGGAATCCCCAGCCCCCTGCTATTAAAGGAGGACCAGATCAGACACTGATCATTCGTTTCCAGACCAGACCCGGAGACGTGTTCCAGAGCCATCTTGACCACGCCGTCCCGATTTCAGTCACGATTCGAATTTTGTGTGCCGTGTAACCTGCAAAGCTACACGTGTTAAACAAACGCGAAGTGTAATTTTACTGTGTTAACGTAAAGTTTAGAAGTGTTTCTTGTGGAAAAAGTGTATTATATTGTTCTTTTAAAGGGCGTATATTCGTGTTCTTTATAATTAAAGAATTAAAATCGTCAGATTTTGAATTTAGTATGGCTCAAAAACCATTGAAAATGGTCGATCTCGAGGGAATTAATAAACGAACAAACTTAAATTTAAGTTATGTACCACTTGGCGATCAAACAGAAAAGATTCCTGATCATTTTACTCTGTATTGTAATCGTCATGGACTGGATAAAACCAAGTTTAAAAATATAACCGAAGCTTCGGACTATGTAACAGCTAGGAACTGGCGAGATCGTACCCAATCTCAATCTTCGCATCGAGATCCAGTACGGAATCCACAAACATCCAGTCGAAACTTAGTGAATCAAGATTCTCATACTATGTTTCAAACATCCAGTAGTGGATCTAACTTTGAAAAGTTTAAACCACCTAATTCGGTAGATAAGGGGGAAAAGAATTATAAACCTAATAATTCTCGTCCAGAGAGTTCCTTAACTAACCAGTCGGTTGTTCAGAACAAATTAAAACTCTATTACAATCGAGATCAGCTGATTTCAGTTCGATATACTAATCTAGCTGAAGCACAACGATATGTGGCTAGCCTTCATCTGCCGATTAACCTACCACTATCAAAAGAATTGGGAACGGTAAACAAAAGTTTTGGGCCATCAATACCAGTGCAAAAAGAAGATATTCGGGCTGCAAACAAACATTTGCGGTCACCGAATCCTCGCGATGGATTTACGAATCTTTTTTCCAACTATACGAGCGAGAAAAGTGGTTTACCTACTCCAAACAAATGTTTGCAGTCACTTAACTTACAACAAAGCATCCGATCGCCGAACACAAACTCATGTTTGCGGACAAATGATTTGTCCACCAAAAAGAAGAGTCTTCAGCCAAGACAATTCTATCTAACGCCCATTTCAAAACGGAAAAAGGTCCAACACAATAATAAGAGGGACTTTAAACCTAAAAAAGAAAGTTTTTTGACTAACCCACGGGAGATTCGGTATCAATTCGAACAGTATTGTAAACAATACCAGTTAAATTCAGCTGAATTTAATAGTATAGACGAAGCGCAACAATTTGTATTTCGAAGTCAATACCGTACTCAACGAATAAACCCAGACCCAGTCGTCAATCTGACGGAGATACAACAATTTGCGCCTGGAAAGCAACCCTGCAATATCCAGAAGAATTCATCTCAACGAGAGGAATTAAGAACTTCAAAAAAGCGTTTTCGGTCACCAAGTCCAGCTGGTGATGAAGAAACTTCAAGTACAAACCAACATGTTCAAAAACTGACTGAACACCCAGGTTTCCAATCATCAGTTCCACGACTTAGAGTCAAATATAGATCCCCTCGTTTGTTGCGGGATTTCACAATTCCAAATATGGGTCCCTTCCACGTATGGTTTTCCAATGAGGGTCCCATTCATGTATGGTTTTCCAGAGATGACCTAAAACAAAAAGTTGGGTCGTCACGGTCATTTACACTGCCAAGTGAGTACACTGTGTGTAACTGCCCAAAGAAAAACGTCGAAAGAAATCAGTACAGCAGGCTGAGAGATCTCGGAAATTTGCAAATATGCGAGCTCAATATTTAGCAAAGAATCATGTTGATTAACATGATATGATACACAAAGATTCCCCGATTATAGTGTAAACAGAAAATCCTCTTCTAAAAATCATGACCTCTCTTCTAAAGAAAAGGGGGACAAAATATAAAAGTTAGAATTAACAAAATTTTGAAAAGTAATGCTACATTATTAAGACAACTAGTTTAATTAAATTAGTCAATTGTACAAAGAATACCAAGTGACTCCGGTCATGACAATTAAGGGGGACAATTATGATTTCTTAATTGTCAACTCTTATCATCCGAAAGCTATTATTGTATATTTATAGCGATACATCTGACTAGGCATATGAAATAAATAATTTGTGATAACACAAATGATGACTTTATGTATGACGAAGGTTTCTTCAAAAGAAGACTTGGAAATAAATTCTCAACTTGAATTTGTACTATTAGAAAAGTTATTTCGGCAGAAAATCAGAACTTAGATAATTCAATTAGTTTACGTAAATTCAAATTCAGAATTGGAAGTCACAATATCTCCAAGATACATCAAGTCCGAAAAAATAGCATTTATGCTAATTCAGAGAATAACGAAAATTCTATAAAATTTTATATAATTGTGTTATTAAGGGGGATGTGTGACGGTTTACAATGGCTATAAATGCCTATTTTCTTAGAAAGAAGCGCTGTTGCGCCATTATCATGATATCTCGAAGATATTCTGTGTAAAACTGATAAATGTCTGGAATAAAGTTATTTATGATGTTTCAAATACAAAGATGTTCGTTTATTAAGAATAAACACTCATTCCTACTTGATATCAAAGGATTCCGGCCGAATCACGAAGAGTCGTCTGCTAAAACCGCATTTGTCAATGCGCAATGTTGCCACAAGATGGCGCGATTACGATTTAGCGGCAAATTCAAGATATGAATATAAAACATGTAAATAAATATAAAACTATATTTACTAGAACGAAACGAAGCTTTGTGAACATTAATATAAAGATATATTAATGTCTTTTGATGTTAAATACATTATAACTTCCATTTTCTGCGGGATAGAACATTTGGTGATCAATCGATCAACCGATCGATCTGATTGGTGGATCCATTTCCGGCCCTGGGTATCCAGTTCCGGTTGTGGTGAGAATTAGCATAATGCTCCTCCGTATCCACTTCCGGTGATACGGGATTGGAGGGATTCGTGGAACCCATGTTCCAATTGGATGACTGGATTAATCCTTAATCCAGTCAGGTTATATAAACCCAAACAACCGGCCATTCGGCAGCTCTGTTTGATTATTTTCTGTTTGGTATTGTTACTTAAGAAATATGATTCGTTGTTCACGTAAAAAACCTTTTGGTTCTTTGTTGATTTATTCGCAAAGAACCGTTGCATGATTCTACAGAATCATGCCACCGCCGGCAATTGAAGTCGAAGTGCTGGGATTATTATGTTGCATAAATGTTACAGTCTACGGTTGCGACGCCGAAGGAGAACCCGCCGTTGTGCAATTCAGTATCCTCCGGACAGGACCAAGTTGTCTTTTTCGGTATGAACGTATTCCGTTACCACGAGTAGCATCGGTATTGTTGAGAATCGGTTCCTTCACCTGATGGTGCCAAAGCAGTCTGTTTAACAGTAACCACGAGTAGCACCAAGTGTTTGGCAAGCTGATTCTCATGGTATTCGATGCCAAAGCAGTCGGTCTATTATTAGTACCGCGAGAGATAAAACTGCTGTGCGGAGCCGCGAGCTATCGACCCCTGTGTACGTGGTACCGTCAACCACTCGATGGACGACCGTGCTGCGACGCCGGGGACGCTTGATACCGTTCTGCATGGCAAGGCGTATATTCTAATCGATGGCAATTGTGTGTTGCGACGGGAAGCTTAATCTTCATTTTATTTATAACAGCAAAACTTAAACTCGACAACCAGTTGGACCAAAATCAAGTCAGAAGACTTAATCTCATATTGAACTCAATATAACCGATAAGTTGACGACAACTTATTCCCGAAATATCTAAATAAGAATTCACAACGATATGAATTAAATATAATTCATAAGTGGAATATTGATAAGTAAATGAATACATTTACTTACACCAATATCCTCCCAAAGTTGTGGCGGTGCAGACAAAGTCAACCGCAATGCTCAGATCATTCGATTTATCGACGTGCGATAGTTTACACAGCGAACCAAGGAAACCAGCGAAGCCGTATCGGACTCCAGGACACAGCCATCCGGCTTAAGATGACATCTATAATCAGGTCGAGCGATGGGGAAACCGCTCCCATATTCCAGACCCGTAGTGATATTATTCTAGGGCCAGTTGGCCAATTCTTTGTATAGTTTAATAGCTGATTTAACTTGCCAAATGTCGGCATTAGTCCTATGTATAATTTAGCCTTGATATTATTGTTTACCAACAATAAACTGTCTTGTATTTATCTCGTATTGTATTCACTGTTTATTTATTGCGATCTCTTCCCGGTACCATTGTTAAATGGGAGTTGTGGTCGTCACCGTCACAATCGAGTGATGGAGTTGGCGTTCGAACATTTGCCATACGAAGTACTGCGCAGATATATGGACGATCTTCTATCGGGTGCGAAAACGAACGCGGAGTTAATCGAGAAGATGAGGAAGATCTTAATCGAGGTGAGAAGATCGAAGCTTACATTGAAGTTGAGCAAATGCCACTTCCTCTGCGAGGAAGTACAGTTTCTCGGGTTACGACTGACGAAGGACGGCCTACGACCAGGATTCGAGAAAACAAGCGCGATCAAGAATTTTGCGAAGCCAAAAGACGTACGAGGCATAAGGAGTTTTCTGGGATTATGTGGATATTTCCGACGATTCATCGCAGGATATGCGACAAAAACGAGAGCGCTAACGAAATTGACTCGAAAGAACGAAACGTTTGTGTGGACAACTGAGTGTGAAGCAGCGTTTCAGGGGTTGATTGGAGAATTGATTGCGGAGCCAGTGTTGAAGATCTACGATAACACACGACTGTGCGAGGTGCATACGGACGCATCACAAGACGGGATCGGGGCAGTATTGATGCAGCGAGGCGAAGGAAACGATCTGCATCCGATTATCTATGCGAGTAGAACAACGACCGAATGCGAGAAGGGATACCATTCAACGGAGCTCGAGTTAATGGCGGTAGTTTGGGCGGTGTTAAAATTTCGAATATACAGCGCAGAATTCACGGTGGTGACAGATTGCGAAGCAGTACGATATGGGTTGAAGAAACGGGAGTTGACGCCACGAATCGGGAGATGGGTGTTGGCGCTTTCGGAATATAATTTCAAAGCAATACATCGACCAGGATTACTCATCGGCCACGTCGACGCCCTGAGTAGGAACGTGGAACCAGCAAGCGGCGAGGAAACGGAGATGGAACGACGGTTCAAAGTTAACCAAATTAAATTTACAGAAGGCGACTGGCTCGTGGCTGCGCAGGAAAGCGATCCCGAGTGTAAAGAGTTGAAGGACGCGTTGTTGGTAGAAGATAAAAGTTTATTGGACGAACGAATGCAGCACAAGATTCGAGGATACAAGATCAAGAAAGGACACGTTTACTTCGAGTTAACGGTAAACGGACGGCGAAGAGATGTGTTGTATTTGCCCAAGATGATGAGGAGACAGATCACGAACGAAGTACATATTGGACACGCGCATCCGGGGGTCGATGCAACGATTGAGGCGATTCGAAAGAGGTTTTGGTTCCCCAGGATGCGAAGTTACGTGAAAGCAGCCGTAGGAGCGTGTATCGAGTGTTTGATGAGGAAGGAACCAGGAGGAAAACGAGCCGGCGAGTTGAATATCATCGAGAGGCAAAAGGTGCCGTTCCACACAGTTCACCTGGATCATGTGGGCCCCTTTCCAAAGAGCGGCATTGGATACCGACACATTTTGGTGGCAGTGTGCAATTTTTCGAAATTGGTTTTTCTAATGCCGGTAAAATCAACGAACGCAACAACTACGTGCAGAGAGATTCGGAAGTTATGCGCACGAATGTGGATCCCGACGCGGATTATTACAGATCGAGGAACGGCGTTTACCAACGCGTTGTTTGCAGAAATGTGCAAAGAATTCGAGATTCGACACGTGCTGACTTCGACGGAAAATCCGAGAGCGAACGGGCAAGTGGAAAGGATGAACCGAACGATAGTCCCGATGTTGGCGAGCCAAACGACGAAGAACGACGGGAGCGATTGGAGCAAAGGGATCGACAAGATCGAAATCGCGATCAACTCAAGAGTCAACCAATCGACCAAGAAAACACCATTGGAGGTGTTGTACGGGTTCCAGCCGAGAACGATCATCGAGCCAAAATTAGCAGCGATAGTAGTTGAGGAAAACGATGAAGACGAGACGGAAATCGAGGACGTAAGAAACGAAGCGTACGAAACACTGACGGAAAACCAGATCAAGCAGAAAAAGGCGTTCGATAGACATCGAGGACCAAACCGGACATACGAAGTCGGGGATATGGTCGTCGTACGAAGGAAAGCGATCGCAATACAAGGCAAAGCGGGGAAACTCAGTAATCTGTATCGAGGACCATTGCGAGTAAGTCGGCGGATTTCGAGCACAGTGTACGAGATTACAAGTCTCGAGAACCCGCCTCGATACAAAACGACCGCACCAATCGACCAGATGAAGAAATGGACATTCGAGGACGACGCGACATCAGGAGCCGAAGACGAATTAACAAGTGTCGGCGGGGACGCCGACATTTAGTCGGATGACCGAGTGTGGAGTTTTTCGGGTGTAACGGGCAATAACGATCGCCAGGGGGCGGGCAGACACAAACGGAATATGTCCGATAAGCGTTTTGGGGGTGAACAGCCAATTGGGGGCCGTTCTTTGTAATCAACCAATCAGGGTTGACCAGTGTGATATATAATCAGTTTGTTTTGTTTAATAAAATCACTTGAAGTTAACTAGAGCTTGTAGTTGTGTCTTGGTAATTTTGGGTCAGCTAGTCTCAGCTTTGAAATAGTTTACAATAGTTTACAAAAACCCACATCTATTAATAGTAAGGTCAACTAGGGGTTCCAGGAAATCAACTGAGGTCAACTAGGGGTTCTAAGAAATCAACTGAGGTCAAACAACGACAATTTTTAGGCTAAAGTCAAAGTTCAACCACCTTAAGCAATCAACAAACTCTTTCTATTTTAAAACCCTAGTTTTCACATGCATTGATAGAAAGGTAAAACAAGTAAATATAAAAAACAAAGTCAGAACACCAGTTGAAATTTTATTAGGGAACAGAGATAGAGGTAGAGATTTGCAAAGGTTCAAAATTTAAATAATCGACTCTTTGCGAGTAAAAATTGACTTTTTGCGTGTAAAAATTGACTTTTTGCGTGTAAAAATTGACTTTTTGCGTGTAAAAATTGACTTTTTGCGAGTAAAAATTGATTTTTTGCATTTTGTGTGCTTAAAAATAAATACGGAGTACATTTTTAGATTAAAAATTTCAGTTTGTCTCAAAAACTCATTTTGACACTTAATTTCATAATTCAGTCTCAAAAAGTTATGCATTCTACAAAGAAGTGTGGTATTTGCATCATCAAGGCAGAATTCAAGACTGTCAGACGGCAAGAAATGAGACGTCCTTGGTGCCAATAACAGCTGCTGCAGCAAAAGCTTGTGGACTAGGACTACTATGTATTCTATGCAAGATTTTATTTTAAAATGTTACATCCCGATTGTCTTACACTGGAGATTTACAATTGTCTTCAATCTTAGTAATGAGCTTAGGTTTCAATTAAAACAACATCCTTAGCAATGTGTGTTCTTGCATGAAACTGATGCTCTGTTTATTCTCCAAAGACAGATTAAGCCAGAGAAAATGTCAAATTTTCTTTCCAAGTTTTTTTTCTTTGTGTTTAGCACAAAGATGTCTTCAGTGGACAAAATAAATGTAAACGAGGAAGTACTACTGTCTGATATGTTTCATCTTGCAAGCAGAATTTTTTTTAGAAAGAATGTTTTTTCTTCTAAAATGGAAGTGAAAGGAATTCTGCCTCTCATGTGAATTCTGCCTCTCATGTGAAATTCTCATGTTTATGAGTTTTTGACTTTCGACCTTATTCATGAATCGGGGGTCGACCGACTCGAACCGGGGGTCGACCGACTCGAACCGGGGGTCGACCGACTCGAACCGGGGGTCGACCGACTCGAACCGGGGGTCGACCGACTCGAACCGGGGGTCGACCGACTCGAACCGGGGGTCGACCGACTCGAACCGGGGGTCGACCGACTCGAACCGGGGGTCGACCGACTCGAACCGGGGGTCGACCGACTCGAACCGGGGGTCGACCGACTCGAACCGGGGGTCGACCGACTCGAACCGGGGGTCGACCGACTCGAACCGGGGGTCGACCGACTCGAACCGGGGGTCGACCGACTCGAACCGGGGGGTCGACCGACTCGAACCGGGGGGTCGACCGACTCGAACCGGGGGGTCGACCGACTCGAACCGGGGGGTCGACCGACTCGAACCGGGGGGTCGACCGACTCGAACCGGGGGTCGACCGAATCGAACCGGGGGGTCGACCGACTCGAACCGGGGGGTCGACCGACTCGAACCGGGGGGTCGACCGCCTCGAACCGGGGGGTCGACCGCCTCGAACCGGGGGGTCGACCGACTCGAACCGGGGGGTCGACCGACTCGAACCGGGGGTCGACCGACTCGAACCGGGGGGTCGACCGACTCGAACCGGGGGTCGACCGACTCGAACCGGGGGTCGACCGACTCGAACCGGGGGTCGACCGACTCGAACCGGGGGTCGACCGACTCGAACCGGGGGTCGACCGACTCGAACCGGGGGTCGACCGACTCGAACCGGGGGTCGACCGACTCGAACCGGGGGTCGACCGACTCGAACCGGGGGTCGACCGACTCGAACCGGGGGTCGACCGACTCGAACCGGGGGTCGACCGACTCGAACCGGGGGTCGACCGACTCGAACCGGGGGTCGACCGACTCGAACCGGGGGTCGACCGACTCGAACCGGGGGTCGACCGACTCGAACCGGGGGTCGACCGACTCGAACCGGGGGTCGACCGACTCGAACCGGGGGTCGACCGACTCGAACCGGGGGTCGACCGACTCGAACCGGGGGTCGACCGACTCGAACCGGGGGTCGACCGACTCGAACCGGGGGTCGACCGACTCGAACCGGGGGTCGACCGACTCGAACCGGGGGTCGACCGACTCGAACCGGGGGTCGACCGACTCGAACCGGGGGTCGACCGACTCGAACCGGGGGTCGACCGACTCGAACCGGGGGTCGACCGACTCGAACCGGGGGTCGACCGACTCGAACCGGGGGTCGACCGACTCGAACCGGGGGTCGACCGACTCGAACCGGGGGTCGACCGACTCGAACCGGGGGTCGACCGACTCGAACCGGGGGTCGACCGACTCGAACCGGGGGTCGACCGACTCGAACCGGGGGTCGACCGACTCGAACCGGGGGTCGACCGACTCGAACCGGGGGTCGACCGACTCGAACCGGGGGTCGACCGACTCGAACCGGGGGTCGACCGACTCGAACCGGGGGTCGACCGACTCGAACCGGGGGTCGACCGACTCGAACCGGGGGTCGACCGACTCGAACCGGGGGTCGACCGACTCGAACCGGGGGTCGACCGACTCGAACCGGGGGTCGACCGACTCGAACCGGGGGTCGACCGACTCGAACCGGGGGTCGACCGACTCGAACCGGGGGTCGACCGACTCGAACCGGGGGTCGACCGACTCGAACCGGGGGTCGACCGACTCGAACCGGGGGTCGACCGACTCGAACCGGGGGTCGACCGACTCGAACCGGGGGTCGACCGACTCGAACCGGGGGTCGACCGACTCGAACCGGGGGTCGACCGACTCGAACCGGGGGTCGACCGACTCGAACCGGGGGTCGACCGACTCGAACCGGGGGTCGACCGACTCGAACCGGGGGTCGACCGACTCGAACCGGGGGTCGACCGACTCGAACCGGGGGTCGACCGACTCGAACCGGGGGTCGACCGACTCGAACCGGGGGGTCGACCGACTCGAACCGGGGGGTCGACCGAATCGAACCGGGGGGTCGACCGACTCGAACCGGGGGGTCGACCGACTCGAACCGGGGGTCGACCGACTCGAACCGGGGGGTCGACCGACTCGAACCGGGGGGTCGACCGACTCGAACCGGGGGGTCGACCGACTCGAACCGGGGGGTCGACCGACTCGAACCGGGGGGTCGACCGACTCGAACCGGGGGGTCGACCGACTCGAACCGGGGGGTCGACCGACTCGAACCGGGGGGTCGACCGACTCGAACCGGGGGTCGACCGACTCGAACCGGGGGTCGACCGACTCGAACCGGGGGTCGACCGACTCGAACCGGGGGTCGACCGACTCGAACCGGGGGTCGACCGACTCGAACCGGGGGTCGACCGACTCGAACCGGGGGTCGACCGACTCGAACCGGGGGTCGACCGACTCGAACCGGGGGTCGACCGACTCGAACCGGGGGTCGACCGACTCGAACCGGGGGTCGACCGACTCGAACCGGGGGTCGACCGACTCGAACCGGGGGTCGACCGACTCGAACCGGGGGTCGACCGACTCGAACCGGGGGTCGACCGACTCGAACCGGGGGTCGACCGACTCGAACCGGGGGTCGACCGACTCGAACCGGGGGTCGACCGACTCGAACCGGGGGTCGACCGACTCGAACCGGGGGTCGACCGACTCGAACCGGGGGTCGACCGACTCGAACCGGGGGTCGACCGACTCGAACCGGGGGTCGACCGACTCGAACCGGGGGTCGACCGACTCGAACCGGGGGTCGACCGACTCGAACCGGGGGTCGACCGACTCGAACCGGGGGTCGACCGACTCGAACCGGGGGTCGACCGACTCGAACCGGGGGTCGACCGACTCGAACCGGGGGTCGACCGACTCGAACCGGGGGTCGACCGACTCGAACCGGGGGTCGACCGACTCGAACCGGGGGTCGACCGACTCGAACCGGGGGTCGACCAACTCGAATCGGGGGTGGACCAACTCGAATCTGTTGTTTATCGATGCCAAACAGTCCTCCGTACTTGTTCTGCGCATTTCTAGTGTTTTCCTGCATCAAGCAGTGTTTTGTATTTATTTAGACTTTAAGTTATTATTTAGCACTGGGCATAATGCTGCCCCTATCAGTATTATATAAGTTTATTCGCGAATTTGCGATAAATTGTGCCACAGAAGTTGAAAACAGACATGTTGGGACAATTATGGCGCGCGTTACGTATGGAAGCGGGAATCGTAGAACGAGTAGAAAGCGACGACGAGGATGACGACGACAAAGAAGAAGAAGAAGAAAAGAACGATTTAGAAAACATAGGTTAAATCGGGCCTGGTTCTTGATTCAATAAATGCCAAACATCCCAGTAGATTCCGGTAGGAAATTTTCTCCATAATCCTAAAGTCTTCGATCGTGTTGAAACATTGTTGTTTGGTGAGAATGGTAGATTTTACCATTGGCTGCGATCAAATCTTCACTAACTTCAAGTGGTCGTCGAATCTCAACAAGACTTTATTGATGTAGGTCTTTTGATGTAACACCATCTGCTCTCTATATGAGGTAAATTCGACGCCTAACAATTTTTTGTCTGTCCAAGAATGACCAAATCGAATTGTGTTTTGACCATGTTTAACACATTCATGGCATCTTCATATTGCTTTCCAAAAACTACAATATCGTCCACGTAGACTATTAAATATGCGATGTTTCCATATTTATAGACGCAGTTACACCAATTTACGTGTTGCAGTCCGAGTCCAAGCAAAGTGTCCTCCAATTCAATTCCCCATTCACGTCCTGACTGGTGCAGACCGTAAATTGCACGAAGAAGTTTACAGACGTAATTCTCCTTGCCTTGGCAAACGAAACCCTTTGGCTGGCGCATATAAACAGTTTTGTGCAACTTCGCGTAGAGGTAAGCACACTTCACGTCGGCTTGGATGTAACTCCACTTCAACATGCAGACAAGCAACGTGAACATAAATCGAACGATAGAGAAGTCGACTACTGGTGAAAATGTTTCTTCGTACGACTCGCCGTAGACTTGTGAGAAGCCTTGCGCGACAAGTCTCGCTTTGTAGCGTGCGATTTTCCCCTCATCGTTCTGTTTGGTGGTGTATATCCACTTGCAGCCAATTATCTTGGTGTCTGGCGGCGGTGGAACCAACTCCCATACCTCACGCTCGTGCATCGTATCAATCTCGTCGCACATCGCTTGATCCCACTGTTGTTTTTCAGGTGCATTGGCGACTTGTTCAAAGCGCGTTGGTATAAATACTTCGAGATGATTCGCTTCCAAGTCAACGTCAATGTCATCCGCAGTTACATTCGACTCGGAAGGCTTCTTTTTCCTTTTGTCGTCAAAAAGGTGTTCCGGAATGCGAAGATTGTGCTCCACACAATAGCGTTTGACCTCCGGAATTGAACGCAGTCTTGGTTTGTCGTATCCCTCAATTGTATATTCAATGTCCTTCTGCCCTGTTGGTCTCGCCTTCTCGGTCTTTTTCCATACGAGAGCTGGTATGGTCGGAATTGGGTTTGGAAAAACCTGTCCAGGTTGTTGCAAAATGTTTGGTTGCTGCACTGCTGGTAAGTTGTGTTGCAATGCATCTTCGGGCAGTCTAAACTTCAACCTAAGTGGAGGTAACTCTTCTCCTTCTTTCTTCTTGATAGGTTGTGGCGGGGGTAGCGGTGGCCTCACATCCTCGTCGGAGTAATATTGACGGTCATTATCGTTGTCCAGATTATCATTGAGATTGTCAATGTATGTCGTATATCTCTCCGGTAGGCCCAGCACGCCTTCAACTCCGCGCCTGCTCTCAACGAATTTAACGTCACTGGTCTCAATAACTTTTGAAAAATCAGGTAACCAGACTCTGTATCCCTTTGTAATTCTGGAATATCCTAACATAATTCCATGCAGTCCTTTGTTATCGATTTTTCCATCACGTACTCGCTTTTGCACAAAACACAGACTTCCAAATTTTCGTAAATGCCGAAGTGATGGTTTGCGGCCATAATATAACTCCATTGGTGTTTTGTCTGAGTTTAACTTCGCTATCCTATTCCTGAGGTAGTTGAAAGTTAAAATTGCCTCGCCCCAAAAGCGATGTTCCAGTTGTGCGTCATAAATGAGCGCTCGCATGCCGTTTGCTAGTGTCTGGTTCAATCTTTCAGATACGCCGTTTTGGGCGGGCGTGTACGCATTTGTCCGTTCATGAGCGATCCCTTGTTGGTCAAGATACTCTCCAAATTTATTGGAGCAAAACTCCATCCCATTGTCCGTGCGGATGGCCAGGATTGATTTTCCCAGTAGTCTCTCAATCCGTTTTGCGTGTTTTTGAAAAATGCCGAACACTTCATCCTTCTGTTTCATCAGGTAAACCGTGGAATAACGGGAAAAATCATCCGTAATGGTCAGGAAATATCTATTTCCTGAAAGTGTTGGCGTTGAAAAAGCCCCGCATACATTCATGTGCAAAAGTTCCAACGGTTGCTTCGACCTAATTCCTGGTAAAGATTTATGAGAGATGGCCTTTTTCTTCGCCAGCGTGCAAACGTCACACTGCGTGATTGGCACGTCCAAAATCGGTAGTCCAACTACTGCATCCCGCTTGCTCATTTCTTGCACGCTTGGGAAGTGGATGTGTCCAAGTCTCTCATGCCATAATCTAGCTTCTTCTGGATTGGATGCCTTTTTGGTCGAGCTACTTGGTTCTTGTGTTTGTTGTGTTTGTTGTTCTCCAGTACTCGCCTTGTTGCTTTCTTTCAACTTCAATTTTTCAATGTCTGGTTTCGAATCACTTGTTTTGACATAATAAAGTCTGTCCTTCTTAACTGCTTCCATCAATTGTCGTTTCCATTGTGGATCGTAGATTTTCACTACTCCTGAGCCAATTGCCACTTTGCATCTGGCTTCGTCGATGCAAGGTCCCGACAATAGATTTCTTCTCAAATCCGGCGCATAATATACCTTTTTCAATGTGATTGGAATTGTGTCATTTCTCACCACACACATTACACACACATCTCCTACTCCTTGGATTTGTATCAAAGTCTTTTTATCTGCTTGGCTAATGGTGCCTTTCATTTCTTGGAAATTTACGAATTGATTCCTATCCTTACAAAAATGCCCAGTGGCCCCGGTATCATAGATCCAACAACTGCTGGTTGCGCCGCACTGCAGCATTTCCTCTTCACTCAATTCGGTAAGGAAGCCAACATTCATCATCTCCGTGTCCAATTCTTCGACAGTATTCGTGTTCTGGCTATTAGCTGGTGTGAGTTGGACTGTGCAATCCCTCGCCCAGTGTCCTGGCTGATTGCATCGGAAACACGGCCCCCGTGGTGATGATCCGGTGGTGTTTCCTCGAAAATTTCTTGTGTTTTTGTTTCCACGATAGTTCGATCGTCCAGCTCTTTGTCCTCCTCCAAACCCACGATTATTCTGGCTACTGTTCCCTTGTTGCTGTTGTTGCTGGAACTTTGGTGTGTTTTCGTTACTCTTCGTGTTGGAGTTGTTTGGCCCCATGCTGAAGGCATCGATAACTGACCCCTGGCCAGAATCCTGCCTCTGTTGCGCAAGTCTGCCTTCTTCGGCCACTAACTCCACTTCCACCTTTTTCAGTGTAAAGTCTTTGTCATCCCATCTGTATATTGTTACGTGGCCAGACTGACTACTGTTTGACCACGTAAATACTTTACTATTAAACTGGGGGTTTGCAATTGCACTAAGTTAAACTAGCATTTAAACTGTGTTGCTAATAAGAAGGTAATGAAGAGGACTCATTGTATTATTATTAAAATATAACAGTATGTTTATTAAATCATAAATACAATCTGAATTGAACCAAAGATTAACTTAAAACTAAATCTTATAAAACTATCTTAAATCTAGTAAGCATGAATAACTTTGGTGGGTGAAGAACCTCAAGATGCCGCGGCAGTACCTGCCCGACAACCTCTCGGAATGAAAGCTCGGAATGAACTGACGTTTCAGTTCTCCTCATCAGCCAAGTAAACTTGGGTGATTCTACTATTACTTAATGGGTAAATTAGTGAGATCATTCGCTTAAGGCGAACTCTAGTGAGGGTTTACAGCATTAATTCGAATCGTTTAGTTACGGAAGCGAGGCGGCGACAACCGGTTCACAGTGTGCTCGTCAACCTCGTAACAGCCCCCTCCTTTAGATTTTTGGACCCCAAAAACAAATTATTTAACTAAACAAACTCCCTTGTTGTTCATGCTTATATATGAGTTCATTCCCTGTTATTCATGCTTACTTTCACAAAACTTATACTTTAAACAATATTTACTAAAAACAATTTCAAATTACAAAAATTCAAAATCATATGTCAATTATTACACAAATACACTTTCAAGATTAACACTTTTTGATATTTTTACACTTATATTACTTTTTTTTCAGTTTTCCTATTTTCTATACAACCTAATAATTCAAAAAAAATAATATACACTACATTCAATGTGAATGAAAATGAAAACAATAACAAAATTAAGAAAAACAATATCAACTTCAAATAATAAAAAAAATAATGTCTCTGCTCGCTCCAGTACACCTGGGCTCACATCATTGACGAATAATACAAAATAAATAATACACAAAAAAAATAATTTCACACAACACTTAATGTCCAATTAAGGCTGGTTTTCCTCCTTTTCGAATGGGATCAACTTCTCGTGTAAGATCTCGTACACTATTCGCTGGCGCAAATCGATCGGATGGCCATGGCGCATGTTGTCCCTGTCTTCAATATATCGGCGGGCAAAATATCAGATAGTGGGCCCGCAGCTGTCACCGTCAAGCTGCTGCATGCGGGGCGGGTCCCACTTCTCATAGCCCCGTGGAAACACCATTCAAGTCTAATATGTGCAGAAAATAAATTAAACTCATTAATTACAATTGATTACTGGCCAATACAATTCATGTTCACAATCAATTTGTCTAAATTTCGTTAAACTTTTAACTTTATACAATATTCAAATTATTTCATCTAAACCAATTAAATATTCATAGCTATTTCTATTAAATTTTAAAATTAAATGTCAAGTTAACATTTCAAAAATGTGCGAAGTTCTCTTTATTCGCTGGAAAAATGGCGATAGATTCGTTCCGTTCTGTTCACTTTCGGCACTTTTATTAATATTATCCAAAACTGGAGAAAAATGTCTCAAAATTGTTCAAATCAACTAGTAAATTCGAGTTATTCTTGGTTCACTGCAAATAACTTGCGTTCGCCTCAAAAAACAAGAAAATACAACTTCAAAATCGTGTCACGTCTCGTCTGCGTTCATATTAACTTTCGTCAATTAAAAGTACCTACTTTCACAGAAAATATGCGAAATCCTCGTCAATCACACTCGGAGAATAACAATTCCCTTCGCTCACTGCAAATAACTTGCGTTCACTTAAAGAAAAGCTAGTAAAATGCAGTGTAATCTTGGCGTGGTTGCGATCTAAGTCGTCGTGACCGGAAATCACTTTCAGCAGGACGTCGCGCATGCGTATCGGCGCCAACAGCATTTGCGACACCTGGTGATGGTTTCTGCAACCGATTCTTCTTGCTTTCGTCTGGCGACGATTTTAGCAACTGATTTCGCTGTTCTAACTCAACTTCCTTTTTCACTCGACGTGCCTCAATTTCTTTCGGCCCGTAAATTGCCTTCAATCGCTCCCTTTCAGTTAGAACCGGCGAATCCGACGTTTTATCTCCGGATTCAAAGAAACTCCTCAACGAAATTTGATCATCATCATCAATAAACCTTTCCTTCGCTCCTACTTTAGGCCTATCTCGCGGATCATCGTCCTTCTTCACAATTTCCGCATTTTGATCGTCTTTTTGCGAACTTCCTTGCACTTCATCAGAAAATGTTACTTTCTTCAATGGTAGATCCTGCAGAATAGTTTCTGGAATTTCCTCTCGCGGCTTATATGGTTTTAAACGCTCAACATTGACAATACTAGTTTTCTTTCCTGATGAATTCCTTACTTCATAATCGTTTGGCGCTGTGCGTCGAACTATTTCATATGGTCCAGAAAATGGTGGCAGGAGTTTTTCGCTTAACCCTACTTTCCTATTCGGAGTTTTCAAGTAAACTAATTCCCCTGGTTCGAATTCCACCACAATTCTGTCCAAATCAAATCTTCTCTTGCTTTTCTCACTCTGCCATTCTAGTCTTTCGTTGGCAATTTTCCGCATCTCCCGCATAAATCTAGAAGTGCGAAGAGTGAATTCCTTTCGAGGAAGATTCAAGTTCACATCCACACTCAAATCAACTTCATAACCTTTCAACAAATAATATGGGGTATATCCAGTTGTTTCATGGACTGCTGAATTATAGGAGAAAATGACAAATGGTAAAAATTCATCCCAATCTGTGTGATCTTTATTAGTATAACATGTCAACATTTTGGCAAATGTTGCATTGAATCTTTCCGTTAATCCGTTGGTCCTTGGATGGTACCCGGAAGTAGATCTGTGCTGGGATTTAAACAGTGCTGATACTTCATTGATCATTTCGTTCCTGTACTCTGTCCCCTTATCGCTGAGTATCTCGCGTGGACTTCCCTCTTTGAGCATCACCTCGAATACAAGAGTTTTCGCTGCTTCCAACGCTGTACATGCTGGAGCCGCTCTGGCGATGACTGCACGCGACAAGTAATCAGTGATAACAAAAACATATTTATTTCCACTATTTGAAACTGGAAAGCTTCCTAACGTGTCTATACCAATCCTCTCAAACGGTCTTGAAATCGTCGACCAAGGTTGTAATAAACCTTTTTGTGGAGTGGTCATTGACTTACTTCCTGCGCAATGTGGACAACTGAGAACGTAATTCCTTACGTCCCTGTATATCCTCGGCCAAAAGAATCTTACTCTAATTCTTTTCCACGTCTTATTTAGGCCGAGATGAGCACCTACGAGCCCGTCATGCATTTCTTCTAACACTTGCTTACGTAAATGCTGCGGTACTACTAAAAGGTTTCCTTCCATGTTTAGAGAATTGTAACTTTTCTTTCTAAACAACGTGTTATCCAGGAGAACGAACTGTTTTAAAGGACGTTTCCTGTTTCTTGGAAGTTGCTCAATGTTCTCCATTGCGGTGATGATCTCCAAAATTTTCTCATCCTTACGCTGTTCTACAGGTAAGTTGAGTTTTTCGAGAAGTAGTAAGGGAATAATTTCTTTTTCTTCCTCACCAATCTCTTCTTGGATTCGGCTAAGAGCATCTGCATCCGTGTGCTTCTTGCCTGACTTATGCATCACATCGTAGTCGTAATCTACCAGTTGTAAACTCCACCTGGCCAATCTACCGTTGGGATTTTTCACCTTATTCAGCCATTGTAACGCAGAATGGTCTGTCACAATTGTAAATTTCCTACCGTAAAGATATGGTCTGTACTTGTTAATGCCGAATATTATGGCTAAACATTCTCTTTCCGTAGCTGTGTAATTTTGTTCCGCTGTACTTAACAATCGACTGGCGTAACAAATCACATGTTCTTGCTTGTTAATACGCTGCTTCAAAATTGCACCAAGCCCATAAGCACTTGCATCCGTAGATACAATGAATGGCTCTGCAAAATTTGGATGTGCCAATACTGGTACCGTAACTAAAGCTGTCCGTAAGGCCTTAAACGCTGTTTCCTGTGGTGGTCCCCAATCAAAAGCTTCATCTTTGCGAGTTAAGTTGGCTAAGGGCTTAGATACGTCCGCAAATCCTGGAATAAACTTTCGATAATACGAACATAAACCCAAAAACCCTCTCAACTGCTTCAAATTTGTTGGTTTTGGAAATTTAGCTACACTTTCCAAATTACGTGGATCAGGTGACACTCCATCAGAATCAACTATGTGGCCTAAATATTTGATGGTATTAGTACCAAACGTACATTTGCTAAGTTTAACCTTTAAGTTTGCCAACCGCAGCTTGCTGAAGACAGCATCGAGATCCTGAAGATGCTGATCAAATGTCTTTGAAAATATTATAAGGTCGTCAATATAAGCTATACAGACCTTGCCAAGAAGATTACCAAGCACCTTGTTCATCAATTTTTGAAACGCAGCTGGGCTATTACATAATCCCATTCCTAGGACGTTAAACTCAAAATGTCCGCTTGAAGTGGTAAACGCTGTTTTTTCACGATCCTGTTCATCTATTTCGACTTGATAATATCCTTGAATAAGATCCATCATCGAAAAATACTGGGCCCCTGCCAGTTGGTCCAATGTATCGTCAATCCTGGGCAGTGGGTATACCATTTTCTTTGTGATCGCGTTTAACCTCCTCCAATCGACACAAAATCTCCATTTACCGTCTCTTTTCTTGATGAGAAGTACTGGTGCACTCCATGGACTTTCTGATTCCCTAATGACTCCCATCTCAAGCAACTTTCTGGTCTCTTCTGCCTCTACTTCTTTTTCTGCGATTGAACGTCTATAAGGCTGCAAATGTATTGGATCATGGTCCCCCGTATCAATTTTGTGTTTAAATGTTGTTACTCTACCTAAGTCTTTGTCTGTGGCTGCAAATCTATCCTGATTCCTTTGAAGTAACTGCTTCATCTGCTCTTGTTGGCTTTTGTTCATCTTATCTTTAGCAATCGAGGAGTCAAAGTCAAAGCAATGTACTTGGTTTTCATCTGTCAACTCAACCGCTTTGGTTGAGGAGTCAGTGCAATACACTTGCTTCTCATCCAACAACCCAATTTCGATAATGTAATACGCCTTACCAATTGCAGATTTCTCCTTCAGAAAGACTGATTTGTTTGTTGGATTAGCCACACGCAGAACTCCTTTACCATACTCAAAATTTGTTAATGTTTTACAACACAAAATTCCAAACCTATCTATTACATTTCCTAGAGGTTCCATAAACATTTCTGTGGTTAGTTTTGTATTTAAATAAACTGGTATAACGCATTCATGCATTGGTGGAATTGAGATATTCTTCATTACTCTGGCAACATAACTCTGGTCCGAAAATGATCTATTTATTGGAAAAACTGCTTCTTCTACTCCACTATCATTGTTCCGGCCCACAAAGATTTTTTGTAAATCATAATCGACGACAGTTCTCGTTGACCTCATGAATGGATCCCCCAATAAAAGCTGATGATGAAATCCTGACACTATTAACACTTCCACTCTATAGGTCAGTTTTCCAATTGCAATGTTCATTTTTGTTTTACCCACTGGAACTACCAAATCCTTTCCTATCCCACGTAGCCTAATGTTAGGGCTGGGTGAATAATCCAATTGAAGAGCTATTGCAACTTCTTCGCTTAGCAGGTTTCGTTTGGCTCCAGTGTCCATTACCGCTTTTATTTCCATTTCTTTTACAATTACTGGGATCTCCAACAATGATTCTGATACCTGAACGTCAATTATAATTATCTTACTCTTCTTCTTTTGTCTTTTCCTTTTCTTTGGGTGGCAACAATTTCTCTGTGGCCGTTCAACTAGTTTTTCGAATTTTGGGCCTTCGTTTGTGCCTGAGGATTAGGGTTTCCATCTTGCTGTTCACCTCTTCTCCTCTTTTTATTCCACTTCCAGCTGTTACTTCCACCTCTTTCCTGTTGCTGTTGTTGCTGTTGTTGTTGTTGCCTGGGTGGATTGTAAAACTCACAGCTGAAATGATGATAACATCCGCATGAACGGTTATTAGAATCATTACTATTGTTAGTATTATAATTATTGTAATTAGGGTTAAAGCCTTGTCTACTGCCTCTACTTCTACCTCCTTGATTATACTGTCCCCTATTCCTTATTGGCGCATACCACTGATTTTGTATCAGTATCGACTCTTCATCCAGCAAATCCACTGACTCTGCCTCTAACAATCGCCGCTTTAAATCAGCGACTTCAGCTATTAACTCAGCGTGGGTTGGTTGGGTCCCCACGGTTCCACTCAGTTTACCTGCTGTTACCGGGATCACCTTCTCATCCACGATTTTTTTAAACGCTGCAAGTAGAACATCTGCTGGGTCTTTTACTTTATGACTTTCGAATAACTTAATTCTCTCTTCCATATCCGCCAATGTCTTCGGGAATACAGTAATCAACATCTTTTGCATTTCCGGCTTCAATCCTTGAAAAATATAATTAATCTTCAAATTCTCAGGTAATTCTGGTCGCGCATAAGCACATTCGGCCAAGACCTTCTTCATAAATGCATCGGCTTTACCATCTGAATGCCTCATAAAATGAAGAGTGTTCAATACATTTTCCTGGCTTTTCCTGAACTTCTTTTCGATTTGTGGCTTCCATTCTGTCCAAGTCCAGGTTGGATTCGTTTTATATTGTTCCACAAACCATGCCAGTCCGTCAGTCTTAAGGGCTAACGGCAATTGTTTCACTCGTTCATCATCTGATGCTATTGTAGCTTCATAAGCCACAAGCCATTGGTCGATGTTACCTTTTTCTGTATCATAACAAACAACTTCGCGCTTTTGTATCAAAATACCCTTGAGAAGATCAGTTAAAACTGTTGTTGGATCCGCCATCTTGGATACAGTTCCTTTTGATGTGGATTCCTTTAATTTTACTGGCGTTAACAATTCAAATACTGATTGAAAAGACTTTGATTGCGCAAATTTTAATGGGGTTGCAAAAACAAGTTTATCATCCAATGTGGAAGTATTTTGCTCAACCTCCTTTATTCCCGGTTCCGACTGTGAAGTTGTTTTCCTTTTTCTAACCGCTACTTTGGAATCATCCACTGTGCTTACTAATTCTCTTTCTAATTCTTGATTCTTTAAGTCCAGTAGATTATCCACTTGCGCCTGTGATAACTTAACTGGCTGATCCACTGTTAAGCCTTTAATTATACCTTCACTTTATTCACAGAACGCTCTTAACAACTCACAACTTTTACTAACCCTGAAATAAACTTATGCACAATTAATTATCACAATTAGTCACTAATTCAAAATAAATTTCAATAACAAAAAAAAATTATTATTATTTCCTGAAAAATAATCAAAATTAATCATCAAAATCAACATAAACTTCTACATAAACCAAAAAGAAAACATTTCCTATAATTGAATCATTATTAATATAAGTTTTATCATTAAACAAACATTGAATATTCACCACTCTTAACCTCCAAAACAACCTCATTTTATTATAAATTCAACTTGAGTAAATATCTTTAATAAATTCAAATATGTAAATCTTATTAGTGCACTATAATTAAATATTCAACTGCAATTGACCCTAAAAGAAAGTTTTCACAATGAGTCACCTTTCAATCTTATCACTCATGCAAATGAGTTTGCAACTTTTCAAAATTTTATATGACTTTTATTTGAATTTTACTGAATTTTAATGCAAATTTGTACGGATTTCAAATGGATCTTCTAATTTTAGCAAATAACTGGCCAATTTCACTTTACTTTTACTACTTTTCACTACTTTTAGCCAATTAATGGGTCTCAAATAGAAAGAACCGCAATCTCCACCACTTTGTTACGTGGCCAGACTGACTACTGTTTGACCACGTAAATACTTTACTATTAAACTGGGGGTTTGCAATTGCACTAAGTTAAACTAGCATTTAAACTGTGTTGCTAATAAGAAGGTAATGAAGAGGACTCATTGTATTATTATTAAAATATAACAGTATGTTTATTAAATCATAAATACAATCTGAATTGAACCAAAGATTAACTTAAAACTAAATCTTATAAAACTATCTTAAATCTAGTAAGCATGAATAACTTTGGTGGGTGAAGAACCTCAAGATGCCGCGGCAGTACCTGCCCGACAACCTCTCGGAATGAAAGCTCGGAATGAACTGACGTTTCAGTTCTCCTCATCAGCCAAGTAAACTTGGGTGATTCTACTATTACTTAATGGGTAAATTAGTGAGATCATTCGCTTAAGGCGAACTCTAGTGAGGGTTTACAGCATTAATTCGAATCGTTTAGTTACGGAAGCGAGGCGGCGACAACCGGTTCACAGTGTGCTCGTCAACCTCGTAACAATATGCTCTGCACAATCGATTGAAACTCCTGTGGCAAATAACGAATTAACTGGAAGGCTTTATACAGATTGTCCAACTCGTGTTTAACGTCCGCTAATTTCTTCGCGGCATTCCTAATTTTAGCGGCAAAAATCCCAATTGTTTCTGTGGTTGGATCATACTTAAGGCTGAAAAATTCATCCAATAGACGGATTATGCGTGCTCTGGATACCGGCTCAAAATTCGTTTTCAAGGTGATCCACGCCGTCTTGGCGTCTTCAATCCCGTTGAGCAGCTCGTGGTACTGCTCCTCGATTGAATAGTAAATCAAACTAAAAGCTCTTCCTTTTCGCAGCTGATAGTCGGATCGATCTCGCCATGACGCTCCAGGTGCTAGTGCTTCCTCTGTTCCATCTGTGAACGCCCAACAACCGTGGTGCATCAACAGAACCTTAATCTGTTGCTTCCAGCCGTCATAATTTGTGCGGTTCAACAACGTGACTTTTCTGTCCAATTTGTCCGAATCCATCCTGATTTACGATAGTAAACGACTCGAACTTGGTTTCACACACGGCCCGAACACTTGTTTCCCCCAAAAAACACTTTCTGTACTGGTAAATCGCAACTAGGTGCAGTGTTGCGAGGTTAGTTCGCTCTTAAACTAAGTTAGTAAATCCTGTTACAACACTAAGCTAACAATATATCGAAAATTCAACAAAAATTCAGTAAAATGTTCGAAAGTGGTGTTTTCCTGACGTTGTCTAGCTGTAGTTCTAGTTGAATTACACTTCCCGTGTATTTTGCAGCTCAAAATTGTCTTTTCTCGTTGATTCTTGAAGAGCGTATTTGGACCTGTAGCATGCGGAAATAACTTGCAAACCGATTATAAAGTGCGGTTAACTCGCAACACGCGACCGCCATCTTTATTCACCATGAAAGCATAAAAACAAGTGATCTGGGTTGAGGCTATATGATCTCAACTCAGGTTACAGAGTAACAACGAGAACAAATCTATTAGTATAACCAAATAGATTTATTCTTTACAATAATACAACGTAAAGACTAAAGTAATGGATAAATAATACCAAACATAACTAAAGGATCGTCGCTTAACAAGCAGACGACGGGACGCGCGTTATCACATCGACACAGCCAGTTGGAGTACGAAACAAGCGTAGTTTAAAAAGCAGAATCAACTGGCTGACCATTCGTAACAATATATGAAGTAACGCGCCTATTGTGCCTATTCGGAACTGCACAACAAATATGATTATCGCAAATAATTCATCGCAAACCAACAAATCCCCCTTCGATGAACTACTTTGCCGCTACAAAAATTTGCTCGCACAATGCATCTAGTTTTGCGCGAGATAGCCACTTGGTCATAAGGTCGGCTACATTAAGGGTTCCCGGGATATGTCTGATTCGAAAAACACCTTTTTCAAACCAGTCGCGCACGAAATGCAACTTAACGTCAATATGTTTGTTTGCGCGATTTTCTATGCGATTCTTCGCATATTGGATCGCTGGCATTGAATCAGCGTAAACACATGGTATTTCCCGGTTGAGCCCATCCATCATCACATCCGCACCAAATATGCGCTCCAACCAAATTATCTCCTTTACACCATCGACCACCGCCAAAAATTCGCTTTCCATAATGGAAAGTGCTGTAATGGTCTGCTTATGGCAGTTCCATGAGATTGGGACACCTCCCAGGTAGATGATGTGCCCACCAAAGCTTCGGCGTTTGTCTTGGTCCAATGCGAAGGACGCATCCGTATAAACGGTCAAATTTTCGCTTTGGCAGTTTCCCAAGTTAATAGAGAAATTTGGCGTGTTCCCCAAGTACCGCAAGATTTGGAGCAGCATGTTCACGTGTCGAGTCGAGTGAGTCTCGTTGTATTGAGACAACACTATCACCGAAAACAAAATATCGGGTCTTGTGCGACTAGCAATGAAGAGCAAACTGCCGACAAGGGACCGATACGGAAAACTCGAATTGACACGTTCCCCCGTCTGAACCTTTTGGATCATGGTGCCCGGAGTGCCAGGCACTCTAACTCGATGACAAGAGTCAATCCCATATTGCTTACACAACTTTGCAATATAAGCGCGTTGATGAATAAAGATATTCTCCCCGTCCCTACAAAACTCTATCCCTAATAAAAGGGTGACGGGGCCCAAATTGACAATCTCAAATGATTGTTGAATCCAATCCAAAACGCACTCCTCTGCTATGTTGTCTTTTGAAAACAATACTATGTCATCGACATAGAAAATAAGTATAGCGTCAGTGCCCAAGCTATACACGCAATTGAGACCCAAGATCGGTTCAAATCCAATTTCAATCAGCTGGTCGTGGAGTCGCTGGTACCACATACGACCAGACTGATGAAGCCCGTAAAGAGACTTTCTCAGTTCCCAACATTTGTGTTGGTTTTCAGTCGTTCGATATCCTTTTGGGATGTGGATATATTGCACTTCGTCGAGGTCCCCATATAGGTATGCGGCCTTAATGTCAAGGTGTACGTCACGCCAGCCCCTCAGTACCACTAACACACAGAAGAACATCATGACTAACACGAAGTTGACTACTGGGGAAAATACCTCAGTAAAGTCAATGCCTGGCTTCTGCTTAAAGCCCTGTGCAACAAGACGAGCACGATATCTTCTAATCGTACCCGTGTGATCTCTTTTCAACTTGTATATCCATTTTGATCCCAATAAGGTTTTGTCTTTAACTTGATCTTTGTCGACTTCGACATAAACCTCACGCTCTTTGAAGATATTTATTTCATCTTCCATCGCGTTTTCCCAATCAGGTTTGCTGGCGCCTTTGACCGCTTCTTCGTACGTGTCCGGCTCGACAGAGCAGCAACCAGCAAAACCGATAGTCACATCTTTGAAGTTAAACAATTCTGATTTATATTCATATCCCTCGGCTTTGCACCAACGGACAACCTCAACACGGCTGCGGAGCTTCTCGTGCTTTGGTGTGATGTACCAAACATCAACTTTCCCAGCTGTTGCCCCGCTTTGACGTACAGTCTGTCGTCTTTGCCACAAAGTCATATCCAACGGCAATAACTCGCTGGTCGAAGTTGTGCGTTCGCCAGTGTCTTTCCCTTTTCTAGGCGGGTTGCGACGAGGGAGAGTGGGCGACAATTGGGGTGATAATTGGGGACTTGCATCTGGGTCCTCAACTTCCTCTTCAACTTCTCCTTCATTGTCGTCGGGATAAATATTGAAGAAATCCCTATCATCCCCCTTCGCCCCACCGATTTCATCAAAATTTAGGCCATGTATATCTCCAATGATGTATTGCATGGCATCTACATAGTCGGGTCCCCCAGGTGGTCTGGCCTGAATGGGTCTCTCCACGAGTTTTTCAACCACTTTGACCCCTTCCTCGGGGATAGGTTCGCTATGAACACTGTCTGTGTCAGAGTCATTACAAGACTCTTCACCTGATAAATCTGAATCGTCAGTAGCAGGTGATAGGCCAGATTGGGGATTCTTTACATTCTCGTACCAGAAATTCTGTTCCAAAATTTTAACGTGTTTTGAGAGAAAAACTTGGTTTTTGTTCGGATCCCAAATCCGATAACCACGGGTGGAAGAGGCATATCCAACTAAAGCCCCCGCCCATGCTCTCTCTTGTAACTTCCCAGCCCTTGTCTGCGAAGGAACATGCACATAAGTCAAAGCACCAATGCATTTGACATGTCGTAGGGATAATTTCTTGTTGAAAAATACATTATAAGGTGTTCTTCCCCCCAATCCCGCATGTGGAAACCGATTTTTCAAATAAACGACAGAGACTGCAAGTTCTGCCCACAGGGATGGGGGAAGACTATTTTCAATCATTAAAGCCCTGATTCCACCAAGAATGGTACGGTTCGTTCTTTCAGCGATTGAGTTCATCTCAGGGCTGTATGCGTTCGTCCGCATACACTTCAGCCCAATGCTACCGGCATATTCATCCCATTGTTTGGATACAAATTCCCCTCCATTGTCAGTTTTGATCGACTTGACTTTCCTAGAAGTCGTTCTTTCAATTTCGGTTAACCACTTCTTAAAATGGCCCAAAACTTCGCTCTTTTTCTTCATAATCACGATCCACATCAATCGTGAGAAGTCATCGACCATGACCAAATAGTAGTACGCCCCACCTATGCTCTTAACTGGTGAAGGGCCCCACACGTCTAAATGGACAATTTCTAAAATCCCTTTGGTCGAAATGTTCGCAATGGGGAGGAAACTGGCACGTGTGCTTTTCGCCCTCGAACAAGCATCACAACTCGACAATTCCGTGTTGGACAACTTCAAACCAAACACTTCAGTAGATTTGTTTAACAATGCAATTCCCTTTGCATTGAGGTGTCCCATACGAGAGTGCCAGATGTCCATCGTTTGGGGTTTATCTGGTTTAATCGAAGCATTCTTTCCATTTACAACCCCATTTCTATTTGTTAAATTGTTTTGCACAATTGTTTTCAAAATTTTCGCATCCTTGGGCTTATCGCCCTTGCTGGCTACTAAGCTAGACTGTGTGTCGGTCAAAACACTCGATTGTTGATTCGAAATTTTCATACTCGCATTGTTCGCAACGATCGCTGACGCATTATTCGCAGTTTTCGCTTGCCCCTTATTCGCAGGTACAGGTTTCCCTGATTTACTCAAATTCTGGGTTAATGCGGTTCTAAAATCAACGTGTGTTAGTAAAGATTTCACAATTTCTTCACCCGCTAAAGGTGGAGTCGGTGCCACTGTTGCACTCTGTTGCGCAGACAGTGCAACTGTGTTTACAGAATTCTTTGCATTAATGCGACAATTGACTTTGTACATCCTATCACTCGTACGTATCGCAGTGATAGAAGGATCATCAATTGTCACATCATAAATAAACATTTTACCATTCTTCACAATGGTTGTCGCCCCAGCTTCATCCGTACGACCTAAAGAAATCAAATTCTTTTTGAAGTTGGGTGCGTAATAAACGTTTTTCAACGTTAGTTCACGTGTTTGTTGTCCATTAATCGAAACTAAAGTCACATTTCCAATGCCTTCGATTTTTGACTTTCCGTCTCCTTGTTGAACAGAATAACCAGTCAATGGTTTAAAGTCCGAAAACCAGGTTTTGTTGAACGAAAAGTGGTCCGTCGCACCTGTGTCGACGTACCATTGCGAATCGTAGTTCGCATGCGACAATAAAGACACTACAACAGGGGGTTGTTCTTGGCAAATCGCTGCGGAGAAATAAGACACCGGGGAATTGCTAAAAATGTCCATTTGCGTGACGTTGGCCGTCTGCTGGCTCTTCCCACGACTCTTCCCTCGTTGACTGCCCCTGCTGAACTGTCCTGTCGGGTTTCCTCTCGTAGCACCTTGTTGCTGTTTTGGTGGGGACGAGCATTCCCGGGCGAAGTGATTAGTTCCGCCACAGTTGTAACAGACGCGTGGAAAACTGGGGGCATTTCCCCCCCGGCCACGTTGCCATCTGCCTTTGGTGAAATAGGCACCCGTATTCTCAATTGTGCCCAATGATACACCAAATTCATCCGTTTGCTCGTAGAGGCGATTATATTCGCCTAATAAACGTTCTTTGACGGCCTTCGAGGTAAATTCCGGGTCTCCCCAGTGGTAGACCGTCTGCTTGACCGTTTCGTATTGACGTGGCAGCAGATCCAGGTACTGGAAGGCCAGGAATTCGTCGGAAATGTCTATTTTGACGTCTTTCAATTCCAGCACCTTCCTGTCGACTCTGGCTAGGAAAACCATCATTTCCTCTTGCTCATGGAGTTTCAACATGAGAAATTCGCGACGAAGTCGGGCTTTGCGTGCCCTGGTAGTGGGCTGGTAAGCAGCTTTGAGCGCTTCCCAAACCTCTTTGGCCCCTTCGTGTGCCACAGCCACTACCTGTTGGGCTTTTCCACAAGCCAGACAAATGGTGGAGCGCGCTTTCTCCTCGCGCTTGTCAAACTCCCTGATTTCTTTCGCAGAAGCCGTGGCTGGCAAGGGCTTCTCCTTGCCAGTCACGTGGCCCCAAACTCCATATGATTGCAAAAGGAGTTGGATTTGAACACTCCACGTCGAATAGTTTGTTCCATTCAGTTTTTCGACATCTTTATAGTCGTCTCGGCGATCCCAACTTGCCATGTTGAGAAAATTCGATGATAAACCGATGCACAATTCACAAATTCACAAATTCCCGTAGGAAAAACACAAATATTCACAATACACGTGAATATGTCGCACGGAGAAGCAATTTGCCCCCAAAAATTGAAGGCGAAATAATTTTACACTTCCCAAGGGGCACCTCAATAAGTGAGATGAAAAACCCAAATCTGGTCGCCCTACTAGCTTCCGACCGGCCCACCTGGGGGACGCGGGATGACTACAGTCTGTGCACGGTATCTTGAAGCTAAATCTTAACTGCGCATGGCCTAGTGCGCAGCATTGTATCAGTCCGCCAGAGGTACTTTTTTTTAAGCTGAAATGAAGTTTCAATTGTTACAGAGTATGAGGCTTAAGCGCGAGTCAAGTAGAACATGGATTTATTAAATTTTTAGGCAGTTAAATTAAAAGTAAGTGAATATAAATAATGAAGAATAATAAACAAGTATTGCAAATATAAATTCTAATTTAAATAGGCATCAGATGATCAAACACTGTCATCACCATGGTCCAGCATTGCATTTTCATCCTCCTCACTTTCGGTATTTGAATCAGAATCACTATTTACAGGGATTATTAATGGTTGTATCTAAAATTAAATGTATTAGGATTTAACAATAAATATTATAACATCATTTAATTTACTTCTTGGTTTTCTGTTAATCCTTCCAATTGCCACATCTTAATTTCCTCTTTATGAACATGTTTAATGTGATTCTTCCAATTTTCAGGTGTTACATTGTCCACTGCTTCAAGAAATAATTTTTTCACGTCTGGCAATTTGAATGTTGTGTTTTTTCTGGCAACATCATTTTTTATTTGTCCCCATACTGTTTCTATCGGGTTTAGCATGCAGTGGTATGGTGGTAAACGTAACACAACATGTCCTTGTGCCTGTGCCATTTCATCAACTTTGTATCGCAAAAATCGATGTTTATGTTTTTGAACACAATGCAGGAGTTCCGGTTTGGTCATATTGTATGAGAAGTTTATTCTTTTTTCTGTCAGCCATTTTTGTATTTCAGCTTTTCGCCATTTTGTTGCTGGAATCTGTTCAACTCTGACTGTATGGTATGGCGCATTATCGATGACAACAACACTGTTTGGCTGAATGAGAGTCAATAATTGAGAAAACCAATTTTCGTACACATCTCCATTCATATCCTGGTGATAATCCCCATCGTTTTTACTTTCAAACAGCAGCAGTGCTCCATTTACAAATCCATTTTCATTACCACAATGGGTGATAATTAATCTCTTGCCTTTTCCTGATGGATTTTTTAATCCAGTTGTCAAGCATGTTGTTTTTGCCTGAGCAGCTGTTTCAATAGTGCTGTCAGTCCAAGTGTGAGAAACAACATGACCAGCGTTAACCCAAGTCTCGTCGGTGTAATAAATATTACGATTTTGTTGACGATATTTACGAATTTTTCGTAAATATCGACAACGAAGCAAAATTATTTCTTGTGATTCGATTAACATTGCTCTTCTTCCCCGGCGTTTATATTTGAAACCCATTTTTTGAGTTAAAATGCATCTTAGAGAAGTTGATGCAATCTTTGGAAATGATCCATCTTCTTCTAATTTTGCTTTTATCTACAGTGAGCATGTAAATTAATTATTGTAAACATTGGAGTTTTAATTTTTGAATTTATATCTTACTTTTTTAAGAGTTGGTGGAATTCCTATTGCAAAAAAAGATGAATGGATAATTCTTCGAATTGATGCCAAGTGAAAATCATCAAAATTATGAAAACGAGATGCACGATTTAGCCTTTTTTTACCAGGTGACGTTAATGTTGGTGCTTCACATGATATTTCTGCATTAATCCACTCATTACGAATCCTCTCCACTGTCGATTTTCCAATTCCAGAAAATTCTGAGGTCAAAGCTACACATTTTTTTATACCACCGAATCCATTTTCTCTAAATTTTGAATAAATATTTAAAATAATTTGTCTTGTGCCTGAATGTAACGTTTTATTTTGTTTCCGAAAATATTTTACTGGCGACTCGTCAGGATCGTACAGGAATTCGGCCATCTTTGAATGAAAATTGAGAAAAAACTAAAAACTTTGATTTTATCAAGAAATACATAATATTTTATTTCATTTTACATTTTCTGTTTATTAAAACATAAAATAAGAAGAAAAAAATGTCTGTATGTTCAATTTTGTCCAAATTTTGCGTACGAATAGTGAACTATTTTTTAATGCAGCTGACGATTGTAGTTGTGTGATGCGTGATGTGGATGCGCGGCGCACAATGCGCAGTTCAAATTTAGCATCAAGATACCGTGCACCGACTATAGTTGGCCACGGACAAGCCCAGACTGGAATGAGACTGTACTGGGGCGACTGCCCGAAGGGTACAGAATATTCTAAGTGACCCAACACAAAAACCTTAAGAAATAACAAAGTTTCACGAGAAAAATTCGAAAAATACAGTTTCTGATGTGAAGTTGGCCAGTTACGGGTTTCACGCGTCGTAACTGGTTCCCACGTTGGATTAAACGTCGGCTTCACGTTGTCTTCGCACGGAATCGGCTGACGTGCAATCCGCGTACACACATCCGTGTAAGCGCGGAGAAAATCGTCGTAGCGCCCGTCTGCGCCTTCGTACTCGCTTTCCTGGTGCGAGATACGGAAACAATTGCCCACACACACGCTTATCGTGTGCAGGACTTCTCGGTGAATCAAATCGTCGTTTTTCCGTCTATTTTTGACGAAAAATGGCCGCCGTAACAAAATCGTCGATTCACGGTAATTTCTCGAAAAAATGACGGTTTTGGGACGTTTCTTTGCTCCAAAGTACCGTCCTGTCGACGTATTCCGTTGTAGAATCGTCGGGCGTGCGTGTGCCGGTCCGTACACACGCGTGGATACACTAACTTCGTCGTATTCTACAGCGAAGCTCAACAAAAAAGGCGCCGCCCGAGAAAACTCGGTTATATCGGCAAAAATACAGTTTAAATCGTTCGAAATAAATGTTCCTTACACCGTTGGAATCCTATTCCTTTGTAGAATGGTCCGCACACGTAATCCAGACGTTTGCCGCACCGAAAATTCGTTTTCACGACGAATTGGGCGGGCGCGCACTTCGCGACTTCTCGTAGTCGGAAAAATGTCCGTTTCTCTTCAATTCTTCTAAAATTGGCCGGCGCTGGTCGTCGCCGATCCTCTGCTACCATTTGAAGAGCGTATTTGGACCTGTAGCATGCGGAAATAACTTGCAAACCGATTATAAAGTGCGGTTAACTCGCAACACGCGACCGCCATCTTTATTCACCATGAAAGCATAAAAACAAGTGATCTGGGTTGAGGCTATATGATCTCAACTCAGGTTACAGAGTAACAACGAGAACAAATCTATTAGTATAACCAAATAGATTTATTCTTTACAATAATACAACGTAAAGACTAAAGTAATGGATAAATAATACCAAACATAACTAAAGGATCGTCGCTTAACAAGCAGACGACGGGACGCGCGTTATCACATCGACACAGCCAGTTGGAGTACGAAACAAGCGTAGTTTAAAAAGCAGAATCAACTGGCTGACCATTCGTAACAATATATGAAGTAACGCGCCTATTGTGCCTATTCGGAACTGCACAACAAATATGATTATCGCAAATAATTCATCGCAAACCAACAATTCTCTCGTCTTGTGTCGATTCCGCAAATTGTTCATTAAATTCCAGGTCGTTCCCGTGAAAATCCTTTTCCTCCGCTCGTATTATCCTGGATTCCCGTTCACACTTCGCGTGTGGTTGATGGGAATTTGCGCCGTCGTATAATCCACGTCGAGACGTTTTTTTTTAACCCAAAAATAACGACACGTCGTCGTTACGTATCGGCGCTTTCCACTCCCGAAATAAATTCCCGAAAACAGGAATAAACAAAAGAAAGAATTAATAATTGTATATAGTTCGAACCAATTATTGTTCCTGTGCTCCGTGGCGTCTAGTTGTCGCCTCCAAAGTCGTGGAATCCAGGCACAAACACAAATTGATGACATCCATCATGGGCGCCGCCATTTTGGATGAAAATGAGGAAATTTTCCCTGCTGGCCTCAAATGACTCAAACTGCTCCAAAATCACACTGGACACTTTCCCTGCTTTATGTAGGCCCATAACCTTGTTGAAATTGCTTGTATACTTGTGTTAATTGCATAGTTCTGCAGCAATGGTGTGGAAAATGTCCAAAGTAAAAACACAGGTGTTTACAGGTATGAAATCAAACATAGAGTGAGTTTTATTTCTCAAGTCACATGACATGCCCATAGGTATTCAACGCCACCTTATGGGAATAAAAGCAAACACACTTGTAAATAGAGCAGCGGCTATTTGTTTAGCCAAATGCAAAAGATAACAAAAGGTCACGATAAATATACAAAGTGTCACAGCTTGACAATACGATACATCAGCACACAATATCTCAACAGGAAGTACCGGAAGGCCTGATCGAAGTGAAGAACGAGCGGGCAACGATGCCGATAATCAACAACGGACCAGAAGAAGTACGAGTCACACGAGGTCGAAAGCTTGGGCATGTTGAAATCACCGAAGAAGAACCGTCGTTGCACCAGGTACAAGTCAAGAAAGTCGCGACGATCGAGGCAAGTTCGAGGATGCGAATAACGGCCGACGAAATTAATTTGGGCAAGTCAGTGACGCCGGAAGAAAAGGAGATCGTACTGACGATGATTAACGACGAATTTCGAGACTGTTTCGCAACGAATTTGGAGGAGGTCGGATGTTTTCCAGATCTCAAGATGGATATCGAAGTTACGACGACGAGGCCAACGAATTTGCGGCGATACCAGTATTCAGCAGCGCAGCAAAAAGAGATTGACAAGATGGTCGCCGAGTTGGAAGGAGCAGGATTCGTGACGCGATCAAAGAGTCCATTCAACAGTCCGATCGTGATGGTGCGCAAGAAAACCGGCGAATGGAGAATTTGTATTGATTTCAGATCGCTCAACGAAATAACGGTGAAGGAACACTTTCCGTGCCCCAGGATGGATGAGTTACTCGACGGGACGCACGAATGGAGAGTCTTCCTAGTGTTCGATTTGGCGTCGGGTTACTACCAGATCGAATTGACGGCCGGAGCGCAAGAGAAGACAGCATTTTCAACAATGAACGGCAAATATCAGTTTGTGCGGATGCCGTTTGGGTTGATAAACGCGCCGTTTGTTTTCAATCGAGTGATGGAGTTGGCGTTCGGACATTTGCCATACGAAGTACTGCGCAGATATATGGACGATCTTCTATCGGGTGCGAAAACGAACGCGGAGTTAATCGAGAAGATGCGGAAGATCTTAATCGAGGTGAGAAGATCGAAGCTTACATTGAAGTTGAGCAAATGCCACTTTCTCTGCGAGGAAGTACAGTTTCTCGGGTTACGACTGACGAAGGACGGCCTACGACCGGGATTCGAGAAAACAAGCGCGATCAAGAATTTTGCGAAGCCAAAAGATGTACGAGGCATAAGGAGTTTTTTGGGATTATGTGGGTATTTTCGACGATTCATCGCAGGATATGCGACAAAAACGAGAGCGCTGACGAAATTGACTCGAAAGAACGAAACGTTTGCATGGACAACTGAGTGTGAAGCGGCGTTTCAGGGGTTGATTGGAGAATTGATTGCGGAGCCAGTGTTGAAGATCTACGATAACACACGACCGTGCGAGGTGCATACGGACGCATCACAAGACGGGATCGGGGCAGTATTGATGCAGCGAGGCGAAGGAAACGATCTGCATCCGATTATCTACGCGAGTAGAACAACGACCGAATGCGAGAAGCGATACCATTCAACGGAGCTCGAGTTAATGGCGGTGGTTTGGGCAGTGTTAAAGTTTCGGATGTACTTATACGGCGCAGAATTCACGGTGGTGACAGATTGCGAAGCAGTACGATACGGACTGAAGAAACGTGAGTTAACGCCGCGAATCGGGAGATGGGTGTTGGCGCTTTCGGAATATAATTTCAAAGCAATACATCGACCAGGATTACTCATGGGCCACGTCGACGCCCTGAGTAGGAACGCGGAACCAGCAAGCGACGAGGAAACGGAGATGGAACGACGGTTCAAAGTTAACCAAATTAAATTTACAGAAGGCGACTGGCTCGTGGCTGCGCAGGAAAGCGATCCCGAGTGTAAAGAGTTGAAGGACGCGTTGTTGGTAGAAGATAAAAGTTTATTGGACGAACGAATGCAGCACAAGAGTCGGGGATACAAAATCAAGAAGGGACACGTTTATTTCGAGTTAACGGCAAACGGACGGCGAAAAGATGTGTTGTATTTGCCCAAAATGATGCGGAGACAGATCACGAACGAAGTACATATTGGACACGCGCATCCGGGAGTCGACGCAACGATTGAGGCGATTCGGAAGAGGTTTTGGTTCCCCAGGATGCGAAGTTACGTGAAAGCAACCGTAGGAGCGTGTATCGAGTGTTTGATGAGGAAGGAACCAGGAGGAAAACGAGCCGGCGAGTTGAATATCATCGAGAGGCAAAGGGTGCCGTTCCACACGGTCCACCTGGATCATGTGGGCCCCTTTCCAAAGAGCGGCATTGGGTACCGACACATTTTGGTGGCAGTATGCAATTTTTCGAAATTGGTTTTTCTAATGCCGGTAAAATCAACGAACGCAACGACTACGTGCAGAGAGATTCGGAAGTTATGCGCACGAATGTGGATCCCGACGCGGATTATTACAGATCGAGGAACTGCGTTTACCAACGCGTTGTTTGCAGAAATGTGCAAAGAATTCAAGATTCGACACGTGCTGACTTCGACGGAAAATCCGAGAGCAAACGGGCAAGTGGAAAGAATGAACCGAACGATAGTCCCGATGTTGGCGAGCCAAACGACGAAGGACGATGGGAGCGATTGGAGCAGAGGGATTGACAAGGTCGAAATCGCGATCAACTCAAGAGTCAACCAATCGACCAAGAAAACACCATTGGAGGTATTGTACGGGTTCCAGCCGAGAACGATCATCGAGCCAAGATTAGCAGCGATAGTAGTTGAGGAAAACGACGAAGACGAGACGGAAATCGAAGACGTAAGAAACGAAGCGTACGAAACACTGACGGAAAACCAGATCAAGCAAAAAAAGGCGTTCGATAGACATCGAGGACCAAACCGGACATACGAAGTCGGGGATATGGTCGTCGTACGAAGGAAAGCGATCGCAATACAAGGAAAAGCGAGAAAACTCAGTAATCTGTACCGAGGACCATTGCGAGTAAGTCGGCGGATTTCGAGCACAGTGTACGAGATTACAAGTCTCGAGAACCCGCCTCGATACAAAACGACCGCACCAATCGACCAGATGAAGAAGTGGACATTCGAGGACGACGCGACATCAGGAGCCGAAGACGAATTAACAAGTGTCGGCGCCGAAAACATCAAAATTCGTATCGGGCGAACATTTTTGGCATCTATTAAAAAACACGGGTTCCGCCAGGTGGCGCTCCGGTATGCTTACAGTTTGTCGTAAATCAGAGTTTTCATACTTCGTACTTCCAGTCCACAGCGCTGAAAAATGAGTCTTTTTTTTCTTTTCTTTTATAATGTGTGGAATGACCTGTTCTAGGGGGTACGAAACCCAAATTTTAATTTTTTGTTATATTGAATTGATTTTTGGAAAAAACACCCAAAATTAGACGAACCGGAAGTTGAAACACACACACACACACACACAAACATTCAAGGTAAGTTAAATAAAAGCCTTTAAAAAACGGTAGTTTTTCTTGTTTGCTTGCATAATTATGCAAATTTGAATACATTTATTGAAGAAATTCAGTACTTTTGCAGTAGAAATTTAATTTTTGCCACAATGGCTGGCTTTATTTCAGCAGATTTGTTTTCATTTTAAGACAAAAACATTTAACAATGCTAGCTGTGAAATGTAATCTCGGCGGAATGAAGTGAGCGGAGCAAACAAATGAACGCCGAGCTTCGTTCATTCGATGTAATCGAGGAATAACAGGAGATGGCGCTACCATCTGGGTCACGTCAGTATTTAAAGCTAAGCCTAAAATGGGAGGAAAAACTCAAGAAAAAACAAGTGAAGATTAGGAGTTGTCGTTCCCCAACTGGAGGAGTACTTCAAAGGCAAGATTGTTTCCAAACTAGTCTGGAGAAGTGGTGTAAAAGGTGCACCTTGCTGCCCTGATTTCTGAAAACGCTGATCACTGTTGCGCTGTCCAAGTGGAAGAGAACATGTTTCTTTCCCCCAAAGGGGGCAAATGATTGCCATGCAAACCACAAGACAATCAATTCTTTCACATTTATGTGGAGCTCTTGTTCTTCTAAAGACCATTGTACATTGGCATGAGATCCTTCCCAACTGGCGCCCCAACCCAAATTGGAGGCGTCAGTAAAGACCTCTGTATCGGGGTCTTGCGAGAGGAGGGATTTGGGTTCAAATATCTTGGTTTCCAACCAAAATTCTATTTCAGTCTTAATGTCTGGGTAAATGGGGATAATCGAATCATAATTATGATTATTCAAGAAAAGCTGGCCTGTTTTGAAGGTCTCGAGAGGTTTAATATACCAAAACCCCGTGGCGAAGGCCAGGTTCTGCCGAGACTAAATTCCCTATAAAAATGGCCAAATCCCTAATCTTAGTAGAAGTTAGTTTTGCAAACTTCTTGGCTAAAGTCATGATTTTCTCTTTTTTACTGGTTGGAAAGGCTACTTCCATCTTGACCGAGTCTAAAAGGAGCCCCAAGAACTCTATTCTAGTAGTGAGGGTGAATTCTGATTTTTCCCAGTTGATGGCCAATCCCAAACTTTGGAAAAAATTTATAACATCGGAACAGTCCGCCCGAGCTTAGTTGTAAGAGTTACACAAGAAGATGCCATCGTCTAGGTAAGGCACTCCTCCTATACCGCAAAAGCGCAGGTGTGCATATACCGGGCACATAACTTTGGTGAAAATTCTCGGTGCGCTGGCCAAGCCCAGTGGAAGAGCCTGGTATTCATAAATTTGGCCCTGCCAAATGAAGCGCACGAGTTTCTTAAAGGCGAGATGGATTGCGAGGAAGTAGAAGGCATTTTTTAAATCTATTTTGAACATATACAGGTTGGGTTTCAAAAGAGAGATGGCGTCACAAAATGTTACTAATGTAGAAATGTGCAAAAAATTCTTTCACAAATCATGTGGCAACACCTTTGAACCAGACGGGCAGGTTTCATCAGTGCTTAAAATAAAACAGCAAGGCTAGCGTCAAAATACAAATGCATTTTGCTGCGAATGCAACTCAGATTTGTATTTGGAAATAATAAAAGGTACTTTGGAAACTGGATGTGACTGGATTTAAATGTTTTATGATAAAGGCAAACAATTTATTCCTAACATTCTTTCCGAATACAAATTGACAGAAGAAATAAAAAAGAATCGAATCAATAATAAAGATTTTTTTTGTGGTTTTGTTGTAATTTTAACATTAATTAATTAATTAATTTGTACGTCTTCGCACCTGTTTTTAATAGATAATTTTTAGCGTTGAGGACGTCGATCATGTTTGTAAAATCAACCGTGCTCATATCGAGTCCCTTCAAGAAAAAATTAATCAAACAATTAATTAAATGAATTTCCCGCTGTTACCTGCGTCGCTGCTCGCATTTCCTGTTCGGTCAAGGTGCTTTTCTCCATGCGTTTCATGTATCCATCGAGTGCCGCGACAAACACTTTGTATTTGGACGTCGACCGCCGTCCTGACGTCCCTGACGACGTGGTTGCGCAGTCGTCCAAGAGCGCGCCAGTACCTGTTGTTAATGTTGATAAGAAATAAATAAATAAATAAATAAATAAATTTTGTTAATCATATACCGTCGTGGCCGAGCATGCTGCACTTGACAATCTCTATGGCGTCTTGCGCGTCGTCTTCCGTCACGTCTTCGCGCAGCTCCACTTTCGCCCGAGCCTTCGATCGAATGGTTTCACGTTAGTTTCTCATTAATTTCTCATTGCGTTATCGTATACTTGGGCCAGTCGCACGAGAGATTCCATTTGTCGCGTCGTGACCGGAATGGAGTGGTCCTCGCGCGCCTGGGCTCGCATTTTCAAGTAGTGCTCCTGTATGATTTTCGCCGCTCCCGACGTCAGTTTGCATCGGACGTACGTCTTGGCGTACGCCACGTATTTGCGCAACAACTGGTGCGGAATCCTGTCCACGTTTTCGCCGCTACGAAATTGCAACCTGTTCCTAATGACATGAAAATTTTCATTAATTTAATTTCCACAAAATGCTTTAAGTCACTTAAAGCATTTTGTGGAAATTAAATTTTGGAATTTCAGTCAAACAGTTTGGATGCCATTATGAGTGGAAAAACTGCTTTTTTTATTTTTTACTTAAGAGAGCCCGGATGAATAATTATGTTAGAATTCGGGCCTGAAATTTGAGTTTTCTTGATATTCTGAAGATTATTACTAAGATGTGAGTAAATTTATAAAAATTTAAGCCAATTTCCTACATTTTGGACATCTAAAAAGGATTTTTATGCTTGTTTTGGCTGAATTCTCATTAAAAAAAAATTGTATTCGCTTACACGTCATGACAGTAAAAACAGGGTTTATCGACATGGTAATACGGTGGAGTCACAGACTGATTTTGTTTTTTATTTTTATTTAGGATGCCTACAATGAATTTGCAATGGCATGCGATTTGCAGTTTCCATTTTCCTGTTTGGGGCCGTCCACAAATTACGTAATGCCTGAGAGGAGGAGGGGGGGTAGGGGTTTTCAAATTTTGTTACGGGTTGTACGACGGGGGAGGGAGGTTCGCAATGATGTTACGGAACTTATTGAAAATTTCCACATTTCCAATTTCAACGGATTTTATTTCCACAGGATTTATATCCACGAGATTTTATTTCCACGGGATTTATTTCCACAGGATTTATATCAATTTTTGCCTTTTTTTAAAGACACGTGTCGTATACATACGCTTGCATTCTAAAACTGAGGACTTTGCCAAAAACAGCCACCAGGAAAAGTCACTAAATTAGTGTCTGGATAAATTTTTAAGAAATAAACAAATTAAAAAATTAAAAATAGAAAAAAATGAATTGTAATTACTAATTATAATTCATTTACATCAAGAGCACTTTGAAATGGCATTAAGTTGTTATTGAGCACCTGATTGCACTCAAATAAATTTTTTTTTTGCATATCTTTATTTTTATTTTGCATAAAATGGAATTATTGGTGCATTTTTTATGCGCATAAAACGAATTCTATTTTGCATAAATATTCGGGGTCTACTAATTACCACATTTCTTTTCCTAATTTCTTTCGATCACTCACCTCAACGTGCATGACGGTTCCCCGTCCTCCTCTTCATCCTCCTCGTTCTCACGTCGAATCTTCTTACGACCACTTCTGTGAATCGCCATTACATGGTCGGCCAGTGTGCGATCTCCTGCCTCGTCCGCCCTGTCGCGCAGGATGAAAACGAGGTCAAACCGCGAGAGAATCGCGCCGCCCAACCGCAAGTTGTCGGCGACACTTTTCGCCGTGTCGTAGTGGCCGCCGACCGGATTGGCGGCGGCCAAAATAGACGCGCGGGCCGCCAGCGAGCACACGATTCCCGCCTTGGCAATACTGATGCTCTGTTGCTCCATGGCTTCGAGCAGAGCGTCGCGTTGCGCGCCCGGCATCTTGTCGAACTCGTCGATGCAACACGCGCCGCCGTCAGCCAACGCCAATGCCCCCGCCTCGAGCGAGTAATCCGAGCCACTCGGCCCTCTGCACACGGTGGCCGTTAGTCCGGCAGCGGTGGTAGCGTTTCCGCACACACTGACTCCGCGCGGCGCCACGTCGGCGCACGCGGCCAACAACTGGCTCTTGCCCAGCCCGGGGTCGCCGACCACGAGCACGTGGAGGTCGCCGCGGATCGGGATGCGGTCCTTGTCTTCTTCGTGTTTGGACGTGCCGCCGAAGAGGGCGAGCACAAGTCCTGCCTTGACCATGTCGTGGCCGTAAATGGCCGGACACAGCGATGCGACAATCAGTCGGAAGAGATTCTTCTCTGCCTGGATGCGTTTGATGGCGTAGAGGTCGCGGACGGACAGTCCGACCGCCGCCGCGCGATCTCGTTGGCCCACGACCGACACGGCGTCCACGAACAGAGTGTAGGTGCCACTCGAAAGCCCTTTTCCTGTAATTTATTTATTTATTTATTTATTTATTTATTTATTTATTTATTTAAATTATTGTTGTTTTACCGTCGGCTTCGCTCCGCTTTTTCACGATTCCATTGACGATGACCACGTCACCGGGAACGCAGCTGTCGATTAGATCGCGCGTGAGTTCGCATTCTACGGTCCTTGGGATCCTCCCGGTTTCCTTTTCGTCGTCTATCTCTTGAATTCTTTGCAATTAAATTTCCAGTAAAATTTTTTGATTTTAATTTTAATTTACTTTTATTGTGTAAATGCTGTTATGTGAAAAAGTCGAATATTCGATTTTTGATCATAAATATTTGATAATTTGATAAAATTTGCCACGAAATTTGAGAAAATTTCTCATAAATATTTAAAATTTGAGAAAATTTCTCATAAATATTTAAAATTTGAGAAAATTTCTTATAAATATTTAAAATTTGAGAAAATTTCTTATAAATATTTAAAATTTGAGAAAATTTCTCATAAATATTTAAAATTTGAGAAAATTTCTCATAAATATTTAAAATTTGAGAAAATTTCTCATAAATATTTAAAATTTGAGAAAATTTCTCATAAATATTTAAAATTTGAGAAAATTTCTCATAAATATTTAAAATGTGAGAAAATTTCTCATAAATATTTAAAATTTGAGAAAATTTCTCATAAATATTTAAAATGTGAGAAAATTTCTCATAAATATTTAAAATTTGAGAAAATTTCTCATAAATATTTAAAATTTGAGAAAATTTCTCATAAATATTTAAAATTTGAGAAAATTTCTCATAAATATTTAAAATTTGAGAAAATTTCTCATAAATATTTAAAATTTGAGAAAATTTCTCATAAATATTTAAAATTTGAGAAAATTTCTCATAAATATTTAAAATTTGAGAAAATTTCTCATAAATATTTAAAATTTGAGAAAATTTCTCATAAATATTTAAAATTTGAGAAAATTTCTCATAAATATTTAAAATTTGAGAAAATTTCTCATAAATATTTAAAATTTGAGAAAATTTCTCATAAATATTTAAAATTTGAGAAAATTTCTCATAAATATTTAAAATTTGAGAAAATTTCTCATAAATATTTAAAATTTGAGAAAATTTCTCATAAATATTTAAAATTTGAGAAAATTTCTCATAAATATTTAAAATTTGAGAAAATTTCTCATAAATATTTAAAATTTGAGAAAATTTCTCATAAATATTTAAAATTTGAGAAAATTTCTCATAAATATTTAAAATTTGAGAAAATTTCTCATAAATATTTAAAATTTGAGAAAATTTCTCATAAATATTTAAAATTTGAGAAAATTTCTCATAAATATTTAAAATTTGAGAAAATTTCTCATAAATATTTAAAATTTGAGAAAATTTCTCATAAATATTTAAAATTTGAGAAAATTTCTCATAAATATTTCAAATTTGAGAAAATTTCTCATAAATATTTAAAATTTGAGAAAATTTCTCATAAATATTTCAAATTTGAGAAAATTTCTCATAAATATTTAAAATTTGAGAAAATTTCTCATAAATATTTAAAATTTGAGAAAATTTCTCATAAATATTTAAAATTTGAGAAAATTTCTCATAAATATTTAAAATTTGAGAAAATTTCTCATAAATATTTCAAATTTGAGAAAATTTCTCATAAATATTTCAAATTTGAGAAAATTTCTCATAAATATTTCAAATTTGAGAAAATTTCTCATAAATATTTAAAATTTGAGAAAATTTCTCATAAATATTTAAAATTTGAGAAAATTTCTCATAAATATTTAAAATTTGAGAAAATTTCTCATAAATATTTAAAATTTGAGAAAATTTCTCATAAATATTTAAAATTTGAGAAAATTTCTCATAAATATTTAAAATTTGAGAAAATTTCTCATAAATATTTAAAATTTGAGAAAATTTCTCATAAATATTTAAAATTTGAGAAAATTTCTCATAAATATTTAAAATTTGAGAAAATTTCTCATAAATATTTAAAATTTGAGAAAATTTCTCATAAATATTTAAAATTTGAGAAAATTTCTCATAAATATTTAAAATTTGAGAAAATTTCTCATAAATATTTAAAATTTGAGAAAATTTCTCATAAATATTTAAAATTTGAGAAAATTTCTCATAAATATTTAAAATTTGAGAAAATTTCTCATAAATATTTAAAATTTGAGAAAATTTCTCATAAATATTTAAAATTTGAGAAAATTTCTCATAAATATTTAAAATTTGAGAAAATTTCTCATAAATATTTAAAATTTGAGAAAATTTCTCATAAATATTTAAAATTTGAGAAAATTTCTCATAAATATTTCAAATTTGAGAAAATTTCTCATAAATATTTCAAATTTGAGAAAATTTCTCATAAATATTTCAAATTTGAGAAAATTTCTCATAAATATTTAAAATTTGAGAAAATTTCTCATAAATATTTAAAATTTGAGAAAATTTCTCATAAATATTTAAAATTTGAGAAAATTTCTCATAAATATTTAAAATTTGAGAAAATTTCTCATAAATATTTAAAATTTGAGAAAATTTCTCATAAATATTTAAAATTTGAGAAAATTTCTCATAAATATTTAAAATTTGAGAAAATTTCTCATAAATATTTAAAATTTGAGAAAATTTCTCATAAATATTTAAAATTTGAGAAAATTTCTCATAAATATTTAAAATTTGAGAAAATTTCTCATAAATATTTAAAATTTGAGAAAATTTTGTCATACCAGTAAATAATTAAATATTTGAAAATTTGACTAAATTTATCAAAAATGTTTATAAATTTGACTAAATTTATCAAAAATGTTTATAAATTTGACTAAATTTATCAAAAATGTTTATAAATTTGACTAAATTTATCAAAAATGTTTATAAATTTGAATAAATTTAGCAAAAATGTTTATAAATTTGACTAAATTTATCAAAAATGTTTATAAATTTGACTAAATTTATCAAAAATGTTTATAAATTTGACTAAATTTATCAAAAATGTTTATAAATTTGAATAAATTTAGCAAAAATGTTTATAAATTTGACTAAATTTATCAAAAATGTTTATAAATTTGAATAAATTTATCAAAAATGTTTATAAATTTGACTAAATTTATCAAAAATGTTTATAAATTTGACTAAATTTATCAAAAATGTTTATAAATTTGACTAAATTTATCAAAAATGTTTATAAATTTGAATAAATTTAGCAAAAATGTTTATAAATTTGACTAAATTTATCAAAAATGTTTATAAATTTGACTAAATTTAGCAAAAATGTTTATAAATTTTACTAAATTTATCAAAAATGTTTATAAACTTGAAGCCTCATTCGCATCACATCCCGCGCTCAAAAACAGCATTTACGGTAAAATTTACTTAATGGTCTGCAAATCAATCGTTTCGGTCAGCCGGCTACGGCATTCAGGTAAAAACGTCCGTCCGCGACACTCGTCGTTTGCACAACAAGTCGGCAAATCATAAATGCCGTCCGACAACTCTTTCACCTCAATCTGAGAACAAACGCAGCACTTGAAAGCCATCCGCGTGCACACGAGACTAATATCGCTAGTGCGCACCACCGTGCCTCTTATCGCCACCAATTTTCCATAGCAATTAGTTTTTAAATTTTTCAGAGGCAAAAGCGGCTCAATGCCCACGAGTCGTGCGTGTACGAACGGGACTGGCGGTGCGGGCGACTCGTCGTCCACTTCGGCCCGCCATTCTCTCTCGGCCTCTTGCGTCATCAACTACGAATAAATAAAAAAAAAAATTTAAAATTAAAAATTAAACGTTTTTAATTCTATATTTTTTTTACTTGATGCATCGCCAATCCACACGTGGACAACACTTCCACTGGTCTGGATTTGGCGTCGGCGATGAAAGTCGGCCAACCCGTCGAAAACTCGACATCTGCCAATAATTCCTTCGTGTCGAGCCCCAAAGATCCGCGGGATTCGACTCGAGCCTAAAAATTATTAAATATTATGTCTAAATGTATGAAATCGTCATTTATTAACATTTGATTTTGGGACCTTGCTCTGTTGTATATTTATTGTCCTGGTCAGATGTTTAAGCACGAGATGTATGTGTTTCGCAATGTCGTTGTCGTCATCGTAAACTAAATGAAATAAATTGAAAAATAAATCAAACGTGCAGATGCCCTTAACATTCTACTCACGTTCGTCGGGAAAATATATTTTCCACGCTTGGAATGGCGATCGTACCTCCGGATCCTCAGTTACATTTTGCTTACGAGTTTCGTGCGGTACGTTAATGTTTTTCTGCCTTTTACCTCGAAATCCTCGGTAATTTCCTCTCCAAATATGCCGCCCAGCCATCAGTGCTGCATTCTCGAAGCGGATGGAGAATGGACAACTCTAAAACCCGAAACGTTACAGAACTGTCGTTGCGATTATTACTTAGATTAATTTAATAAATGCGCATTTTTATTGATTTATTTCATCAATTCTGAAAATCTAAGAATCTAAAATTATAATTTCTGCAAACAATCCGCCGCCAACTATGATACTCGATGTCCCACACTGGAAACTTTAAAACATGGCACTACTCTCCGAATTATGAAAAAATCTTCTATATAAATGAAAATGTAAATGTTCGTTCGTTCAAAATCTTAAATCTCCGAAAGTTCTTCACCGATTGCTTTGAAATTTTGACACAACTTTGCATTCGAAAGGCACATGCCTACTATATAGATGTCACACCTGTGACAGGTAAAAACACGTTTTTTTTAAAAAAAAAATAACCGCACCATCTGTTGGACGTAAAGCAATACACGATTCCATTTCAATGTTTCTGACTTATACTTATAACGATTGTAAACTATTACTAGCTGACTCCAAATAAACAAAATGGCGGACCCGCTGGTCCGCGACGCACACACTAGCTTGTTAAATTCAAAGTGATCTTTATTACAAATTATTACATTTAAATATGAGACTGGTCAGCCCTGATTGGCTGACCACAAGGAACAGCCCCCAATTGGCTGTCTACCCCCAAAACGTCTATCGGACATATTCGCGTATGCCCGCCCCGCCCCCTGGCGACCGTTGTCGCCTGTCGAAACCCCAAAACTCCACACTCGGTCATCCGACTAAATGTCGGCGCCCCCGCCGACACCTGTTAACTCGTCTTCGGCTCCCGATGCTGCGTCGTCCTCGAATGTCCACTTCTTCATCTGGTCGATTGGTGCGGTCGTTTTGTATCGAGGTGGGTTCTCAAGACTCGTAACCTCGTACACTGTGCTCGAAATTCGCCGACTTACTCGCAATGGTCCTCGGTATAGATTACTGAGTTTCCCTGCTTTGCCTTGTATTGCGATCGCTTTCCTTCGTACGACGACCACATCTCCGACCTCGTATGTCCGGCTTGGTCCTCGATGTCTATCGAACGCCTTTTTCTGCTTGATCTGGTTTTCCGTCATTGTTTCGTATGCTTCGTTTCTTATGTCTTCGATTTCTGTCCCGTCTCCATCGTTTTCCTCGACTACTATCGCTGCTAATCTTGGCTCGATGATCGTTCTCGGCTGGAATCCATACAACACCTCCAACGGTGTTTTCTTGGTCGACTGGTTGATTCTTGAGTTGATCGCGATTTCAACCTTGTCAATCCCTTTGCTCCAATCGCTCCCGTCGTCCTTCGTCGTTTGGCTCGCCAACATTGGAACTATCGTTCGGTTCATCCTTTCCACTTGTCCATTCGCTCTCGGATTTTCCGTCGAAGTCAGCACGTGTCGAATCTCGAGTTCCGTGCACATCTCTGCAAATAATGCGTTGGTGAACGCAGTTCCTCGATCTGTAATAATCCGCGTCGGGATCCACATTCGTGCACACAGCTTCCGAATCTCTTTGCACGTAGTCGTTGCGTTCGTTGATTTCACCGGCATCAGAAAGACCAATTTCGAAAAATTGCATACCGCCACCAGAATGTGTCGATATCCAATGCCGCTCTTCGGAAAGGGGCCCACATGATCCAGGTGAACAGTGTGGAATGGCACCCTTTGTCTCTCGATAATATTCAACTCGCCGGCCCGTTTTCCTCCTGGTTCCTTCCTCATCAAACACTCGACGCACGTTCCTACGGCTGCCTTTACGTAACTTCGCATCCTGGGGAACCAAAACCTCTTCCGAATCGCCTCAATCGTTGCGTCGACTCCTGGATGCGCGTGTCCAATATGTACTTCGTTCGTGATCTGTCTCCGCATCATCTTGGGCAAATACAATACATCCCTTCGCCGTCCATTTGCCGTCAATTCGAAATAAACGTGTCCCTTCTTGATTTTGTATCCCCGACTCTTGTGCTGCATTCGTTCGTCCAATGAACTTTTATCTTCTACCGACAGCGCGTCCTTCAACTCTTTACACTCGGGATCGCTTTCCTGCGCAGCCACGAGCCAGTCGCCTTCTGTAAATTTAATTTGGTTAACTTTGAACCGTCGTTCCATCTCCGTTTCCTCGCCGCTTGCTGGTTCCGCGTTCCTACTCAGGGCGTCGACGTGGCCCATGAGTAATCCTGGTCGATGTATTGCTTTGAAATTATATTCCGAAAGCGCCAACACCCATCTCCCGATTCGTGGCGTCAACTCCCGTTTCTTCAACCCGTACCGTACCGCCTCGCAATCTGTCACCACCGTAAACTCCGAGCCGTACAAATACATCCGAAATTTCAATACTGCCCAAACTACCGCCATCAACTCGAGCTCCGTTGAATGATATCGCTTCTCGCATTCGGTCGTCGTTCTACTCGCGTAGATAATCGGGTGCAGATCGTTTCCTTCGCCTCGCTGCATCAACACTGCTCCGATCCCGTCTTGTGATGCGTCCGTATGCACCTCGCACGGTCGTGTGTTATCGTAGATCTTCAACACGGGCTCCGCAATCAATTCTCCAATTAACCCCTGAAACGCCGCTTCACACTCAGTCGTCCACACAAACGTTTCGTTCTTGCGAGTTAATTTCGTCAGCGCTCTCGTTTTTGTCGCGTATCCTGCGATAAATCGTCGGAAATACCCACATAATCCCAAAAAGCTCCTTACGCCTCGTATGTCTTTTGGCCTCGCAAAATTCTTGATCGCGCTTGTTTTCTCGAATCCTGGTCGTAGGCCGTCTTTCGTCAGTCGTAGCCCGAGAAACTGTACTTCTTCGCAGAGGAAGTGGCACTTGCTCAACTTCAATGTGAGCTTCGATCTTCTCACCTCGATTAAGATCTTTCGCATCTTCTCGATTAACTCCGCGTTCGTTTTCGCACCCGATAGAAGATCGTCCATATATCTGCGCAGTACTTCGTATGGCAAATGTCCGAACGCCAACTCCATCACTCGATTGAAAACAAACGGCGCGTTTATCAACCCAAACGGCATCCGTACAAACTGGTATTTGCCGTTCATTGTCGAAAATGCTGTTTTCTCTTGCGCTCCGGCCGTCAATTCGATCTGGTAGTAACCCGACGCCAAATCGAACACTAGGAAGACTCGCCATTCGTGCGTCCCGTCGAGTAACTCATCCATCCTGGGGCACGGAAAGTGTTCCTTCACCGTTATTTCGTTGAGCGACCTGAAATCAATACAAATTCTCCATTCGCCAGTTTTCTTGCGCACCATCACGATCGGACTGTTGAATGGACTTTTTGATCGCGTCACGAATCCTGCTCCTTCCAACTCGGCGACCATTTTGTCGATTTCTTTCTGTTGCGCCGCCGAATACTGGTATCGCCGCAAATTCGTTGGTCTTGTCGTTGTAACTTCGATTTCCATCTTGAGATCTGGGAAACATCCGACCTCCTCCAAACTCGTAGCGAAGCAGTCTCGAAATTCGTCGTTGATCATCGTCAGTACAATCTCCGTCTCTTCTGGCGTCACCGATTTGCCCAAATTAATTTCGTCGGCCGTTATTCGCATCCTCGGACTCGCCTCGGTCGTCGCGACTTTCTTGACTTGTACTTGGTGCAACGACGGTTCTTCTTCGGTGATTTCAACGTGTCCAAGCTTTCGACCTCGTGTGACTCGTACTTCTTCCCGTCCATCGTTGATTATTGGCATTATTGCCCGCTCGTTCTTTACTTCGATCAAACCTTCTGGTACTTCTAATCGATCCGTCACCGCGCGTTCGTTTTCTACGTAAAACAACCCGTCTGATTGATTCTTTGCTCGTACCGTCACCAAACTTATCGAGTGGGCTGGCACCACTTTGTTCTCGTCGATCACGAGCGCTCGCGGCTTTGCTGCAGTGATTTTCGGCTCGATTCTGGTAATTCCTGCTTGGTCTTGCATCCCTTCCCTCGGTCTGAACGTTACGTATCCTCCATCGGACTGCATCGTGATCGTTGGGTGTTTCAAGAATGGCTTCCCTATCCAGACTTCCGTCGGCATCCTGGCGTCGTCGACCACGTAGAACTCGACATCCGTCAATTTCACGTTTGCGCTTTCCACATCACATCTCGTTCGCCCGCGATAGCGACTTGCGTCTTGATTAAATCCTTCGATCACGAATTCGTAGTCCGGCTCCTCGATTTTCGTACGTTTCGCAAACGTCTTACTAATTAGACACACGGCGCTTTGCGTATCGATTCCCGCGCTGCATTTCTTTCCATCGACCCACATCATGGTCTCGAATTCTGGCTGCATCTCCTCGGCTTCGATCTTGTAAATCTTCTTCGTCTTAACGTCCAACTTGTCCTTCGATGGCTGCTTCCGCTCTTTCTTTGGCTCTGGGCACGTGTTCGCCATGTGCCCAAATCCGCTACAATTAAAACATTTTGTCCCGTTTGGACACGCGTTCGATAAATGCCCCGACTCGTGACATTTAAAACACTTCAACTCGTTTGGACAGTCCTCCTTTCGGTGCCCCTTCTCGCCGCATTTGTAACACTTGATCATCGCGTTCCCGGTTGGCTTCGCTGTAGACGTCTTCACTTTTGTTTCGACGATCGCGACTTTGGTCCGCGCTTCCACGCTTCGCATCGTTCGGACGATTTCGGTGATATGTTGGTACTGGAGAAAATACATTGGCGCCGTGGCGGTCTTGAGTTTTAGCCCGTCCAACAAATATTCCTGTGCGTCCCCGATCGTCATTCCCAACTTTTCGCACGTGGCCCATTTCCGTCGTAAATAGGTTTCGGCCGTCTCGTCGTTCTTCTGCGGTGCCCGAATCAACCTTTCTTTCTCGTCGTATGTTAGTCGTTGATCCGGAAAATTCTTCTTCAACTCGGCCTCCCACGCGTCAAATTTCCGTATCGTCGTTCCGGAATTTTCGTGCCATACCTTCGCCGGACCATCCAACGCCGCCGCCGCCGTCGTTACTTTGGTTGCGTTCGTCCACTTGTATTCTTTCGCGTATTCGTGAACGTCCGCCAACCACTGCGTCGTTGTCCGCAACTCGTTCTGGTCTCCCGAAAATCGTGGCAGTTTTGGCGCGTTTTTCACTTCTTTCGGCTCTTTCGGCGCCTCTGGTTTCGTCTGCATCGCTAGCATCGACGCCATCATTTGCTTCATCATCTCTTGTACTTGATCCGCACTAAATCCGCCGTTCATCATTGCTTGTACCGGTGGGTTTTCTTCTATCTCCGGATCGTTGTCTTCTACTTTCTCTTCGTCTTTCTCTTCGCCTTCCTCTTCGCCTTTCTCGTCGTCGTCTTCATCGTCGCTTCCTACTTCTTCTATGATTCCCGCCTCCATACGCATCGCGCGCCATAACTGTCCCAGCATGTCTGTTTTCAACTTTTGTGGTACGATTTTTCGCTCTCGTAACAGTGGTTTAATCTCCCGGGTCCTCAGCACGTTTAATTCTTCGTACGTTGGAATCTCTTTACGTTGGATTTTTGCTAATACTGCTTCCGCGTCGGCCATCTCTCGTTCGAAGTTCGGCTAACCTTCGTAGCACGTGTTTATTCGGCGAATCGTCTCTCGTTTCCCGAACCGTCCACGCGTTATTTGTTACCCCGAATTTCGTTCCCGTCGCCAAAAACAGTCGTTGCCTCTCACTTTCTCTACTTTTTCGTCTACTTTATCATCTATCGTCGCATCGAATCCTTCTATCCCACTTCTGATGTAAACTATTACTAGCTGACTCCAAATAAACAAAATGGCGGACCCGCTGGTCCGCGACGCACACACTAGCTTGTTAAATTCAAAGTGATCTTTATTACAAATTATTACATTTAAATATGAGACTGGTCAGCCCTGATTGGCTGACCACAAGGAACAGCCCCCAATTGGCTGTCTACCCCCAAAACGTCTATCGGACATATTCGCGTATGCCCGCCCCGCCCCCTGGCGACCGTTGTCGCCTGTCGAAACCCCAAAACTCCACACGATCTATTTACGATTCCCAAATTTCCAATTTCCACGGGATTTATTTCCGCAGGTTTTATTTCCTCGGGATTTATTTCCGCGTGATTTATTTCCTCGGGATTTATTTCCACGGGATTTATTTCCACGGGATTTATTTTAGACTTTGACCGATATCGATATTTTGTAGTATCGCCGATACCGATAATTGGCAACCGAATATCGGCCGATACCGATACCTGCGCCGATATTAAAATTAAAATGTCCGACCCCCTCCCAACCCCCCAAAATAAAAATAATAAAATTAAAATTGCGTTTATTAATTTATTTTATGTTTTAGAAACGTTTTTGAAGCAGTATATAATATATACTGCTTCAAAAGCGTTTCTAAAACGTATTGTTTTAGTCTAAAATGATACGTTTTAGAAACGTGGCAATATCGGTATCGGCCACGCAAAAAAATATCGGATCCGATATCGGTGAATACCGAAATATCGGCCGATAGCCGATACCGATACCGGTATCGGTCAAAGTCTAATTTATTTCCACGGGATTTATTTCCACGGGATTTATTTCCTCGGGATTTATTTCCACGGGGTTTATTTCCTCGGGGTTTATTTCCTCGGGATTTATTTCCACGGGATTTATTTCCTCGGGATTTATTTCCACGGGATTTATTTCCACGGGATTTATTTCCACGGGATTTATTTCCACGGGATTTATTTCCACGGGATTTATTTCCACGGGATTTATTTCCACGGGATTTATTTCCACGGGATTTATTTCCACGGGATTTATTTCCACGGGATTTATTTCCACGAGATTTATTTCCACGGGATTTATTTCCTCCGGATTTATTTCCTCGGGATTTATTTCCTCCGGATTTATTTCCACGGGATTTATTTCCTCGGGATTTATTTCCACGGGGTTTATTTTCACGGGGTTTATTTCCTCGGGGTTTATTTCCTCGGGATTTATCGGGGTTTATTTCCACGGATTTATTTCCACGGGGTTTATTTCCACGGGGTTTATTTCCTCGGGGTTTATTTCCTCGGGATTTATTTCCACGGGATTTATTTCCTCGGGATTTATTTCCTCGGGGTTTATTTCCACGGGATTTATTTCCACGGGGTTTATTTCCACGGGATTTATTTCCACGGGGTTTATTTGCACGGGATTTATTTCCACGGGGTTTATTTCCACGGGGTTTATTTCCTCGGGGTTTATTTCCTCGGGATTTATTTCCACGGGATTTATTTCCTCGGGATTTATTTCCTCGGGGTTTATTTCCACGGGATTTATTTCCACGGGGTTTATTTCCACGGGGTTTATTTCCACGGGATTTATTTCCACGGGGTTTATTTCCACGGGGTTTATTTGCACGGGATTTATTTCCACGGGGTTTATTTCCTCGGGGTTTATTTCCTCGGGATTTATTTCCACGGGATTTATTTCCTCGGGATTTATTTCCTCGAGGTTTATTTCCACGGGATTTATTTCCACGGGGTTTATTTCCACGGGATTTATTTCCACGGGGTTTATTTCCACGGGGTTTATTTCCTCGGGGTTTATTTCCTCGCGATTTATTTCCACGAGATTTATTTCCTCGGGATTTATTTCCTCGGGGTTTATTTCCACGGGATTTATTTCCACGGGGTTTATTTCCACGGTGTTTATTTCCACGGGGTTTATTTCCTCGGGGTTTATTTCCTCGCGATTTATTTCCACGGGATTTATTTCCTCGGGGTTTATTTCCACAGGATTTATTTCCACGGGGTTTATTTGCACGGGATTTATTTCCACGGGGTTTATTTCCACGGGGTTTATTTCCTCGGGGTTTATTTCCTCGGGGTTTATTTCCTCGGGATTTATTTCCACGGGATTTATTTCCTCGGGATTTATTTCCTCGGGGTTTATTTCCACGGGATTTATTTCCACTGGGTTTATTTCCACGGGGTTTATTTCCTCGGGGTTTATTTCCACGAGATTTATTTCCTCGGGATTTATTTCCTCGGGATTTATTTCCACGGGGTTTATTTCCTCGGGATTTATTTCCTCGAGATTTATTTCCACGAGATTTATTTCCTCCGGATTTATTTCCACGGGGTTTATTTCCACGGGATTTATTTCCTCCGGATTTATTTCCACGGGATTTATTTCCTCGGGATTTATTTCCACAGAATTTATCTCCATGGGATTTATATCCTCAGGTTTTATTTCCACAGGATTCCTGTAGGTTGGAACTGCGCCACAGCAACGGGTACAGCTAGTGAATAAATAAATAATAAAAATAAGAGCAGTAAAAATACAGTTAAATACTATATTGCGAAAAGCAATCTACGCAAGGTTCGGTTAGAAGCGAAGAAGTTGAAAAGGAGTGTTGACATAAATAAAAACGTTTTGACAATAACATAGTAACCAAAATTCACACGCGTGTGTGTATATATATTTATTAACCGGCATTACAAATTCACCGTCAGGGATAAATAAACTAAATAAATTCCTTTTCAAACTCGACTAATAATGGCAGCAGAAGCAGCGTCCACATTAACATCTACATTAACATCGCTCGCCTTAACTTTCTTCGTACGCCAACAAGTCCGCGCGAACACGGCGAGGAAAACAAATGCAATTCCCGCCACGCCGAGCGCATCGACCGGGTGCTCGTACACGAGGCACGACAACAGCACGGCCAAGCACTGGCGCAACGTCATCACGTAGGCGAACACGACAGCGCCGAACTGCGAAATGGTGTAAAACACGAACATCTGACCCACGGCCGAGCAACCGGACAAAACGAGCACGTCGACGACGAAGCGCGGACAAGCGCGCGCGAACCGCAACGACGCCACAAAGCCCCCTTGCTGCAACAACGACACGCCGGTGAGCAAACACGAAAAGAGATTCACTCCGCACATCATCTGCACCCACGACATCCCGTGGCGCGCGAACAGCTCCTGCTGCCAGTTGGACGTGAAACTATCGAACGCCATGTACCCGGCCAGGATGACCAACCCGACGAAGGTCGTTTCCGTCGCCGTATCCGCGCGCTCTTCGGCGCTTCCTAGCAAGAACATGGCCATGCCGAGCGACATGAGAAGCGCCGTGCCGTATTCCCGCTTGTCGTACGTCTTTTTCGACACGATTTTGCCCATCGCCATGACGGGGATCACTTTGCACGCCTTGGTCAGCACCTGGATGGGAAAACTCACGAATTTGAGCGCCTCGTACTGGCACCAGCTGCTCATCACGTTCGAGAACGAGCAGTACGAGTACTTGTAGAGCGGCATCGCGTGCCGGAGACGGCGGCGGCGCGCGGCGATCGCCACGCCGAGTGCGGACAACACGAAGGCCGAGATTCGATTGACGAACACGAGGAACTGCGAGTCCGTGAAGCGCGCCGTTTTCGTCGAGAAGGACACCGAGTAATCCGTCGTCATGATTTTCTCCTGCAGAAATCCCCAGACGAGATACGAGCCGCCCAAACCGACGGCGCAGAACGACAAAACCCGAGCGTCGCGCATCGTGCTGCTGCTAGTCTCCTCTTGCTTTTCGTCGTCATCGTTCGTTAGTTCTTTCTCCTCGTTTCCGACGAAACACGAGCGGATGAAGCCGGCGCCGTAGTGCTCGGGAAATGGGTCTCGTCTTTTGGCCGCGTATCGCGAGATGAAGTATCCGGGCACGAGAATTGTGGAGTAACCGAGCAGATTGAGGCACAGGCGAACGATCCACGACGACGGGAGATGAGCGACTAAAACCGACGAAATACAAAAGACGAAAACGACGAAAACTCCGCTGGTCAGCAGCGACCTATTATTAAATTAATAAATTAAAAATTAAAATTAAATGGTGGTTTATACCCGTACCAAAGAATCACGGTCGATCGTAGCATATTGTAAAAAGTTTAAGTGACCTCCTCATATTATTTAAATTATTATTAATCGTCGTCGTGCTGCGATGCAACCTGGCCGTAAAAACCGGTGGTGAAAGGCGGTGTTGTTTATAAAACCCGATTTTACAAAGACGGAAGTAAACTCGAATCGCCACTTCGCTTTTCCAGATTTTTGTTGTTAAAGATGGCGCGAGGAAGCAGTGCAGGTTTTGACCGACACATAACGATATTTTCACCAGAAGGACGACTATATCAAGTCGGTAAGGCCCAAAATTAATAATAGACAGTAATCGTGACTCGATTTATCATAAAATCGAGAAAAAAACCTGAATAATAGACAATGAATGGTCAACCACCACCAAAATTGCATCGTCATGGACTCGCTCGCTCTTTTTGTGCACAAAAACTCATTTGTTTTCTTTATTTTTCGCAGAATATGCATTCAAAGCGATCAACCAGGGTGGTATGACTTCTGTGGCTCTAAAAGGTGTCGACACGGCCGTGTGTGTCACTCAGAAAAAAGTGCCGGTGAGATTTAATCGATTTTTTCAATTTTTTTAAATTTTTTTCAATTAATCGATGGATTTTGTTGCAGGATAAATTGTTAGACGCGTTGACCGTGAGCCATCTGTATAAATTGACGGAGAAAATCGGTTGCGTGATGACGGGCTTGATCGCCGATGGGAAATCGCAAGTGCAGCGCGCACGTTACGAGGCGGCGAATTGGAAATACAAATACGGCTACGAGATTCCGATTGACATGCTGTGCAAGAGGATAGCCGACATTTCGCAGGTGTACACGCAAAACGCCGAGATGAGACCGTTGGGATGCAGTATGATTTTGATCGCTTTCGACGAGGAGCACGGCGCGCAGGTGTTCAAGGCCGATCCGGCCGGGTACTACTGCGGCTACCGGGCGACCAGTGTCGGCGTCAAACAGGCCGAGGCCAACAGTTATTTGGAGAAGAAGTTCAAGAAGAAACAGAGTTACACGCGCGACGAAGCGATACAAGTAAATCAATGAATATTGTGGCGCGGGGTTTACAAAAATCATCTAAAATTGGTGATTTTTAGTAAAAATATTCGATTTTGCGGTGAAAATTACCGATTTTGTAGTAAAAATAGGCAATTTTCCATAAAAATTACCAATTTTTCGAAAAAAATCGCTGATTTTGTCGTAAAAATCGCCGATTTTGTGGTGAAAATCACCGATTTTGTGGTGAAAATCACCGATTTTGTGGTGAAAATCACCGATTTTGTGGTGAAAATCACCGATTTTGTGGTGAAAATCACCGATTTTGTGGTGAAAATCACCGATTTTGTGGTGAAAATCACCGATTTTGTGGTTAAAATCTCTAATTTTTTGGTAAATCAATAAAAATTGATCTATTTTGTGATTAATTTGTATTTTTTTTTGTAGTTGGCGATTACCACTTTGTCCACGGTGTTGTCCGCAGATTTCAAACCGTCGGAAATCGAAGTTGGTGTCGTGTCGAAAGACTTGCCTGACTTTAGGTTCGTCTTACAATTTGTCGTTTTGTTTTATTTTTATTAGATTTTTATTAAATTTTTCTTGGTTTTTGTTTATAGAATTCTGTCGGAGCACGAAGTGGACAATCATTTGGTAGCCATAGCAGAAAAGGATTGATAGACATTTAATTACGTTCTTGTAATCGAAGTTTTGAAACAATAAATCTTTTTTGTTTACGTTTTATCTCGTAAATCAAAAAATAAAAATTTTCCGCCATTTTTGCGACTCGGTTGCCACCTACCGACAAAATTAATCGACAAAGTTTTACGAAAGAAGAATTTGTCCCTTTCGATACAACATTAGTAAACTGCCGAAATAAAAAACCTAAAAATAATATGTTAATTTATTCATTTATTTTAACAACTCACAACGCTGGATATGTACAAAACAAATACTGACAAACTCTGTACGAACTTACGAAAATACACATCTGTTTAGCGATAACAACTATTCTTACAGAATATAAACACCATATAAAATACAGATATCAAAATAACTTTAACGTACAAAAATAAATAAAAATAACGATCCGGCGACCACAAAACTGTGTACTGCAACGATCCACTGTCCTCTAGCGAAGTAATTATTAATTATTAATTTGTTTGCATTTAATTTTGTCAATTTTTACCAATAACTGCAAATCCGTAGCCCATGTTCCGTCGTCCCATGCGGTAGGAACACGTGGGAACGAGAATCTCGTGCAAGGTTTCGTTGAGATCGAACGTCCAGATTCTGTTGATTAATTCCAAATGTTGTTGATCGAGAAACGTTCCGTTCTTTTCGCCAATAAAATGTATCGATGAGTGATCGTGAGCCGAGAAAATGAGATCCGGCTTCGTTTTAGTGACGATCTAAAATTTAAAAAAATAAATCATTTATTTCTCTTAGATATTCTCTTCACGGAACCTCTTTTCCAAATATTTTCGACACCGGAAGTAGTGGAAAATGAGTGACTAGAATTCGTTTCCTGGTTGAAGAGAGATCGGTTTTTTCGGCCTCCCGAGTGAAATAATTCACCTGCAAATGTAAGAGAAAATAAAAATAGAATTTAATTTAATTCAATTCAATTAATTACACGAGCAAATTCGGCAAATTTAAAAACCACGTGTTGGTCGTCGTGAAACGCTTCTCTGAAGCGATTAACTTTTTCATCCGTTACTTTATCGCCACCTTCTCCTCCGATGTCATTATCGCCGGGGATATACAACTGAAAATAATTGTAAATATAAATTAGTGACACTTATTGTTTATTTAATCTCCTTAAGCACCTTCGGCACTCCTTCTGTCGCGAATAAATTGAAAAATCGTTGAATGTAGATGGAAAACACTTTATCCGTGCAAACACTGCCTTCGTCCATCAAATCCCCGAGAAATATTATCATTTCTGGTTGAGTGTGTTTTACTGCTAGCGTGAAAGTTTTCGACAAATATCTGTGTAATCAAATAAAAATAAATATTATAAATTTTGATTTTTGATTTGATTTTTTTTACCGATCTGAATCCCATCGTGTGATTAAACCAATTGGGAAAAATGGTTCGTAATCGTATCCTTGGATTTGGGGGTCGCCAACAAGAAGCAATCGAATTGATTCGCTGTTTTCATTATTTAACGGTAAACTTTTCCATTGGCTCGACGCGACGTAGTATGCTATTATTTCGGCGTATATGGCGATCAACACCATTGTCGTTATCGTGATTTTGACGCAATTCGTTGAACTGAAAAAGGATTTAAAAAAATAAGTTAGAAATGACGATCAAATTTGCAAATGAGACGAGACACGAGTCTTTGCTTTTTACCTTGGTAAACCACGACGGAAACATCGCATTATTTAATATAAAAATATATTCTTTGAACTTGTGTTGGAATGGTGATGATGTGATTTTTTTGCAACCATAAAATACTTGTTGCAGTTGTTTATGCCGCCATTTTGGTTGTTTACATGTAGCGTCGTCCTGCGGATAGAAATAGTAACTGTGGTCTAGGAGCCGAACTGCTCCGCCAGCTTAAAACCATAATTATTTATTTATTTATTTAAAAAATTGAATAAACGTTTTATTTGTTTTATACACACCAAGATTAATGTCATCAAAATTTAAAGAGTATCCAACATAACTATAGTTCTCAAATTGCTGCCCCTTGGAATGACCAGGTCTTCTCCGTCTACTTTTCCAGATAAATTTAAATTCATATAACTTTATTAGAATAAAAAAAAATATAGAAATATCAACAGCATTGACTTATTATCTTATCTTTTCCTACAAATTTTATGCCAAGCAAGAACACAGCAACCACCAACCACACAACTTATTGGAAACACTGCTATTATTTTTTAAATTCTTTATTTATTTACCACATATTAAATTTCAAACACAAGTTATTAGATTTTATGTAAGTGTTAATTTCTTTAGAAACTGACAGATTGATATTTAAACAATCTAAACAACGTAAAGAAGTCAATGGATTTCGCATTTCTAATAACTTGAAGATCATCTCTCGATTAATTGAACTACAGTGATGAAATGCTACATATTTTAAATTTTTAAGCGCATTTAATTCATCTAGTTCATTAAATGTTTGACAATTTACAAGAGTGAAATGATTTACATTTGGACTTTGTAGAATTAACATTTTTATCTGCGATTCAGTAATATGTTCAGATGATATCTTCAGACGATATAGGTTTTCGAATGAATCATCCATATTTTCAGTGTTCAAAATCGAACATTCGTGTAACAGAAGACATTGTAACTGCGTGTTATGAATATGGAAATAACGGTTGAAGTTTAATACAAGGTTAGAGCAACCTCACTGTTCTACATCAAGTGAAAGAGTGGGGAAAAAACACAGGAAGGATGTTCACTCCATATATGGTAGGAGTGTCACCACAGGATATAAAAAACTCAAACTACACTAATTGCACAATGACATCAAGTGGTGATTTTCCACATCAAATATCCCAACAAATTCCCCCAAAATCAACAATTCGATTTCATCACAAAAACACTTCTCAATAAACACAATTATATAAAAACTATCAATATGAACACTGCACACAATAAAGTCATTATTCCCCCACAGTCTTTAGTCCTAATGCTTCTAGTATTCCATTTAGTGCAGGTCCGGCTAAAGGCTTCGTTAAAAAGTCTGCTAACATGTCCTCGCTTGCGACATGTTCCACGATAATGTTTCCGTCCTCAATCTCTTGTTTGATGAAATGCACTTTTCGATTCAAGTGCTTGGTCCTCGTCTTCTGCGCACCGCCTCGCAACAGTTTCACCGCGTTTAAACTGTCACAGTGCATCGTTGTGGCATTTCCGTCGTCGACTTCTCCATTCAGTCCAATTGCGAGCTGCTTTAACCAAATTAATTCGCGCACTCCTTCGGTCAGCGCCAAGAGCTCACTCTCTGTACTCGACATTGCGACTATCGCTTGTTTCTGGCACTTCCAGTTAATGATCGAATTCCCGTCCATTGCAATAAATCCCGAAAACGATCGTGCGTTCGCTGTCCGGTCCCAGCTCGCGTCTGAGTAACCATGGATATGGCTCTCTTCTTTCCCGTAGCTTAGCTTGTAGTCCACCGTCCCCTTCAGGTATCTCAGCACACGCTTCAATGCTGTAAAATGGATCTTTCGTGGGTCCTTGTTATACTGCGATAACAAACTCATCGGGAAACTCAGGTCTGGTCTCGTGTGTGTGGCAAGGTACATCATCTTGCCCAGCAGTTCCTGGTACTGTGTTGCATCAACCTTTTCGCTTTCGTCAAATTCGTCCAAGTTTTGATTGGGGTTCACTGGTGTTATTGCCGCATTGCATTCTTCCAATCCTTCGCTCTCCACCAATCTTCTAATGTATCCACCTTGGTGGATGTTGATTCTTCCATCTTTATACTCAACTTGGATTCCTAGAATGTATTCTAGTCTGCCTATGCTCACGAACTCAATTTCTTCCTTCATTTTCGACATTAGTTCCGTCTCAAATTCGTCTGTGGATGCCAAAGATAAGTCATCGTCCACGTACACGCCTAGGAACATAAAGTTGCCATCAACAAAAATCACATAAAGGCACGGGTCCTCTGGAGATGGTTTAAATCCAATTTTCTTCAATGTCTTATCCAACATTTCAAACCAACATCTCCCTGCCTGTTTTAATCCATAGATGCCTTTAATTAATTGGCATACATGTCCTTTTCCTCCTTCAACATATCCTTCTGGCTGCATCATAAATATTGTCTCTTTCAGTTTGCCGTGAAGGTATGCGGCTTTGACATCATGTTGTTTTAATGGTCTGTTGATTTTTGCTGCTACATTAATCAGCATTCTCAGTGTCTCTATCCTGATCACCGGGGCGAAGGTCAGCTCGTAGTCGTCCCCGAATTTCTGCGAGTATCCAGTGGCTACTAGTCTTGCTCGGAATCTTTCCGGTTCCCCCTCGGAATTTAACTTCACTTTATAAACCCACTTGGATTTCACCGCCTTCTTTCCTTTTGGCAATTTTCCAATTTTCCACACTCCATGTTTCTTCATCGAGCTCATCTCGTCATCCATCGCGGCCTTCCAGTCTGTCGCGTGATGGGAGTTTGTTGCTTCGTGGAAATTTTTCGGCGTTAAGATTTCTTCTACTACTAATGCCATTTGTTTCGCCTTAATTCTCTCTGATCTTCGCGCTCCCTGGTCAACCAGTCTCTTCTCGTGTTCTTCTCTTTGCACTTTATCGGCGACCAACTTCATTTCCCTGGTCACCCCTGCTGGTCGTCCCCTCCGTGGTGGTTCGTCACGTTCGACCTCAGTGTCGTTTTCTTCCGTGTTATCTTCTGATTCATTGGCTTCATTTTCTTCTTCATTTATCTCGTTTTGCTCTTCTTCCTCGGCATCGTCTGATTCGTCTTCATTTTCTTCGCAATTCAGATCGATTTTGACTGTTTCAATCTCTTCACCATCTTTGATTTCTCCATTCAACAAATCTGCGCCCGTTTTACTCTCGTCAAATTTTACATCAATTTCTTCGCTTATCGAATCGTTTTCTGGATGATAAATTCGGTACGCTTTTCTTGTGTTTGAGTATCCAATGAATACTGCTTTCTCCGCTTTGGGATCCAATTTCTTTCGTTTGTGGTCCTTAATTAGCACATATGCTATACATCCAAATCTTCTCAAATACTTCAAATTTGGTTTCCTGCCAAACCATATCTCAAATGGTGTGCGTCCATGAACTGACGATTTGCACCGGTTGCGGATGTGCGCCACTGTCGATGCACACTCCGCCCAAAACGTCTTTGGCAGTTTGCAATCTTTTAACATTGCTCTCAACATCTCAAGTATTGTCCGGTTCGCGCGTTCTGCAACGCCGTTGCTGGCCGGATTAAATGCTGTGGTCAGCTGGTGTTCTATGCCCCTCTTTGTCGTCCATTCCTTCATGCTTTTGGACAAGAACTCGCCGCCATTGTCGCTCCTTAATTTTTTCAGCTTCTTGTCGGTCTGTCTTTCCATCCCAATGATAAGTTCTGTTAACTTCTCCTTCGCGTCGCTTTTTGCATTTAATGTCTTAATCATTAGCATCCTACTCCAATCGTCCACTACAGTCATTACATAGTTTGCACCTCCTCGAGATTCGGGCCCAATTGGTCCAATTAAATCAATGTGCCACAACTCCATGATGCTGGACGACTGTCGGTCTGTTACCGATTTGTGCGACGACTTTTTCATCTTTCCCGCGATGCATGGTTCACACACGGCGCCACCTTTGCTGCTAATTTCTATGCCATATGCAAGTTCTTCGTTTTTCATCTTGTGGTGAGCAAAAGGGATAAATATTCCCCCCAAGCGGATATTTGCCCTTTGACTCACTGCAACAGACGGGTCATTCCTCTCGTGTTGGCTCCGCCTCTCTCTGAGCAGGTGTGTGCCCCGAGGGGAGTGAGGTGTCGGGTGGCAAGCCCCCATTGGCTGCGCCGGCCCCTCACACTGACCCATAAAAGGGAGAAATTCCCACCAAAAGAAAGAACTTACACAAACGACACCAAGAACACAGCAACTACCTCACCGTCAGGCCAACTTCAACTACAAGTTAGGATTGATCGAGGATCGCTGAGTAAAGTGCAAACTGTAACTCTCACGAAGTCACTTGCGAGCTATTCCTGCAAAAGCACGAGAATAGCCCTTGTGAAATCACCCAGAATAATCGCCCAGACGATTATTCGCCGAAGTAAGTGTCCGAGTGCTTTGTAGGGAACCCCAAAGTTCCTAGACGAGGCCTCTGCGACGCTAAACCAAACCCTAGACAACAGGCACGGATAGAAGACTCGAGAGAGCATTCCACCGCGTCCGTGAAGACGAATCCGTGACGAATTAACGACAACTCGAGACGCCGCCTTTGTTCCGCCGACCACGCGGAATCGACGACGCCATCTTGAGAAATCCTTTGTTCGACGCTGACCACGTCGACTCTAGAATTATTACTGAGTGTATTTTAAAGGCATAAAGCCTGGTGAATAAATTACCTGTTTATTTACATACATTTAGTATTCATTTGGGTATTTGCATAATTGATCACAGGTAAAGTATTACACGTTAGCGCTATTTAAACCTATACAAAGTAGGACGCGACACGTGGGGGCCCGTCCGGGATTTAGAAATAAATCTCAAACTGAACTTGTGATCTCTTTTAAAAATAACCAAATGAAAATGTCAGACAAAGACGAACAATCCGCGTCTGAAACCGAGCAACCTATGCTCAGAAAGAGAAACAGGACCTCCGACTACCACCAAAGGTCGGGCGGTCCAGTTCCAGAACAATCCGCTAAGGCGAAAGCCCGAGCGAACAAACAAAAAGTTAATACGCAGAAAAAGGAGCAAGCTGCATCGCTCGCGGCCCACCATGGGCCAGAGCGAGAGCGGATTCCCTTGAATACGCAAACCTTTGAAGATACCGATACAGAAGTTCCAGAAAATTGCGAAGAAATTCACGAACAATCAACCGAACGAGTATCGATATTAGTGGCCGAGGAGACACACAAAACTCCGAGGCAAACAAATACAATCGGCACCAATGGACCAAACTCCAGTACGGAACCAAGGCGGGACCCCGATAACTCCCCAAGTTACGGCGAGACCTGCCTCCGTTTCCCCCGAAGTGACCCATCGCCACCAATGGACCAGACTCCAGTACGGAACCTGGGCGGGACCCCGATAACTCCCCAAGTTACGGCGAGACCTGCCTCCGTTCCCCCTGAAGTGGCCCATTTAATACGGCTGACACAACAAGCGGCCCAACTCGAAGCAGTAATAGACATTCCAGTCGGAACGTCAGTTTGGGAATCGATTACCCTGCTCACTGATGCTATTTGTGTGGCACAAACCCCAACGCCAGTCGCAACACCAGCAGCGGAAACGCCCATGCAACAAGAAACGCCAAGTGAAATAGGCGGTTTTGTACCCGACCCCCAAAAGGCCCTTTACAAAGCCCGCGAAAAAGCTCGAGAAGAAGCGAGATTGGAAACAATAAATCGGCAACGAAAATTGAGCGCAGAAAGAAGACAACTTTGGAGGGAAGAAGAAGAAAAACAACAACGCGACAAAAGGACAGTCGAGCGAACGGAAAGAATAATACAAAGAATGAGAGCTGAACAGGCTAGAGAGAAAAAAGAGCAACAATTAGACGAACAAAAAAAATGGGAAGCCGAAAACTGGGAGAAAGAAGCAAAAAAATTCAGACAAGAAAACCGTGAACTAGCAGTGAATGTGAAAGCCAAAGAGGGAAAAGATTTCGTAACCAATTCCAAGCCGCATGTCCACGAGCAAACGACAAAGGACAACAGAAAGGAAGCATCGAATAGAACTAAAACACTGCTAAGCTGCCTCGAGTCTGAATTTGAAAATTATAAACACAAGCCAAAGAAAAAAGCTCAAGACAGAAAAGCAACGCCCCCTTCATGTCCAAGCCACACCAAAGTAACGAGCAAGGTCAGCCACTTGACCAAGCTGTTAACGAAAGCGTCAGACGGCAAGACTGCACAGAAAGAGAATTTAACAAAAACAGTCTTTTCTTTTTCGGGAAGAATAAACTGCGACCAAAACAAAAATAAAACGGCAAACGATGTACGGGTTTCTACACTGACTCCACTGCCAATCATGAATATTTGTGATGAACATGGACAAACAAATAAAGCAGGGCAAGCAATATTAGAACCAATGGAAAAAATTAAACAATTTGATGAAGGAAACAGTGCGAGAAATACAAGCACCAGCCAAGCACGTCGACGTACGAACATCTCGAACACTGACACTTATTCAACCAGTTTGGATGATATCGTGGATCAGCAAATACAAATTGACGCGAGTCGCACAACAGATGAACGAGAATGTATCGGTATAAACCGAAAGGGAAGGGAAGAAGCGCTGAAGCAAAGAAAGAAGCATTGTCACAAGCAATGGAACAATAAAAAGCCGCCAAACAATTCGAAAAATCAGCCAAATTGGCCACAAGGCGGACGACTACATCATTGTCACCACTCTGAAAATAATGACAATAAAGTTCGCCACAAGAAGGAAAATAAACAACAAGAACGGTCTCAGTCACCATTAATCACCTTAATTCCGTTGCATCCCACGCATAACAAGTTTTATGAAAACAAACATGACATTCAAAAGAAATGCAAAGGAATTCGATGTCAATTATTTCACAATAACCAAGATTTGTTGCCGGAAAATATGAATGACAAACCAGAGCTTTTGCAAGATGACCAATCAAGTCCTCATCAGGAAACTGTCCAACAAAAACAGCCCGACGTAACTCCAGCCCAACCGGAGCAAGCGATTTCGGAGAGGGAGGAAGCAGAAGAAAGCACTTCTGAAAATGATAAAACACATCATCCTCACTGTGCCAAACAGAAATGCGACGAACATCATCCCGAGCGAGAAGACAGACAATGGAATCGATTGTTACCTCCAATGAACAAATATAAAGGCACCCCCTGTCTAAATGAAAGCAAAAAAATAAAAGACTGCATTCAGGAGCCTAACCAATCAAGCACGTTGCATAATCCCAAAGTTGACTGTCAAATTAGGGCCTCTTCACGCAGCCCGATAAAAACCAGAGCAACGGTGAAACAAAAACAGCTAGAAAAAAGGGCTCAACCACCTCCAGTTGGGACGTTACAAACTCCTCAAGTTACTAAACCCATCAGAAAGAAAAACCAAAAAGAGAAACGAAAAAAGACAAGAGAAAAAAGGAACCGACCGGCGCAGAGTCAAGCGGCCAATTGTGAACCATTTGCAATGAAGCGCCGACCGCCCGATCTCACTACGAAGTGCCACAATAAAGAGTTTGTTGCTAACCGCTCCTTCTCAGAGCTCAAGAGAGCGAATCAGTTGGACGAAGACATCTTGGGAGGGGAAGAGATAAAGAAAGCAACAATAATTTTGGAAGAAAATCAAGAAAAGCCAAAAATGGAGAAAGGAGCATTAAAAACAGATTGTGAGCAAGACAAACTGTGTCCAAACTTCAAAGACAATTGGAGTGAGCCAGACAACACTAGAATGATAGCAGTGCAGTCAACTCTGAAGAAACAAATCCTCTGTTTGTTACACGAGCCCCCGCTGACCAGCCACCCAGACAGGATGAGAAAAAACACTTCTTATCTCATTGGACAATATCCCCAATATGTTGCCACTGGGCGGATTAAGATCTGTGCCCTCGCTAAACGCTTTGCTGTGGAGATCACAGAGAATTTATTCGATGCAGCACTGAAATTCAAATTCAAGAAAAAAGTATTATCAGACAATGACACGCAATTTGTCTTTCAAATATTCAAAGATTTTGATGGCAAATTAAAGAATATCCCGAGCAAGACATATGGATATGGGTGCAAGTGGAATCAAAACCTGATTGCACAAAATTTCGACATACTTGAGAGAATTCACAATTTGGAAACGGATATTCCATTCACGGACTGTGAAGCTAATGACCATGTTTGGAAAGAAATTCACAAACTGCTCAGTGCAGCCAAGGATACGGCTGCCAGTCAGGCAGTTCAAAGAGGCAGTTCCGGCACGAGCAGAGCTGGACAGGGCGGCAATACTTACAAACTGCTGCAAATAATAGACAGCTACAAATCAGAGCCTGTGGATGTGGATCGGCTGACACAATATCTGCCAGAAGTTTCCCCAAAGACATGGTTAGAAATTCAGTCAAAATCAGAACACATTCACCGCTGCATCAAGACTTTAATAACGCTGCCGACAGAGATTGCAAATGAAGAACCAACCACAGTGGGGCCCGGCCGCGCCAAGCACCAGAAACAAAGCAATGCCGGTACAGCCCCCTCAATCGAAAATTCAATGACGGAAGCCCCAATAGATGATCAACGACATCTGGTGGAGTTATCAAACGAGAAGTGGGGCAGTCGATTAACCCCAATTGACCCAGTCATCGTTCAGGCGAGAAATATTCGCCCACAAGTCTGTGAGAAGATAAACCCTATCAACATTAACCAGCAACGTGACAATAATACAAACAGCCGGCAGAATCCCAATTGTAACAAACTCAAGACTTTTCTTCGTGAAATGGAAAACGCCAAAGTCGCCGTCGCCACTTTGTCCAATACAGACTTGGCCCAAGATTGCCATGTAAAACAAGCTATGGCTGTTTGGACCACCGTTAATCGAGAGGATATAAGCATACCTCCATCAATGAGCGACATGTGGAGCCCAGTTGTCCCCTCGACAAGCAACATCCACTATGGTTTGACACACGACAGAGATGGACTGTCTTGGCCAATTACATCAGCTAGCCAACAGCCAACCAGCCCCTGGTGTGTCATTTTACCACTTGCAGTTGAGCCCTCGACAACTTCACCATCAACTAACAATCGGGAGCGACAAGACTCATCGCAGAACTCACAGGATCAACAACCCAGAGTACCGAGAACAACAAAGTCAATTCCAACTCATACGGCTAGCCCATTTGTACTGACCATTGCCATAGAGACATCGGCCACCCACAACGACAGTGGAACTCTCGTTGTATTCCTCACTCATTGGAGGCGTACACAGACCGAAACAACATGCAAACCAAAAAATAAACATGTTTGGTTCTCCATGAGTGAGCAAGTGAACCCACGTTCTATTTCCAACGGAAACCAATTATTCCCGACACCACACATCCCGGCTTCAGCCTTAAGTTTTGATTATACGTTACCACGGGCTAAGAGCTGGAGGAGAGTTAGGGATCGCTTGTGAACACCCCGTGTTCAAAGCTGGGGGAAGGACGTGTGGTGAGCAAAAGGGATAAATATTCCCCCCAAGCGGATATTTGCCCTTTGACTCACTGCAACAGACGGGTCATTCCTCTCGTGTTGGCTCCGCCTCTCTCTGAGCAGGTGTGTGCCCCGAGGGGAGTGAGGTGTCGGGTGGCAAGCCCCCATTGGCTGCGCCGGCCCCTCACACTGACCCATAAAAGGGAGAAATTCCCACCAAAAGAAAGAACTTACACAAACGACACCAAGAACACAGCAACTACCTCACCGTCAGGCCAACTTCAACTACAAGTTAGGATTGATCGAGGATCGCTGAGTAAAGTGCAAACTGTAACTCTCACGAAGTCACTTGCGAGCTATTCCTGCGAAAGCACGAGAATAGCCCTTGTGAAATCACCCAGAATAATCGCCCAGACGATTATTCGCCGAAGTAAGTGTCCGAGTGCTTTGTAGGGAACCCCAAAGTTCCTAGACGAGGCCTCTGCGACGCTAAACCAAACCCTAGACAACAGGCACGGATAGAAGACTCGAGAGAGCATTCCACCGCGTCCGTGAAGACGAATCCGTGACGAATTAACGACAACTCGAGACGCCGCCTTTGTTCCGCCGACCACGCGGAATCGACGACGCCATCTTGAGAAATCCTTTGTTCGACGCTGACCACGTCGACTCTAGAATTATTACTGAGTGTATTTTAAAGGCATAAAGCCTGGTGAATAAATTACCTGTTTATTTACATACATTTAGTATTCATTTGGGTATTTGCATAATTGATCACAGGTAAAGTATTACACGTTAGCGCTATTTAAACCTATACAAAGTAGGACGCGACAATCTCTCGCAGTGTGTTGTAGTTTAAGTGTCCCAATCTCACGTGCCAATTGTTGTCTTTTTCCTCCGCTTTATAAGACTTCTCATTTTCTTTTATGTTTGCCTTCAACACAAACATGTCTCCTTTTCTTGGCACTGTCATAACTTCTTCTCCATTCTCATCGTCAATTATTGCGCTCGTTTTGGAGAATGTGACTTTTAGTCCATTATCGACAATTTTCGATACTGACAACAAATTGCTTCCAATTTGCGGTACGCATAGTACTTTCTTCAATCTGGAATTTTTCCCGTCGTGTTCGAGCACAATCTCGCCCATTCCAATCGATTTCATGCTTTTTCCTTTTTTCGCCATTCCGATATTCTTTTCATCCTCATCGAATGTGTCGAAATGTTTTGCATCCAGCGCCGTCATGTGGCTTGTCGCTCCGGAGTCTAACACCCAATCGCTTTCATCATTTGGTTCTTCATTCGTCTCTTCATCATTGGTGTTTTCATCCATTTCGTACGTCATGAGTGTGAATTCAGGCTTTTCCTCGTACGCCATCATTGCTATTTCGCTTTTTCCTCTGCCGCGACCTCGCTGATTGCCTCTGCCTCGACCACGTCCTCTTGAGTCGCCACTTTTAAATTCTCGTTTCGGTTTCGAACAATCTTTCGATAAGTGACCAAACTCCTGGCAGTTGTAACATTTTGCCTCACTGTAGCATTCTCGTGCCATGTGCCCTCCGCGGCCACAGTTGAAGCATGTGCGCTTTGGTTTCTGCCCCCTCTCACGTGTCTTGAGTGCGGTTTCATTTGTTGTCGCATTTTTGTCTTCTTTTCGGGCTGAAATTCGTCCTTCCTCCATTTTTAGTATGTCACGAATTTTTGACATGTCTAAATTCGCCTGTACTTCAATTGCGCGCACATTCGCGTCAAATTCTCGTCGTAAGCCTTTTGTCACATAAAACTTGCTCTCATAGTCGTCAATTGGTTTGCCAAGTTTCGCACAGCAGTTAATTATCGCTTCGGCTCTGTTTATGTAGGTGTCTACATCTTCCTTGCTGTTCATCTTCAGCTGTGTCAACTCGCAGGCACTTCTCATTTGTAACTCTTGGGTTTTTGCCGCCATGTTGGTTTTTACCAGGTCCCAAAGTGCCTTTGCACCTTTTGTGTTTGAGTACTTCAAGACTTGTGGTGCAGTCATTGTACTGATCATCGTGAAGTGGGCCGCCGCGTTTTTATCGTCCCAATCGTTCCAAGTTTTCTCTTTTGCGTCAAAATCCGCTTCTCCTTGGACTCCTCGCTGCGGTTCGGCTCCAACTATTACTTCTTTCCACAATTTCTTGGCCCTGAGGACTCCCTCCACTCTCGATTCCCATAGGAAATAATTCGCATCATTTAATGGCTCAATGTTAGCCAAACTCCAATTACCCGTGTCGCTCATCTTTGTTGGTTTCGTCTCAATTTGCACGTATTGTTTAGCTTTTTCTTCCGTCTCTCGGTTCTGTGGCACAATCTCAATATTGTTTAATTCACCTCGAATCGAATTGTTGCTCACAGTCTTTGTTAAAGCTGTTTCTCGTCGTCTCGTATCGTGCACTTCAAGATGGCGCGTCGTTACTCTCGGTTTTCGCCTCGTGGTTGCTCTCAACCGTCGCCTCAAATCTGCTCAAATTTCGGTCTCAATACCGTTTTTCTTCAATTCAGTGTGGCTGATGATTGTTCAACCTTCCTCTCTGCTACCATTTGTTATGAATATGGAAATAACGGTTGAAGTTTAATACAAGGTTAGAGCAACCTCACTGTTCTACATCAAGTGAAAGAGTGGGGAAAAAACACAGGAAGGATGTTCACTCCATATATGGTAGGAGTGTCACCACAGGATATAAAAAACTCAAACTACACTAATTGCACAATGACATCAAGTGGTGATTTTCCACATCAAATATCCCAACACTGCGGACAATAATAATTAATCAGTCTTAGATTAACTAATTCTAAACCAAAGAGTAATAGATTGGTTAATCGTTGTGTCCGCGCCAACAGAAAATTTAAATCCAGGTTCGTCAATGCATAGACCGATAGACCGGACAAATTTGGGAAAATGGTGGTCAGAATGATGATATCATCCGTATCGTGTACAGAGCCGTATTCGATGGAATAAGTCCGAAATAATATTTTTTCCGATGTAAATTGTTGTTTTAACAGATTAAATAAATCTGGCCAGCGTCGGTGTCGAAACGTTTTTAAAAGAGGCAGTTGGTTTAGAATGTCAAAACAGCCTTCGGATGTGACAAAATCTGAGAAAACAACCATAACCACTCCAGTTTCTTGCAATCACTTAATAAGCGGAGCCCATCATCAGTCACATTTACGCTGTACGTTAAGTCCAGATGTCGTAATTGTAAACAATATTTACCAATTACAGCTAGAACTTCATCCGTGCAGTCTCTAGACGCGAACCATTGAAGTTGCGGCAATTGCCGAAACAGTTTGTCCATATATTCAGGTGGAATTTCTACATTGGAGATGGAGTGTGTTAGGTTTAAATGTAAAAGGTTCCTACATTTTTCTCCAATTTTATCTAACAGATAAGGATATATGGGTTGTTTTAACGTGTAAAAAAAATGTAATGATTTGGTGGCAGGTTGGATGAAAACGTCGGAATCCACGGGTGTTATGTGGTAAAAATTCTCAAAATTCTCAAAATTATCACGAAGACATTGATATACGTTGGAAATAAATATCAAAGGTTGATTCAGCAGTTGTGTCCGAAAACTGTCGAAATTAGTGCACACCATTTGCAAACACAATTGCTTCAGACTAGACGCTGATTTCCGGACTGGCGTGTTGCGAACTATACTTGGATGAATAAAATCTAAAATGAGATGGCAAGTTTATATTGTATACTACAGGATTACGTATATAGAACGTAACCGGAATTGTGCGTCGAACGTACAGTAGATGCTAACGACAACAAAATTGGAGAAAATGATGACAAAATAAAGCCACGGATGTCCTTATTAGGCATCTTTTTGGGGTTAAATTACACCATTAAGGTGTAAATACAATATAACATCTTTATTTCATGATACAAGTTTACTCCTACTGTTAAAACACTCTTATTTCTAATAAATATAAATAAACATATTCCGACTTTCAAATTCTCTAGTTGAATTTACCGCTAAATGTTAAAAGCGCCATCTATTGACAAAATTAACCATTTATTTACTGGAAAATATTACGATTATCACTCTCTTTTTGCTTTTTACCTTGGTAAACCACGACGGAAACATCGCATTATTTAATATAAAAATATATTCTTTAAATTTGTGTTACATGTAGTGTCGTCCTGCGGATAGAATTAGTAACTGCTCCTCCCACTAGCAGCCGAATCGTTCCCACCCACTGCAAATTACTCTCGGTAGGGGATCGAGGTAAAAGCACCGAGTCACGACTCACGAACAAGAAATTCATTTTTTCGTTTTGACAGATTTTATTTCGGATTATGTTCCGTACTTTCCGTCGATACAAGAAGGAAATCTACGGTCTAGCAACAGCCGCGATTGCCGTTGAATTAATCTTTCTCGGCGGTTCCTACTACGTTTGGTACAATCTCAACCGGTCGCGAGGTAAATTTTTAGATAACCCTCGCCGCCATTAATTTAATCGTTTATCACCACTTTTCAGATTTCCGTCGCTCTATGCTCGATCGCTTCCCAACTATATTGAATAGTTTCTATTTAATCGGCGAAAAAGTCGGCAATTTACATCAAATTCGACGCGACGATTACGAGGCGTGGGGAATCGAACTAAAACAGGACAAATAAATAAAATAAAAAAAACCCAAGTAAAAGCGCTTTAACAAAAAAACAAAAAAACATCGTTATTATTCGTGCCGAATTTTTCGATTTAATAGGACTAAATTAAATATGCGTTTTACTAGAAACATTAAACGATTGATCGTAGGTGGCGTAGTCGGATTGGTGGCTTATCACATCACGTTGAATTTCATCGTTAAAGTATGTCAAAATAATTTGAATTTATAAAAAAATAAAATATTATATTTTTTCTAGCCTCGCAACCGGTCGACAAGAGATGAATAAAGAGATAGGGTCACGGAGCAACGCGATCGCGTCATTCACGGACGAATTCCAAACACAAAAAGGCGAAATCGGAAACAAATTGCAACTCAGTTCGACGTTAGACGCCAAAACTCAACTCCCCGACCACTTGACCGACATAGAAAAGCGCATCGAAAAATTACAGAAATATTTGACCGATTCGGTGAACTTTTTACGTCCTTACGACGTCCGTGTCTGCCAAGAAAACCTGAAAATATTGCGAGATTTATGTGACAACCAACGCGAGACGATGATCCCGAAGAAAAAATTCGCATTTAAGAGCAGGAAAAAAGAAACGGACACCAAAGAAAAAATATCCGCGACCGATTGCGTCGACGGACCGGTCGGCGGCAGATTCAGCTACGACCGGGTGAATTGCGGCTTCGAGGATCTCAGCGGAGAGCGGTTGGTGAAACACGAGCAGGAAATCGCGGACAACGAAGTGGACGTGCGAGGACTGGACGAATGTCAAGTTTTTCTCATTGGTTGTCCGAGTACGGTCCGGTTGAACCGTTTGCGGCGCTGCCAGGTGTTCGTCGGACCGGTCAAGACGTCGGTTTTTGTTGACAATTGCAGCGAATGCGTTTTGATGTTGGCGTGTCAGCAGTTGCGGGTTCATAGCTCGGTGGATTCGGATTTTTATTTGCACGTTACGAGCGGTCCGATCATCGAGGATAGCACGAGGATTCGTGTGGCGCCGTACGGGTTTAGTTACGCGGGCATCGACGGGCATTTTGCCGAGTCGGGGCTGACTAAGGCGAATAATAATTGGAATTTAGTGAATGATTTTAATTGGCTCGCTGCGGATATGAATTCGCCCAATTGGCAAATTATTCCCAGCCAGGAACGAAAAGATGCGCGAAACATCGATGTCGATTGAGTTTAGTGAAATGTTATTATTATTGTAAATTAAATTTTGGAATGTTTGGAAATAAAATAAATGATTTAAAATTAAAATCGTTGGTTTATTGGATTAAGTACACGAAAAATTATTACAGTGGAGTGTTTCAAATAAATAAATAAATAAATAGTATTCAAGTAGCTTTGAAGTAGGCCTAAATAAAATGTTGGTCATTTCTTCTAACGACAGGACCGAACCTCGTGTCAAGTTTGCACATCCGTCTAGGTAAAGGACGGAACTCGCTTGCACGTGGGCGACGTTGCGACCCCAAGCTGCATTGCAGTTGTTTTTCACTTTTCTCGGCCAAAATGAAATAGAATTTGGGATTTAGACTTTGCAATTGTGTCTATCAGGTCATATCATTTTTATTAATTACGTATTTAAATTTTTATTTTTTATTTTTTTTGTAGTCATGTTTTGTTTGAAGAAGTTGGGATTGATCTTGTGGAAGAATTGGCTTTTCCGACGCCGACACTATGTTATGACGGCTCTGGAAATCATTTTACCGTCGCTGTTTGCGGCTTCGTTGTATTTGATGGCGCTGATGCGCTGGACGGGAGGCGAGGCCGCGCGCACCGTGTATCAATCGAATTTCACCCGATTCAAACCGTTCGATTTGGCCCTAACGGACCCCGACGTTTTGAGATTCTATTCGCGGGACAAAAGTTATTTCTTATATTACCCCAACACGAGCGCCGCCTTGGACCTGCTCACGTACATCAATAGTTACACGGACACGAAATGTATAAATTTATTTAAATTCTTAAAAAAAATTGATCGAATTTTTATTTTTTATTTATTTTTAATTTTGCCAAGTGGTGTTCGAGGGAGTTGCAAACGAAAGCGACATCGATGCTACGACGATGAATTGGAATTTCCACGAGAAGGAGATAATCGGCGCGGTCGTGTTCGAAGGACTGAGCGAACGAGGCGATTTATTCGCCGACAGATTGAAGTACAAAATTCGTCTCGACTCGGTGTGGTTCACCGACGAAATCGAGTTGATACAGGATCGAAAAGGACCGCCGATGGGAAATAGTAAAAATGATAAAAACGATGAAAAATTAATTATTATACGAGAAATTTTACAGTTTACACCACTCGAATCACGTTCATATGTATACAACACGCCATTGCCGTCCGAGCGATCGAGAGAAAAACAAACCAAACTGATTTATTCGCAAATTACAAAGTATGATGGAAAAAGAAGAAAATAAATTTATTTTTAAATTTTATTTTACGTTTTTATAGGTGTCGACGGTACCGTTTCCTTATCCCCCGTATTACAACGACGACGAATTCTCCATGATACTCAAAATCTTACTTCCGCTTTATATAACGTTGAGTTTCATATTCACGGCTCCGATAACCGTCCGGCGCATCGTCAGAGAGAAAGAAATTGGAATTAAGGAGTTGATGAAGTTGATGGGCATTCCGGCTTGGGTGCAGTGGTTCGGTTGGTTCGTTTCGTCTTTCATCATCATGGCGACGAGCGCAGTGATCATCGTTGCATTTCTGTGTATTAGACCGGATGAGGAGACCATCGCGGTGTTGCAAAACTCGGCTTCCGAGTTGGTGTACATCATTTTTCTGTTCTATATCGCTAGTGCGATCTGTTTTTCTTTTTTCATCTCGTCGCTGTTTACCAAACGTGAGTTATCGACGATAACTAATCGTAAAGCTCCGACTAAAAGCTTGAGTGTTTAATCTTATTTGAGACTCAACTCCCAGGTGGTTTTTTGAGCTGGTTGTTTGATAAAAAATCTCTAATTTTTCACAAAAATTAGAGATTTTTTACAAAAATTAGAGATTTTTTACAAAAATTAGAGATTTTTTACAAAAATTAGAGATTTTTTACAAAAATTAGAGAGTTTTTACAAAAATTAGAGATTTTTTACAAAAATTAGAGATTTTTTACAAAAATTAGAGATTTTTTACAAAAATTAGAGATTTTTTACAAAAATTAGAGATTTTTTACAAAAATTAGAGATTTTTTACAAAAATTAGAGATTTTTTACAAAAATTAGAGATTTTTTTTACAAAAATTAGAGATTTTTTTTACAAAAATTAGAGATTTTTTACAAAATTTAGAGATTTTTTACAAAAATTAGAGATTTTTTACAAAAATTAGAGATTTTTTACAAAAATTAGAGAGTTTTTACAAAAATTAGAGATTTTTTACAAAAATTAGAGATTTTTTACAAAAATTAGAGATTTTTTACAAAAATTAGAGAGTTTTTACAAAAATTAGAGATTTTTTACAAAAATTAGAGATTTTTTACAAAAATTAGAGATTTTTTACAAAAATTAGAGATTTTTTACAAAAATTAGAGATTTTTTACAAAAATTAGAGATTTTTTACAAAAATTAGAGATTTTTTACAAAAATTAGAGATTTTTTACAAAAATTAGAGATTTTTTTTACAAAAATTAGAGATTTTCTACAAAAATTAGAGATTTTTTACAAAAATTAGAGATTTTTTACAAAAATTAGAGATTTTTTACAAAAATTAGAGATTTTTTACAAAAATTAGAGATTTTTTACAAAAAGTAGAGATTTTTTACAAAAATTAGAGATTTTTTACAAAAATTAGAGATTTTTTACAAAAATTAGAGATTTTTTACAAAAATTAGAGATTTTTTACAAAAATTAGAGATTTTTTACAAAAATTAGAGATTTTTTTTACAAAAATTAGAGATTTTTTTTACAAAAATTAGAGATTTTTTACAAAAATTAGAGATTTTTTACAAAAATTAGAGATTTTTTACAAAAATTAGAGATTTTTTACAAAAAATAGAGATTTTTTACAAAAATTAGAGATTTTTTACAAAAATTAGAGATTTTTTACAAAAATTAGAGATTTTTTACAAAAATTAGAGATTTTTTACAAAAATTAGAGATTTTTTACAAAAATTAGAGATTTTTTACAAAAATTAGAGATTTTTTACAAAAATTAGAGATTTTTTACAAAAATTAGAGATTTTTTACAAAAATTAGAGATTTTTTACAAAAATTAGAGATTTTTTACAAAAATTAGAGATTTTTTACAAAAATTAGAGATTTTTTACAAAAATTAGAGATTTTTTTTACAAAAATTAGAGATTTTCTACAAAAATTAGAGATTTTTTACAAAAATTAGAGATTTTTTACAAAAATTAGAGATTTTTTTTACAAAAATTAGAGATTTTCTACAAAAATTAGAGATTTTTTACAAAAATTTGGGGTTTTTTTTTGCAAAAATTAGAGATTTTTTTACAAAAATTAGAGATTTTTTTACAAAGATTAGAGATTTTTTTACAAAAATTAGAGATTTTTTTACAAAAATTAGAGATTTTTTACAAAAATTAGAGATTTTTTACAAAAATTAGAGATTTTTTACAAAAATTTGGGGTTTTTTTTTGCAAAAATTAGAGATTTTTTTACAAAAATTAGAGATTTTTTTACAAAGATTAGAGATTTTTTTACAAAAATTAGAGATTTTTTACAAAAATTAGAGATTTTTTACAAAAATTAGAGATTTTTTACAAAAATTAGAGATTTTTCACAAAATTTGGCGAATTTTCAGAAAACAGCTGATTTGAGCACTTAAACAGGCGCAGGCGACAAGCCTGATGTTTAATTTTAATATGAATTTTAATTTTACTTTTCCAGCCACCTTGGCAGCGGGCATCACCGTTCTCGTTTGGATCCTGTCGTTCTGTGTGCCCTACTACTCCATTTTCGAGAAATACCGATCGCTGCGCTCTTCCCAAAAACTTTCCCTCGCTTTACTACCCAACATGGCGATCGCGTGGGCGCTGTCGATCGTCGCCGAATACGAAGCGCAAGGCGAAGGAATCCGATGGTACAATCTAAACTCTCCGACCAGAGGCGACAACATCTCGATTCTGCAGGTTTTAACGCTCATGCTATTCGACTCGTTCCTCTATGTCGCGTTAACCTGGTACGTGGACAACGTGTTCCCGGGCGCATACGGCATCCCGAAACCCTTCTATTTTTTATTCACGGTCAATTATTCTAACGCTAATAATTTTATATACATTTTTAATGTTTAGTTTTAATTTTTTTTTATAGAAATCTTATTGGAAACGAGGGAAATTCGCGGAATATGGAAATTGCGCGAACGAGGCGATGACGGCAAATAACAAAGACAAATTCGAAGAGGAACCGGTCGGATTGTCGCCTTGCATCGCAATTCGAAATTTATCCAAAGTAATTGCTGATAATTAGTGTCGCCATGTGGTAAAGGTTCATTGTACACAGGCGTATGGTTTGAAATCTGGCGCATTGGCCGTCGACAACTTGAGCTTGAACATCTACGAAGGCCAAATCACGGCGTTGCTCGGGCACAACGGTGCGGGCAAGACCACCACAATGTCCATTTTGACCGGTAATATATCTACAAAAAAATTATTTAATTAACGTTTCTGGTGTAGTTTTTTCCACTCTTTCGTTTGGTGTTTAGTTTTTGACGATGCGAGCTTTCGTTCTCCAGATATTTGCGTTTTTCATTAATTTTTGTCCAAATTTGCACTGTTATAAATATATATTTAATTTAAATGTGTACATGTTTTTTATAGATTGATTTTAAATTTTTTTTTGGGTTAATTTTTTAATTTTTTATTATTTCAGGAATGTTTCCACCGTCAAAAGGAACCGCATTCGTCAACGGGTACGACATCCGCACCGAAGTCGACCGGGCCAGACAAGATTTGGGGCTTTGTCCTCAATTTAATATGCTTTTTGACAGACTCACTGTCGAAGAACATTTGATATTTTTTGGAAAAGTACAAAAACACGCTCGAGCACTAAAGAGCGGATCTTTATGCAGAAAAAAATATAAAAATATGCAAAATAAAAGAATTCGTACGAGTGAAATCAAGTGTTGCAGAGTTATAAACACTGCTACTATTACTAATTTGATACAAATAAATGCGAAATACACATTTTTTTTCTGGAAAAATGAAGATTTATGCATTTATTTCGGCTATTTAAGCAAAAAAATATTTTTTTATGCATCTATGCGTTCATTATGATACAAAGTTAAAATTATATTTTTTATTTTATTTTTTTCAAGTTAAAAGTGAATTGTCCGAAAGAATTGGACACACAAGTCAAGGAACTCATGCACAAATTGCAAATCTCCGACAAGAAAAACACGTTTGCCATGGATCTGTCCGGTGGAATGAAGAGAAAACTAAACTTGGGCATCGCTTTAATTGGTGGACCAAAAGTAAGAAACAAAATGTAAAATTCAAAATTCAAAAATTTAAAATTTAAAATTCAAATACTTATAATTTAAAAACGATTTTTTCCTAGGTAGTAATGTTGGACGAACCGACTTCCGGAATGGACCCGGAAGCCCGCCGATCCATTTGGGATTTGCTACAAGAATACAGAACGAATCGATGCATTTTGCTCAGCACTCATTTCATGGAGGAAGCCGACATTTTGGGCGACAGAATCGCCATCATGGCCAACGGACAAGTCGAATGTTGCGGCTCTCCTTTATTTCTGAAAAAACAATACGGTAAATCAAAATAAATCGATTCATTTCTCGACAAACTAACAACTATTCTATTTAATTCAGGTGCTGGTTACCATTTGACAGTGTGTCTGCAAGATGATTCGCGGGCGAATGAAATCACCGACACGGTCAACACTCACATCGCCGGTGTCATTTTGGAAACGAGTCGCGAATGCGAATTGTCCTACAATTTACCTTCGGCCGACACTGGCCACTTTCCTCGTTTATTCGACAATTTAGAGACAAATTCCGACGCTCTACGAATAAAAAGTTTTGGATTATCCGTCACAACGATGGAGGAAGTGTTTTTAAAGTAAAAATTAATAGATTACATTTTATTTAATTACAGTAGAGCAACGATTATTCCAACTAATTGGGAGACATAGAACCGATTTGTTTGCATAATCGAACATTAGGTTTATACATATACTATACAGCATATGCTAATAAGGTGTCATTAAAACGTAGTTAAAAAACGGTTTTTATTCATTTTTGGTCTGACCAAAAATGGATAAAAATTGTCAACAACATTAAGAACCGATTACAAATATGATCGATAAAAAAATCACTTACCGCTATCCGGATAACCAATCGTTCGTAAAATTAGTGTTCTGCTAATTGATGCTCTACTGTAAATTAAATAGCGTATGCAGGGTGTGTCGCGTCCTACTTGGTATAGGTTTAAATAGCGCTAACGTGTAATACTTTACCTGTGATCAATTATGTAAATACCCAAATGAATACCAAATGTATGTAAATAAACAGGTAATTTATTCACCAGGCTTTATGCCTTTAAAATACACTCAGTAATAATTCTAGAGTCGACGTGGTCAGCGTCGAACAAAGGATTTCTCAAGATGGCGTCTTCGATTCCGCGTGGTCGGCGGAACAAAGGCGGCGTCTCGAGTTGTCGTTAATTCGTCACGGATTCGTCTTCACGGACGCGGTGGAATGCTCTTTCGAGTCTTCTATCCGTGCCTGTTGTCTAGGGTTTGTTTAGCGTCGCAGAGGCCTCGTCTAGGAACTTTGGGGTTCCCTACAAAGCACTCGGACACTTACTTCGGCGAATAATCGTCTGGGCGATTATTCTGGGTGATTTCACAAGGGCTATTCTCGTGCTTTCGCAGGAATAGCTCGCAAATGACTTCGTGAGAGTTACAGTTTGCACTTTACTCAGCGATCCTCGATCAATCCTAACTTGTAGTTGAAGTTGGCCTGACGGTGAGGTAGTTGCTGTGTTCTTGGTGTCGTTTGTGTAAGTTCTGTCTTTAGGCGGGAAACACAGCCTTTTATGCAGTGGGGTGAAGGGCCGGCGATCAACCAATGGGGGCTGACCACCAGCCGCTTCCTCCCCCTCGGGGCACACACCTGCCATGGGGAGGTGGAGCCAACTCGGGGGGGAACGACTCTTTAATCATAGTGACTCATAGGACAAGTATCCGCCCTGGGGGGACACTTATCCAACTGGGTCACCACACGTCCCTCCTCCAGCTTCGATCTCGGATCGGAGCGATCTCAATTTTCTCATCGCTCTCCTCTGCGAAGAGCCGGCAGCACTCCTCTGCATGGGCGGAGGATCACGGGTGGCACTGCCGGTGGCGGCGGTGGTAAATCCGGGGGCAGAGAGGTTGTCAGATCCGCAGGATTTTGTCGCTCGTTGATGAAGTACTGCGGGTGACTGCCGGCTGGCTCGCCAACCAACCCCGTACGCTCATGGATCCAAATCCGGGTAGACGCGGGGAATCGATCGGGGACGAGTCGGATCCTTCGCGACTCGGCGCTCGATCCGGGTTTCCTGTGGGCCCGTAGGATACGGCGATGGAAGACGGCGTCCATGGTGGATCGGGCTTCTCTGTTTAGCCATTTGAGGATTGATTCGCCGTGATCGTCGGAGTCAATGATGCGTTGTCGCGTGAACTCCGACATCTGAAGGAAGGGGTATTCCACTCCCAGCCTCAAATAAAGCTGCGCTGCTGGGGGCGGCGGAGGCGATGGTGGGAGCGGAATCTCCATTGGGCTCTCCAACGGTGGCGTAGCCGGCTCTGCAGAGAGAGCGGCCAGCCCTGCCGCTGGTGGTGAAGGAGAGGGCAGCGGAGGAGTTCGGGGTCCTCGCTTGGAACGCTTCGGAATCAATATGGGTCGATTCGCGTGTCGCTTCTCCTTCGGGAATACCGGCTTTGGGGTCGGTATGTATGGTTGGACCGCCGCCTCTGGGGGGGCGGTCTCGATGGCCTGTGGAAGGCTCGCCGCCGTTCCCGGTATCTCCGGAACCTCCCGAATTGTTCGCAACAAGGAAGGGTGGACTCCGGGGTTCCGGTAGCGGAATGCCAACGAACGCATCTTTGAAAACTGTAGGCCTGGGTTTTCCGTATTTCTGGCCAGGTCGAAGCGCAGCGAGGCGGGCTCAGGAGTCCATCCGGCCCATACCTGGTACAACGCCCGAGGAAGGTGAACTCCCTCACGGTCGACGATTGTCCAGGCCGCCATAGCTTGCCGACTGTCCAAGAAGACGCCCAGGGATAGCAGCTGGGCCAGTACGTTCGTCACAGCCAAATTCAAACTGCTCCGATGGCAGGGGTGAGCGCGGTCCGGATTGTCACTGAATTGCTGTGACAACGTCCGCATCTGTTCGATCGCCCAGTTGATGTGGTGAGTTTGGGCGGCGTCGGCCTGTCGTATGGCCAACTCGGCAATCGCGGGGTTCTCGTATTCGGCCAGATATTCTTGTAACTCGCTGAGTGGGGGATAGGCCGCTTCACGCCGGCATCGAGCGTCCATCTCTCGCTGGGCGTACCATTCGGCGTTGCGATAAGGTCGACACACTCGTGGCGTTGGGGGTGACGGTGGACGGCCCAGCCCGGGTAGATTATCGTATCTGACCCGCTTCGGAGCTGGATCCCCCACCGGAATCATCCGGGGAGGGGTCCAAGCGGTCACGGCTGGGTTTGTACCCTCGAGGAGTGGCGGCCATCGCGATTGCACTTGTGGGGGCACAAGCGCGGTGGGCACAGCCGGTGTTGAGCCCGACGGCCGGTTGGCCGCGTATCCTCGGAAGGCGTTCTTCAATGCTACGGCCAGATCCTGTTTTGTAACCGGCCCATCTTTGTCCGACTCATCTGGGGACATTTGCTCTTCCGTCAACTCTCCCAAATCAATCTCTGCTTGGCGCCTGGACGGTCCAGCCGTGGGTCCGAGACTCTGGGGTTCGGACCGTTTCGCGGCGGCCATCTCTCGCTCCTTCTCTAATCCCTTAGCTATCAGGGATTGTGCTCGCAACTTCTGACGTACTTTGCGCTTTCGATTCCTCCGGGTGCTGGCTGCGACGGATCTTCGTTGGGCCGTCCTCTGGGGGACGTCCGTCGGAGAATTCGGTCTCTGGTGTGATGAGACGGTTCGTCGCGACGAGGATTGATCTGACGACTGTGTGGTAATCGCCATGAACAACGAGGATCTTTTCTTTCCTCGATCTTGGTGTGTCTCGGTCCTCGCAGCCCAGTGGGCGGAAGATTCGACTGTTCGCTCAGCCCGCGCGTCGTCTGGCGAGGCAGGCTCGAGCGTTACTACTCGGCGACACTCCGAGCGCACGACAACTCGAGTTCGGGAACTGGAGCTGCTCGAGCGGCTGCGGTAGTCGCGGCTCGTTGACGGGCCGGCCTCTATTGGGGAGACGGCCTGTCTTCTTCGTGCGGGTCCGCGTGGGGCGGACTCCGCCGGACGCTTCGATCTTCTGTGATGGCGGCGACTTCCCAGGATACCAGCGTGGTATAACTGCCACATCTCAGACTGCGTGGCCGTAAAATTCGCCGGCGGTATCCATCTGGGTGTCAGATGATTTTCTTCGATGTCGCGAAGCCATCTACGGATTTCTTCGGGGGAGAAACCGTTTCTCTCGAGAACTCGGGTTACTCCGTGAGTCTCGGTGCGCTTTAAGCGTTTGATCTCGTCGTCCACTATTCTCTGGCGGGCTGCCAAGGTCGGGGCCTCGCTCCACCTATGGGAGGTGTGCAGCTCGGCCACCGTGCCTGGGTAAGCCTCTTCCAGGTACCCGGAGTAAACGGGGCTCGGCGGATCCGCATCGGGTGGGATCCGCGGCCCCACTCGCTCCCTCATCTCCTTCGTCATGCACTCGACCAGCGTTTTTGATCGCTCGAATTTTTCCTCGAGGGTCCTGGAATACATCAATCGGATTTTCCAGGCGCTGGTCTCTGCAGGATAGGCCTGCCGCAGGTAAATCGGCAGGGCTCCGCGAAAGATGTTGTTGGCGGTTGACGCCGTCGGAGGCAGGGCGTCCCACGATTCTAGCGGGTCGACCTGAATAATTTTAGATCACAAGATTAATATAATAAATCCCAGTTAACGATGGGGATCAGAAATATGCTCAAGATCGACGGTGGCAGCAACTCCTTTCTTTTGTTGCGGCCGTCGGTCTTATTTTCTTGTTTCGCAGTTCTGCGATGATCTCCGCCGTCGTAGCGCTGATCCAACACTACTTTTGAACTCAGGTGATCCGCTTTTTTGGAAGGGGTCGCAGGCAAAACCGATCGTTAAATTTTAATTTCTTACGTTAAACTTTTTTATTTTAACTCTAATCGTATTTTAATTTATTACGATGTTTAAATTTAAAAGAAAGAAAACCTTTAGTTTTGGTTTTGGTTTGCCACGACGCCATTCCGCGAACACTTCCTTTGTTCTAGTTTTTTGGCGGCCTTGACTCCGAGGTGAATCTGGGTCCACTCTCGGGTTTTTAGCCAGCCTTAAATCAACAATAAAACAGAAAGAAATATATCAGTCACAAGTCACGCTCCAATCTGGGTTGGATGCAACAGATTCAAAGAATTATGTGATTTCTCTGGGGAAATCACACTAATTTACCTGCAACGGCGGTTGTTCGTCCCAATTCTCATCTTCTTCTGCATTTACGATTAGGCCGTCGCTCTCGTCTCTCGACGATGCGCTCGGCTCTAATCGTGGGTTGCGTCGATCGGCCATTTCAATTTAGGAAAGAGAAGTTTTTGTTTGAGAGGTCTTTGTTTTCTCTTTGGGGAGAAGCAAAAAACACGTCTCGTCGTGTTAAAAACAGTCGGAAACTGGGCCTATCGACGCTGAGAATTGTGGGTCTCGAACGCGTCTCGTATTTTGCGAGATCCGCCGTGCTGGCAATGACGCTACGGGGTCGACCGCGTGGTTTCGTTGTCACGTGGTCGCCCGATACGTCATAACTTCTCGTCTGTTAGTGGTGACTGCGACAATTCGTTGCGAAGTTTGGACTTAGCCAAATTTTCGCGTCTCAACATGTGCAGCAGCTCTCGTAAGTAAATCTTTTTATTTTACAAGGCCTCCGCTCCATGTTATCACATTTTCTTTTATTTTTAGTTCTTCCCCACGACTTTGCCGTCCCGAATGAACGAATTATTGCTTCGTCGTGGTCGAAGGTTGATTTTCGACGTGCTCGTAGATCGTGACTCTACTTGCTCGTTCATCTCCGATGTGTTGGCATTTTTCTCATTATTAATTTTTTTATTTTCCATTTCAGAAGTACATTCTTCTGCTTCCTCCCTCTCCGAAATTGCTTGCTCCGGCTGAGCTGGAGCCTCGTCGGCTGGGGATTCGGCGTCGAAGAATTCATCCTCGCTCTCCGCTATATTTTCAGCTTCATTTGTTTTTTGGAACGTGTCGACCACGGTGCCCCCTTGGCCGCTGTGTGTCTGACCTTCCAGCCAAATTTCCTGTGGAAATTCTGGCAGATATGGCCTTAAATCTCGGCCATGTATCGACTGAAAATTTTTGTTGTCCTCTAGGCGGCGTAGTTGGTATGCGTTGCCTCCGTGTTCGGCCACAATTACGTAGGGACCGTCCCTCTTGTCGGCTAAACCGGCGGCGATGCCCCTCGCTGCATTGGACAACGTGTGTGCCTCCTTCCACACTAGATCATTCACTTTAAAGTTCGCGAAAGCGAGATCGCCTTCTTTATCTGCGATTCTCTCTCTCATGTTGAAAATATGCGCCATCATATGCTGGTACGTGTCGGATATAGTCTGTTCCAACCGGCACACGTACTCATGTGGGCTCGACGGGTCTAATACGTTAACAGCTTCGGCAACGCGTGGGTCCCATGGCATCCTTAATTCGCGGGCGAAGTTGAGGTACGCCGGTGAGAATTCGCGTGTTCGTGACACGGTTGAGCGAATGCTGAAAGCGATTTCTCGCAGGTATTCGTCCCATCGGTTGTGAATGTCGGTGAATACTGTCAGCGCATATTTTATATCTTTATTTAATCTCTCGACTGGGTTTGTCTGAGGATTATATGTGGAGGTGTTCGATGCATCCATTTTAAATTTCCTACAGAAGTCCTTATATATTCTTGATCGGAATTGGGGGCCGTTATCCGAAATGAGTTTTCTGGGAAACCCAAATCGCATTGCCACGTCGTAAAGGCACTCGACTATGTTTTCAGCCGAGGGCTTCGCGAGGGCGTACAGCTCCGGCCATCGGGTGGCCACGTCCATAATTACGAGAATATACATGTTCTTGTTTCCCGTTGTGGGCTTGGGGCCCATCAAGTCTATGCTTAAGCAGTCAAACGGTGCGTAGGGTCCGAGAGACATGGCGTTTCTGGCCACTTTATCTCGCGGTCTGCACGCTTGGCACCGGGGGCAGTGTCGGATAAATTTCGTTATCCTTTGCCGCGCGCCCGGCCAGAAGAAAAGTTGTTTTACTCGATAAAGGGTCCTCGCCACGCCAGAATGGCTGGCGAGCGGGTGTCCGTGCATCAGCCACAACAGTCGGGTGTGCAGCGATGCCGGCACGACCACTTTAACCGAGTTTCCCGCTCCGCTGAGGTCATCTTGAAACGTCGGGTGGTATTTTACCAGGAGTTCATCATCTATGAGGTAGCTTGTTGCTTCTTTGACGAACTGTTTCCGGCGGTGTGGGTTTGTCATCCCTTCCGGAAATTCGCCGTTCAGCAAATATTGCGTTATAATTTGACATTTTGTGTCTGCTGCCTGGTGTTCGACGAACTCACGTCTCGTGGGTGGAGCGTATTGTGTTTTTTCTTCAATTTTTGCTGTGAAGGCGCGTAGTAGTGTTTTGTGGGTTTCTCCGGGGGGCGGAGATTGAATTTCGGATGTTGAATTGTTTGTCCCAGCTGGCTGGTATGTTCGAGTCCAAAAACCACAAAACGTTCTATCTTCAGGCTCCATCACTGGTAGCTCGTTCGCCTTTCGCAAACGCCATATTCTCCGTGGAGTCGGGCAGTACAAGAGGTGGGTGTCGTCCTCGCCGTCGTCGTCTGGTCCTTGGGGGTCAGAGGCTGGGGCTCTCGAGAGGGCGTCGGCCACATGATTGTACTTCCCGGGGCGGTACGTAATTGTTATATCGCACGCCATTAACTCCAGTTGCCATCGTGCGAGTCGGCCGGAGGGTTCCTTGAGCTTCATCAACCAGCTTAGTGCCTGGTGATCTGTCTGAACCTCGAAGTTCGTGTACTCCAGATAGTCGCGAAATTTCCGAACTGCCCAAATTACGGCTAGGCATTCTAGTTCCGTTGCCGTATAATTTTTCTCCGCGCCCTGTATTTTTCTGCTTATAAACATACAGGGTACTTCTTGCGAGATTCCGTTGTACACGTGGGTCTGCAGAAGGGCTGCACCCAGTCCGATTTTACTCGCGTCGGTGTGCAACACGAACGGTCGGTTTAGGTCCGGCAATGGCATCTTTTCGACGTCAGCCAGCATTTGCTTGATAGTGCTAAATGCGGCCTCGCACTGGACCGTCCACTCAAACTCTTTATCCGTTCGTAAGAGATCCGTTATAGGCGCGGCCACTTCAGCCAGACCAGAGAGTAGTCGGCCGAAGAAATTGACCATGCCCATGAATCTCTGGACACCTTTTATATCTTCGGGGGCGGGGAATCCGTTTATTGCTTTGACTTTTTCGGGGTCAATCGCGATTCCCTCGACTCCTATTCGATATCCTAGGAAGGCAAGCTCTTTCCTGCAAAACTTGCTCTTCCCTGGATGGATGTGGAGTCCTGCCTTGGCTAGGCGAGAGACCACTCTATCGATGTGGTCTATGTGTTCTTCGAATGTGTCCGACGTTATTATGATGTCGTCGAGATACGCCCACACGAAGTCGTGCAGCATATCTCCCAACACGCTTTCGATCAGTTTCTGGAACGTGCTCGGGGCGTTTACAAGCCCGAACGGCATCACGTTGAACATTAGTCTTCCTATCGGGGAGTAGAAAGCCGTTTTTAGTTTGTCTTCGGGTTTTAGCTCCACTTGCCAATACCCCTTTGACAGGTCCATGGTGGTTACCCACTTGAACGGGCTCAGTTCCCGGAGGATCGAGTCTATAGACGGCATCTGAATCGGGTCTATAACTGTTATCGCATTCAGGGGGCGATAATCAATGCATAGTCGAGGCTCCGAGCCTGGACGCATTACCAGGACGATCCGCATCGCGTATTCGCCCAGGGCTTGCGTTACTATGCCCTTGTCGAGCATGTCTTGGCACATTTGCGTCACGATGTCTCTTTTCTGGGGGTTCATCCCCTTGTAAGGCACTCGAATCGGCTTGTCTGTGGTTAAGACTATTTCGTGTGTTGCTTCCGTCGTTCGACCAGGTGTCTTGGTCAGAATTCTTTCATGCTTTCGAAGCACTCGCCTTAGTAGCGATGCCTCGTTAACACGCAGTGCTGCCTCCTCGACCAGGGTGTCCACGACGTTACTCCTCTGTAATTCCAGAGTGAAGGCTGCGAAATCGTAATCTTGGACGAATTTTCGCAATCCTCTTCCGTATTCCTCTTTGTCCTTGGCTTCGTCCAGTAATTTTTGGGGAACTACGGGGACTGGCCGTTCTCCCTCGGGACTTATCCAGTTCCATGAACGGGTTATCGGGTTTGGCTGAATTTTCAGTTTTGCCATGATATCCATCCCTAAGAGGAATACTTTGTCGTGGGATGGCAAGACTATGAAGGGGTGGGACAGGTTCCCCCCCTTCCAGTCGATCATGATGCGAACTACGCCCCTCGGCTTGACGTAGCCGTTGGCGGTGAGCAATTCTACGTTCGCGTTCACTTGTGCCACCTTTTTTTCAATATCCAAGTCCTTTACTATATCTTCGGATATGAATGAACGATCTGCTCCTGAATCCAGCAGACCGAACAATTTTTGGTTTTCGATCTCCACTGGCAGCATACACAGAGTTTCGCAATGTGTTTTCGTGACAGTGCAGTGAAAAACGCGTAATGTTTGGGGCTCAACCTCCAGATTGAACGGGAGGTCCGTCCAATCTATGTCGACCTCCGGCTTCGTTCTCACTTGCATACTTGTCAGCGTCACTGTTTCTTCCTTCTTCGGAATGGTCTGCATGCGATCTTTGATCTGTGCTTCTGCCAAGGCATGACCTGCGGGTCCAGTGTGATATTTCTTCTTTTTAATTTCCGCGGCTGGCGCAGACGAAGCTGAATTTATTTCGGCGACGCCTGCGCTTGGGAGTTTTTTGCTAGATTAGTATTTAACTCCATCATCATTTTCATCAAGGTTTGCATGATGCCTTTTTCTTTGACGGTTTTTTCGCATTTGTCGGAGTAGTGACCGTATTCTCCGCAGCTGTAACATTTGATGTTACTTTTATCCCCTGTGGGAGTGAATCCCGGTTTTTTCGGGACGAAGGGCGTCGGGAATCGTCTTTTTCCTCCCAATGCCCCTCTCGCTTTTGTTGCCTGCACGTGTGCTCTGAATTGTGCGATTGCCAAGGCCCGGTGTGCATGGTGCAAATAGGGACCTTGATCGTCGCATCCCGTCGACAAGTTTTCGAGGTGCTCATTTAGGGCTTCCTCGTCGCTTGATGCTGGCTCCTCTTCTTTAGCCGTGGCGAGAGGTGTTGTCTCTTCGACTTTCTCCATCTGGGTGGAGTCCGTCGAGGTCACCTGCATCGCCGTTGCTGCCGGTGCTTTCTTTGGGGCAGCTATCGGGTTGGCTGGAAGAATACTGCCTGCTTTAGGCGTCAGCATTCGTCCGAAGGATGCTTCGGTGAGACTCATTATGCCGCTCAAATATTCACTTGGCCTCATTAATTTTTCTGAGGTCTTGTGGCGTTCGGCGCTCGTCTGCAACCGCTTCTCGTGCGCGTCAGCTTCTTCCGGGGGCAGAGTGGCGTAATACCGCTGTTCTATTTCTAACGTGTTTGTTAGAAGATAGTTACTGACATCTTGGTAATCGCCAGTGCGGGGTGCACGCATGTCTAGCAGAATTCTTTGCGAGTGGGCCGATAATCCTCCGTAAAAGATCATCGTAAAACCAGCGGGGTTTATTTCGTACGGCGCTCTTGCAAACAGGAGTTTCGCTCGGGCGTCGTAGTCGGCTAATGTTTCTCCTGGGGCTTGCCGTAGACCACGTAATTTGTTACTGATCTCGTCTGGAGTCTCGCCGTATCGGAGATCGAAACGGACGAGAAAATCGTCCCAGGTTGGGTTTTTTAGTCCCTGATACCATTCTCGAGCTGACCCCGTGGTTAGCTCCACTAGACCGTGGGTTAGCATGTCGGCGACGGTGGCTTTTGTCGCTTTCTTGATACGCATTACTTCGTCTAGGAAGCGGTCTCCGGCCTTCCACGAACCGTCGAATCGTGTTTGTATGTAGTGTTGCCAACGGATGTTACCCGTGGCTTCGCTGCTTGGTTCGTTTCGTACGCCATATTTACGCTTAACCCTCTCTCCAGCGCGATTATGTTCGTCGCCTGGATGGCCTAGATCGATTCCTTCTCTTCTGAAAGAGTTCAGCAGGGCTCGGCCTAGCTCAGACATCGTGTAATGTCGGCCAGATGAGTCCTGAAAGTTCCCTTCCTCCGAACGAGGGTTGGAGCTCCGGGAGGAGCGGTCTGAAGCATTCGGCCGGTTCGACCGGTGCCCATCGCTGTCTTCTTGACTCCTCCCTGTAGACGGTCGACTCGGATGGTCGTCGTCCGACGAATCGGAGGGCTCGGAGGGATCTCCTTGGGGGTGAAACCTCGGCCCTCTCGGTGGGGTCTCTCCGCCAGCCTTCTTCTGTTTCGAGCCTCCGGATGGCGGCGGCTCCCCTCCGTCGTTGTTCTCGTAAAAAGAATGCCATCTGTTTTCCTCGCTTTCGGGGCGTTCCCGATTTTTATTTGCGTTTTTCTTTTCGAGTAACGCGTCGATGGCTGCTCCCGTCTCGGATTTTTTTGAGGGGTGACGGTCCTTTGTTTTTGGGACCGACTCGTCTCTCTTTTGAGATTTCCCCCTTTTCGCCGTTTTTGCCGGCTTTGTTGCACCTTCTCCTGTGTCGGTATCAGAGCCGCTGGGGGGTTCTGGTTTCCGTTTCAGGTTTTCTTCATTTTTCTTCCTGTCCGAGACGTCTTGTGCGTACTCTTTCTGGAACTTTTCTGTCTCCTTCTCCCAGTTTTCGGCTTCCCATCTTTTTTGCTCATCTATTATAGCTTGTTTCTTCGCTTTGTACTCTTCGGTCCATCTGACTCGGTCCCATTCCTCTTTCTCTTTCAGGAACTGTTCTTTTTCTTTTCTGGCTTCCTCTTCTCTCAACCTCTCGCGATGTTGTTCTTCCCATTTCTGATGTTGTAGAATGGCCTCTTTTCGCAACATTTGTAGTTTTTCTGTTTTTCTTTGAGCTATTAGCGCTTGAAATTGGTCCTCGTACTCTTGAGCTTCTCGATGTCGCCCTTCTACTGTTGCGTTCCATTCTTTTCGAATTTTAGCTTCTCGTTCTTCCCTCATTTTTTGGACCAGTTTCTCTGTTCTCTCGGTGGTTCTTCTCTCGCGTTGCTCCCTTTCTTCCTCTTCCTTCCAGAGTTCTCGCCGCTCTGCGCTCAGCCTTCGTTGGCGACTAGTCGCTTCTTGTCTGGCTTCCTCGCGGGCCTTCTCTCTGGATTCGTGAAGTGTTCGGTTGGGGTCTGGCGCGAAACCTCCGGTGTCACTGGGCGTTACCTGGGGCATGGGCGTCTCCGCTGCTGGTCTTGCGACCGGCGTCGGGGCTTGTGCCGCGCAGATAGCGTCAGTGAGTAGAGTAATCGATTCCCAGACTGACGTTCCTACTGGAATGTCTATCATCGCTTTCAGTTGGGCAGCTTGCCGTGTCAACCGAATTAGGTGAGATACCTCGAAGGAAACAACCGCAGGACTCGCCGTAACTCGGGGGGTTATCGGGGTCCCGCCGTCGTTTTTTCGTGGGGTTTGCTCCACGGACGTCTGAGCCGTGGGTGGCGATGGGTTCGTGCCGACCGTGACCGTTATTTTCGGAGCTTCGTTCGTCTCCTCGGTCATCAATATCGATACTCGTCCTGGCGATACGTCGCGAATTTCTTCTCGATTTTCTATGGCATCCGGATCGGTATCCTCGAAGGGTTGCATATTCAAGGGAACCCGCTCTCGCTCTGGCCCGTCTAGGGCCGCGAGCGATGCAGCTTGCTCCTCTTTCTGCGCCTTCGCTCTCCTTTTATTCGCTCGGGCTTTCGCCTTTGCGGACATTTCAGGGACGGGACCATCCGATCTCAGGTGGTAGTCGGAGGTCCTTTTTCCCTTCTCGGGCATTCTCTGCTCGGTTTCAGACGTGGATTGCTCGTCTTTGTCTGACATTTTCTTTCGGTAATTCTACGATTTGGGTTATCTTATTGAGAGATCACAAGTTCAGATTTGAGATTTATTTCTAAATCCCGGACGGGCCCCCACGTGTCGCGTCCTACTTGGTATAGGTTTAAATAGCGCTAACGTGTAATACTTTACCTGTGATCAATTATGTAAATACCCAAATGAATACCAAATGTATGTAAATAAACAGGTAATTTATTCACCAGGCTTTATGCCTTTAAAATACACTCAGTAATAATTCTAGAGTCGACGTGGTCAGCGTCGAACAAAGGATTTCTCAAGATGGCGTCTTCGATTCCGCGTGGTCGGCGGAACAAAGGCGGCGTCTCGAGTTGTCGTTAATTCGTCACGGATTCGTCTTCACGGACGCGGTGGAATGCTCTTTCGAGTCTTCTATCCGTGCCTGTTGTCTAGGGTTTGTTTAGCGTCGCAGAGGCCTCGTCTAGGAACTTTGGGGTTCCCTACAAAGCACTCGGACACTTACTTCGGCGAATAATCGTCTGGGCGATTATTCTGGGTGATTTCACAAGGGCTATTCTCGTGCTTTCGCAGGAATAGCTCGCAAGTGACTTCGTGAGAGTTACAGTTTGCACTTTACTCAGCGATCCTCGATCAATCCTAACTTGTAGTTGAAGTTGGCCTGACGGTGAGGTAGTTGCTGTGTTCTTGGTGTCGTTTGTGTAAGTTCTGTCTTTAGGCGGGAAACACAGCCTTTTATGCAGTGGGGTGAAGGGCCGGCGATCAACCAATGGGGGCTGACCACCAGCCGCTTCCTCCCCCTCGGGGCACACACCTGCCATGGGGAGGTGGAGCCAACTCGGGGGGGAACGACTCTTTAATCATAGTGACTCATAGGACAAGTATCCGCCCTGGGGGGACACTTATCCAACTGGGTCACCACAGGTGTTTCAGAATTCATGTTACACAGAAATAAGGGGTATAGAGGGGGACCAGGAGATTATGTTTCCACTAATCATAAATTCTAAAAAAAATTCCCACTCAGTCACAGCCCCAAAAACAACGGATTTCGAATATCGCGCGTCACGCATATCGTTTGCCAGGTTAAAGTGCAATTCTCAAATAAAAACACACAATCGATTGTGACCGTTTGGCCACCCTAGTGGCCTACGTCACTCCACACACCGCCTGGTGGCTCCAAGCCGTCCTTCTCACGGAGGAGTGGACCGGCCTAGCATGGGAGGTACAGGGCAGAGTGGTGTGATGAGGAAGAGTCGTTGCTGAGAGAGCCAAGGGTGAAGACGTGCCAGGGTGAGCTGCCACGGTCCTAACAATGGCAGAAACAACTGCCGACTCTGCTCCTCTCACCATTCACCACTGTGACGCTCAGTGGCAGATCGAGATGACTGCTGCAGTATCATGAGTGGCTACATGGGTCGTACAGGTGAGTACGACAGAATGTTTGTCTGATGCGACCAACCACGTCACCCACGGTTAAATCTGCAGTCGGGTTATTTCCCAGAATCCGATCTGCATCTGATCTGCGGATGTGCGGATCAGGCGGATCGGATTCACAAGCTTTGTTCTTACCACGGCCCATGCGGCCACTCTTGGAGGCTGTGGTGGATTCAACATTACACCACTGACTTGAGAATGAAGCACCACAGAGGTTGACTGCTCTCGCTGGCTTCCCACGAACAACTCCCTTCAGTCTCTTCTCTCCACTCCCTATACCACTCAACTTTTTCTTCCCCTTAAGCTAAGCATACAATGCGAACCCCTAACTTTAAGATGGCATTTTTTACCCTAAATTTTCTGGATTATACGCAAGAATACAGGGTGGAAAAGAAGTCTGATTCTCTCACAAATATTTCTGAAAATGCTGACAATGAATTTAATCTAATGATGGCAAAGTATTAAAGTTGGGTGGGGCAATCTTTTAGTGATCCGAATTTTGACCTTAGAATGTTCCTTCAAGGTCATTGGAAAATTATCTTAGAAACCGTTACAGATAAACAGAAATTTTCAATTGTAAACTTGTAGAGCAACAATTATTTAGTCTAAAAATGACTACTCCTCAAATCTTTTGTACTAATTTTTTTTAAGGAAATTGCAATTTTCGGCGCCTACATGGCAATGACGAAAAAATCTGCGGTAGTCGCGGACTCTGGCGGCGATTTGAAAAACCAATATAAAAGCCTTTTCCAAAAACGTAGTTTTTTAAATTTGCTTGTTATGTTTGAAGGGTTGGAGAATCCGTTGCGGCCGAAGACGAAAACGAAGACGAAAATGAAGATAACGCACTTCAATCGGCAGCCCCTACCTTAGAACTTGAAAGCGAAGTGATTAAAAACACTGGAATATCGCTCAAAGTGCAGCAATTTTACGCTTTGTTGCTCAAGCGCTTTTTCTACACGCGCCGTTGTTTGGCAATTCTCGCAATTCAGGTGCCGACATTTATATCCCCACAATTAATAAATTAATTGATCAACTTTTCTTTTCATCTCAAACAGTTGTTTCTTCCGCTCGCCACCACATTGCTGTTCGTTCTCATCAACAATTCGGCGGCGAAAGTCGACGCCGTGCACAAACCCGCTCTACTGCTGGATTTGGCGCCGTACAAACATTGCGTCGCTTTCGTGCACCGTGGATCGAGGGTAATAAAAGACCGAGCGATGGCCGACTACTACCGCTCAAGTTTCCCCGCCGCATGCACCGTGCACAATGAAAACGACCCGGTCGCGTACATTGAGAAAACCGCCATCGACAACTTTTTGTTTTATCGGGACAAACTTCTTTTCGGTTCGAGTTTCGACGGCGACGGGAAAGAGTTTGAAGTTCAAATCTGGTATAACAACCACTTCCGCCACACTTTACCCACGGCCCTGAACGTCGTGCACAACGCGATGCTGAAATATGGTGCTCGGAACGCTTCAATTTCACTGCTCGTGGAAAACGCGCCGTTGAAAAGCGCCGCCGAGATGGACGACTTTGTGTACCAAGCCAACTTAATGAGGGGCTTTCTGGCCATTCTGATGGGCGTGTTCATGCCGGTGGGTCTGTGCGTGCTGACCGCGTCCTTCATCGTGTTTCCCGTCCACGAGAGAGTGACCAAATGCAAACACATTCAGCTCACCACCGGCGTCGGGGCCGTCTCCTTTTGGGTTTCGTCGTTCCTCTGGGATTTCTCCATTGCTGTGGTCTCGTGTAGTGCCGCAGTTATTATCATCGCCGTCTTTGATACATCTAACATTTTCGATCCCGAAAACATAGGTGTTTATTGTTATTATTATTTATTGTTTACACGTGCTTGGAGTAGGTGACGTAGAAAAAAAGAAAAGAAAAAGATTTACGGGGATAGTAATTTTTGAGTTATGGTAATAGCCAGTTCTCGGTGGTTGCGCAATGGGTCCAGGTCCGTGAAGTTACTTTGGTTTGATCGCTGTTCGATATGGATGTCGGGCGATTAATAACTTCGGCTCGCTGGGGCAACAACACTATTTATTATAATACAGAATTTTTGCTTACGTGTAGGTTGGCTAAAATAATGCAGAATACTTAGTTTCATAACTCTAAACAGCAGAAGAGAAATAGTGGCTCCTAGAGGCGTGGTATGGCTAGATTGAAAATGGGTGCGCTGGTTTGGGACGCGAAACAAAAAAGATTAGATTGACATTCAAGTTTAGTGTTTAAGAGACAAGTCTCGGTCAACGGTTAGGTAAGAAGTGATTCTGAAAGGCAGGTTAGCCCAGAAGTGACCTTAGATTATGTGATTGATGGTTGAATCAACTGTGATCAGGGGTGGGGCAAAAATAAAAAGATGATGTGAAAATAAATGTGATGCGCAAAGAACTTATTTGCGCATACATTAGAAAGGATGAGTTGGCAAAAAAAAAACAAGTAACATTTGTAATGCAGGGAAGCATTACACATTAGACTTCTAAACCTCTTGCAAGAAAAAATTTATAAACAAAAACAGATGTTATAATTAAAATAAAACTTATTGATTTATTTAATTAGCTTTGCATATCCGTCTAAAGCACAGTATACTGTGGTCTAAAGCTTGGTTCACACTTGCTGATATGCTGCGGAATTGTTGCATTCGGGGTTTGCTACAATCGGGAAATAAATCGCATGAAAAACTAGAAAATATTTCTAGTTTTTCGCGCGATTTTTTTTTGCAGCCAATCACAGCTCATTTGCAGCAAACCCCGGATGCAACGTATCCACGGCGTATCCGCAAGTGTGAACCGTCTACCATGAAAATTACGGAAATTACGTAGTCATGATGACGTCATTTCCGTAATTTTCATGAAATACATCGCTAAAAGTGCACTAAAACCAGTTTATTAATTCAACCGGAGGTCGGAGAAATCTGAAAATACCTTAGGATACTAATATAGGTACCGGTATGCTGAATTTAATGTCGTTGTTCGTTTGGCTGCAGCTGCTATAGTTTTTGCGGAATCGTTGACGACGGACGGACGGATGGACAGACGGACGGACAGAGCCGTTTCATGAGACTTTCTAAACATAGAGTTTAGAAGTCTAAAAAAGGTTAAATTTAAAAATAATAAAGTGGGAAGTTGTAAAATTAAAACAGGGATGAAAACCATGCCTGTGACACAGGTAACACTAAAAATGTTTGATTTATTTATTTTATAATTCATTATTACTTATTAATTTAAAAATACTGTAGTACGTTTATTTTGAAAATTCAAACTACAATATTTTGTAATTACAACACACGGATCGTATGTACCAAACAATTTACCCACAAGGAAAGCCACAGCCAAACACAGGCGGAATCATTTCGTTTGCGGCGTGACAACCTGAAAATTCAGACTCAGAATATTCAGATTTTGAAAGTCTTATGTATACTTAGCTTTAGAGACATGGGGAATTTAATTGGAACCAGGAAATCCTTGTAACCAAAACTTTTATTTTGTCTCTTTAGCCATCACATTTTTTACGTTGCTTCTATACTGCTGGGCGTCGATTCCGTTCACGTATTTGGCCTCGTTCTTGTGCGGACTGCCTGCTGCGGGATTCACTGCCGTTACCATTGTCAATGTAACCACCGGTCAGTCAAGCTCAATTCTTAATGCGCCTTGCATACTAATCACTTAAGTTTAAAATAATTTAATTATTTAATTTCAGGAATAATATTTGGAATTTGGGTTTTTGTACGTGCAGAGTTGTCGCCAGATTGGAAATGGCTGTGTTCGCTCGTGCCAAATTTTTCGGGAACGCTGGCGTTCATGAAAATTGTCTACTTGGGTGATTCCAACAATTCCTGCAAAAACCAAGACCAAACCATTCTGCAATTTGTGTGCAAACACCGATCTCCTACGTCGTCGTCGTCGTGGGCATTGGCCAAGATATTGCGCTGTTGCCCACCAGGTAATAAAACAGACCCAAATTTACTTGTGGGACATTCCAAACGCTTTTGATTTGATTTGATTTTAGAGTTTTGTGGCGAATTCTGTTTAGAACAAAAGCCGTATCTGGTTTGGGATTGGCCCGGTTTGGGTCCGGACTTGTTGAGCCTGGCATTGGATGGTTTTGTTTATTTCATCATCATATTTCTTATCGAAAGTTCTTATTGGTACAAGTTGTGTCACTTTATAAATCAAACAATCATGCACTACGTGTGGAGAAACAGGATTACTTTGGAATGTGCCGCTGAAGCGCTGGACAGCGATGTTTATGCCGAAAAACAACGTGTCGATGACATCATTTCACACACAAGTTTGGTAGATTCTACTTAGAGGGCCTTTTCCAAATGTGTATAGACTAATTCAAATATATGTGCAAATGCCTGAAATTTGCGTTTTAAAGTTCTGAATTAGGTGTGAGGCTAGTCACGATGTGTGTATTTATTGACATTCTATAACACATACTACCGGTAGTATGTTTGAAAGCTTATTCTTAAAATTGCCATAAAGGAAGGCTTTCTAGTTGTGCCACCGGAGGCCAAGAATGTCCCAATTGGGCATAAACGCAAACGGGGTCGCCAAGCTAAGTGCACACCGGCATTGCAAATATAAAATCGGAAATATGTGACATTTGGTGGAGAAATAAAACAAAATAGAGTGAAAGTAAATAGTGTGGGAATAAATAATTTTGAGAGGTTATTAACTATAAATGGGGGGATCTAATAAAAATAGTGTACGAATAATTAGTGTAAAATTAAATACATTTGGTTGTTTTTCAATTATTTTGGGGGTGTCAATAATATATGGGGGTAAATTAAACGCCCCCCAAAAACACTTAGATTCCGCCCAAAAAAGGTGATTTGCTCCACACTTTTTCAACCCCCCAAAAAAAGCTTATTTGCCATACGAAAAGGCCCTCAAAGTAGAACTTTTTGCATAAAAAGAATAATTCATTTTCCTAAATATAAGCTGTGTTTTTTATTTGGTAGATGCAAATAGGCGTGATTATCTTCTCGTCCATGATTTGACCAAACATTTCCGTAAACTGACGGCCGTGGACGGGCTGAGCTTTGGAGTGGAAAACGGAACTTGTTTCGGTTTACTCGGAATCAACGGCGCCGGAAAGACGACCACGTTTCGGCAGCTGATCGGAGACCTCCTCATCGATTCCGGCCAGGCGACCATTCAACAGTTCAGCATTACACGCAATAGATTCCAAGTAGCTTTAAGTCCTCTAAATACAATGTTAGCTTTTGTGCTAGAATATTTTCAATTTTGCTCTCCTGAATAATAAATGAGCGATTATTGTGATTAGTTGATTATTGCAATAATCGTAATCACTCAATTATTGAGGGCCCAACAAAAATCTGATTATGTGATTATTGCTGCGAGGGGCGGAATTGTTTAATTGTAACCTAAATACATTGCAATTGTTTAAAAAAAGTTCCTAACTCGTTTCATGTGTTCAGTTTAACCTAAACTGAGCAGACTTTGTTATATTATGACCTTGTGTAGTTGAAGCGGGTCTGGCGCCGCCATGTTGGTTTCAGTTGAGAGAGCACTTATAATCGGCCCAAGTCAGCAGATAATCATGGTTTGGGGTGATTACTTGATTAGTTGCTTAGTTGCTTATTTGATGAAATGATTATTCTCGGGATTGCTTGAATCCAGTCACATGACACATTGACTAATCAAAGTAATCAAAGTAATCAACTAATTGCTCATTTAATGAAACTCCTTATTATCACTTGTGTCTGATTAAGTTTGAGCTCTTGTTGTTTTTTTAGTATCTTTCCAATATTGGATATTGCCCTCAATTCGACGCGCTTCTTGATCATCTAACAGGCAAAGAACTCTTATTAGTGTTTGCCAATTTGCACGGAATTCCCAAAGCGCACATCAAACACACAGTGAATGAAACAATCATCAATTTTGATTTGACAGAACACGCAGATAAACCAACTCTTGCATACAGGTGAAAAAATGGGATCCGATCTCTTATTCAGCGGGATTTGAGCATAGAGCTAGGTTCACACTTGTGTTCACACTAGGGGCGACGCAACGCAACGCAAAGCAAGAATGTCAAGAATTCTTGGAATCAAGCAGCTTGCATTGCATCAGTTTTCTTGCGTTGCGTCAGTTTTCTTGCGTTGCGTCAGTTTTCTTGCATTGCATCAGTTTTCTTGCGTTGCATCAGTTTTCTTGCGTTGCGTCAGTTTTCTTGCGTTGCGTCAGTTTTCTTGCGTTGCGTCAGTTTTCTTGCGTTGCTTCAGTTTTCTTGCGTTGCGTCAGTTTTCTTGCGTTGCGTCTAGTGCGAACACAAATGTGAACGTAACTTAAGTTATGGGCTGAAGCCATGATGATCTTTTTTTAAGTTTAATTAAAACAATACAATTTTATTTTTTTACTTTTATTGGATTGAAGCGGTGGAAATAAACGGAAATTGAGCGCTGCTTTGGCATTCATCGGGCGACCCGCGGTGGCCTTTTTGGACGAGCCAACGACCGGGGTCGATCCGACGGCGAGGAGGAAGATTTGGAACATGATCAAAGAATCGAATAAACATGGAACGGCCATTGTGCTCTCGTCGCACAGCATGGAGGAGTGCGAAGTGCTGTGTTCCCGCGTCGGAATCATGGTCAACGGACAGTTCGAGTGTCTCGGCGGAATTCAGTACTTGAAAAACAAATTCAGTCAGGGCTACACCATTTTGGCCAAGCTCAAACGCCCCGACAAGGTCAATCAAAACGGGTTGCAGCGGTTCATCAAGAGCGAATTCCCGAGTGCAGCGCTTAAAGACGTTCACCAAGTAATGCTAAAGCTAAGTTCACGTGCATGCGTTGCTGCATCAGCTTCAACGTGCTTTGCAGCAATGCAAACGCGTGTTTAATCATGAATCAAGGATAACACGGACACGTATCCACATGTTCAGTGCATTTTACCACCGACAGCCGCATTGTATTCTGGGATTTAACGGATAACAAACATGCTAGGTTGGCAAGCAATGCATGACACATGATTGCCGTCATCCAATCAGTGCTCAGAGCAATGAATCAATAGGAAATTACACACGGAAATGTGTCTGTTTTATCGTTGGTTCATACTTTAATGCATTTGGTTTATCTTGTATGTGCAAATGAAATTAAGTAATTGTATTTGTTGCAGGGTTTAGTTCATTACCAGGTGAAAGATCCGGATACAAAGTTGACGAAATTGTTCGAGTCGATGGAGAAGGCGAAAACAACTTTTGATTTGGAGGATTATTCCGTGACTCAAGCGACGCTAGAACAAGTGTTCCTCTCATTTGCGCGCAAACAACGAGAAGTTAGCGACCAAAAGTGATTCTGTGCCTCTTGAATGTTCAGTATATTACTCTGTTTATTGTGTAAATCTAGAAAAATTGTGCATTTAAATTATTTATAGTAAAGTTTGTTTTATATGTATATACTAATTAATGTGCATAGATCAAGTCATCGAGATTGTTATAGCCGGAAATAAATTTAGGGCAAAATTTGCTATTTTTTATATTTTTATTTTTAAACTTTCATCATTTTCTTTGCATTTACTTACTTATTTTTGAAGATAATAAATAATTCAATTCGTATTAAAAATGATGTTGAAAATATTTGTCAATTTTGAATTTTGATTCTAGTCTCTTGAGTTCTGATTGGGCCTCACCTGGCTCTGCAAGCTATGCAGGCAATGCCTGCTGCAAGGGGCAGCTGCTAGTGCAACTGCAACTTCCTTCTCCTATTTACGACGTATAGTCACTTTTTCAGTGTTGGCTTCCCTGAATCTCTCTACAGCTGTGCTGTTTGTAGGACAATATAATATATAATATAATAAAATGCAATATTTCTGACATAAAAATGCATTTTTTACGGTGGAAAATGCATTATTCCTGATCAAAATGCCCAATTTTTAATGAAAAATGCCTTATTTTGGATGAAAAATGCCTTATTTTGGATGAGAAATGCCTTATTTTGGATGAAAAATGCCTTATTTTGGATGAGAAATGCCTTATTTTGGATGAAAAATGCCTTATTTTGGATGAGAAATGTCTTATTTTGGATGAAAAATGCCTTATTTCGGATGAGAAATGCCTTATTTTGGATGAGAAATGTCTTATTTTGGATGAAAAATGCCTTATTTCGGATGAGAAATGCCTTATTTTGGATGAGAAATGCCTTATTTTGGATGAAAAATGCCTTATTTTGGATGAGAAATGCCTTATTTTGGATGAAAAATGCCTTATTTTGGATGAAAAATGCCTTATTTTGGATGCAAAATGCCTTATTTTGGATGAAAAATGCCTCAATTTGACCAAAATGCATTTTAAGGATTATTTCTGACCAAAATTCATTTATTTTGAATAAAAAAAAGCCTTATTTATCCTCAAAAATCTATTTTTTAGATACCAAAAAAGATGAAAGATGATAAAATGTTCAACATCAATTATCACTTCATTTATTTATTTATGCAACCACTGCAACTGATGAGCGGTTTTCTAAAAGATGGTTTTAGTCTCGCGTTCAAATTTGCCGCCTCTTCTACTCTAGCAGCGCCCTCTGTTTGCCACCTCGTGTTAGTTAGTAGAAACTGAATTTTAAGGACCAATCAATGAAGAGAAAACTATTTGGAGGTAAAAATAATTCACCAACTGAATGAATGAGTTTTGTGAAACTGGCCAATGAGCATGGAAATAATCATTTGCCGGTGCAAGAAATCTTTAGATTCAGCGGCAAAGGGTGCGGGCGTGGGCCTGTGGCGGCTGCGATTGGTGCAGAAAGCTCGGCAGCGCGCCTCCTCCATCCCTTTCCCTCCTGCCCAAGATTGCCACCGCATAGCGGGGCGCCTCCAGCAACCAGCAACCAGCATTTGTTGTCCTCCGCCGCCATGTTGGTTTCGTTCTCGCCTCACACGGTGAGTTTGGTTGTTTCGGGGGATAATTGTTCACGATTTCGGTGGGTTTTTGATGGAATTTGATGTGTTTTTTGTTGTTGTTCTTTCTTTTCTAGGCCTTTCAGCCCGCTCAAATGCCTGGGCTGTACCCGGGACATCTCACACGGTGAGTTTGGTTGTTTTAGGCGATAATTTTCCACGATTTCGGTGGTTTTGGATAGAATTTGATGTGTTTTTTATTTTTTAAATTTATTTTCTAGCCATTTCAGACCGCCCAAATGCCTGTTGACGACCCCCAACTGCACCTTAGCCAGGTAGGACATCTTAGAAGGTAAACTACATTTTTTGGAATTTGTTTTTTCAGTTTTTTTCTGTTTTTTTTTCAATTTTTGTTGTTTTAATTTGGTTTTATTTTATTTTCTAGGCAATTTTGATTGGCCCAACGGCCCTGATCGGTGTTAGGTCAATATGGAAGGATTTCAGATAAGTGTTTACTTGTTTTGGTTAATTATTTGGCATTTTGGCAAAGAAATCGATTCTTTGTGATTTTTTTTTTCATATTTTTATAGGTTCTGGACCTCATAGGCATGTGGACGGCTCCCGACTTGACCTGGACCACATAGGACATCACAGAAAGTGTGAGTTTTTTCACAAAAATCTCAGATTTTTCTACAGAAATTTGAGATTTTTCTACAAAAGTTTGAGATTTGTGACGGTGACGACCACAACTCCCATTTAACAATGGTACCGGGAAGAGATCGCAATAAATAAACAGTGAATACAATACGAGATAAATACAAGACAGTTTATTGTTGGTAAACAATAATATCAAGGCTAAATTATACATAGGACTAATGCCGACATTTGGCAAGTTAAATCAGCTATTAAACTATACAAAGAATTGGCCAACTGGCCCTAGAATAATATCACTACGGGTCTGGAATATGGGAGCGGTTTCCCCATCGCTCGACCTGATTATAGATGTCATCTTAAGCCGGATGGCTGTGTCCTGGAGTCCGATACGGCTTCGCTGGTTTCCTTGGTTCGCTGTGTAAACTATCGCACGTCGATAAATCGAATGATCTGAGCATTGCGGTTGACTTTGTCTGCACCGCCACAACTTTGGGAGGATATTGGTGTAAGTAAATGTATTCATTTACTTATCAATATTCCACTTATGAATTATATTTAATTCATATCGTTGTGAATTCTTATTTAGATATTTCGGGAATAAGTTGTCGTCAACTTATCGGTTATATTGAGTTCAATATGAGATTAAGTCTTCTGACTTGATTTTGGTCCAACTGGTTGTCGAGTTTAAGTTTTGCTGTTATAAATAAAATGAAGATTAAGCTTCCCGTCGCAACACACAATTGCCATCGATTAGAATATACGCCTTGCCATGCAGAACGGTATCAAGCGTCCCCGGCGTCGCAGCACGGTCGTCCATCGAGTGGTTGACGGTACCACGTACACAGGGGTCGATAGCTCGCGGCTCCGCACAGCAGTTTTATCTCTCGCGGTACTAATAATAGACCGACTGCTTTGGCATCGAATACCATGAGAATCAGCTTGCCAAACACTTGGTGCTACTCGTGGTTACTGTAAAACAGACTGCTTTGGCACCATCAGGTGAAGGAACCGATTCTCAACAATACCGATGCTACTCGTGGTAACGGAATACGTTCATACCGAAAAAGACAACTTGGTCCTGTCCGGAGGATACTGAATTGCACAACGGCGGGTTCTCCTTCGGCGTCGCAACCGTAAACTGTAACATTTATGCAACATAATGATCCCAGCACTTCGACTTCAATTGCCGGCGGTGGCATGATTCTGTAGAATCATGCAACGGTTCTTTGCGAATAAATCAACAAAGAACCAAAAGGTTTTTTTACGTGAACAACGAATCATATTTCTTAAGTAACAATACCAAACAGAAAATAATCAAACAGAGCTGCAGAATGGCCGGTTGTTTGGGTTTATATAACCTGACTGGATTAAGGATTAATCCAGTTATCCAATTGGAACATGGGTTCCACGAATCCCTCCAATCCCGTATCACCGGAAGTGGATACGGAGGAACAATGTGCTAATTCTCACCACAACCGGAACTGGATACCCAGGACCGGAAATGGATCCACCAATCAGATCTATTGGTTGATCGATTGATCACCAAATGTCCTGTCCCGCAGAAAATGGAAGTTACATTGTATTTAACATCACAAGACATTAATATATCTTTATATTAATGTTCACAAAGCTTCGTTTCATTCTAGTAAATATAGTTTTATATTTATTTACATGTTTTATATTCATATCTTGAATTTGCCGCTAAATCGTAATCGCGCCATCTTGTGGCAACATTGCGCATTGACAAATGCAGTTTTAGCAGACGACTCTTCGTGATTCGGCCGGAATCCTTTGATATCAAGTAGGAATGAGTGTTTATTCTTAATAAACGAACATCTTTGTATTTGAAACATCATAAATAACTTTATTCCAGACATTTATCAGTTTTACACAGAATATCTTCGAGATATCATGATAATGGCGCAACAGCGCTTCTTTCTAAGAAAATAGGCATTTATAGCCATTGTAAACCGTCACACATCCCCCTTAATAACACAATTATATAATATTTTATAGAGTTTTCGTTATTCTCCTAATTAGCATAAATGCTATTTTCGGACTTGATGTATCTTGGAGATACTGTGACTTCCAATTTCGAATTTGAGTTTACATAAACTAACTTGAATTATCTAAGTTCTGGATTTTTGCCGAAATAATCTTTTCTAATAGCCTAAATTCAAGTCCAGAATTTATTTCCAAGTCTTCTTTTTGAAGAAACTTTCGTCATACATAAAATCATCATTTGTGTTATCACAAAATATTTATTTCATATGCCTAGTCAGATGTATTGCTATAAATATACAATAATAGCTTTCGGATGATAAGAGTTGACAATTAAGAATCAAAATGTCCCCCTTAATTGTCATGACCGGAGTCACTTGGTATTCTTTGTACAATTGACTAATTTAATTAAACTAGTTGTCTTAATAATGTAGCATTACCTTTCAAAATTTTGTTAATTCTAACTTTTATATTTTGTTCCCCTTTTCTTTAGAAAACGAGGTCATGATTTATAGAGAAAGGATTTTCTGTTTACACTATAATCGGGGAATCTTTGTGTATCATATCATGTTAATCAACATGATTCTTTGTTAAATATTGAGCTCGCATATTTGCGAATTTCCGAGATCTCTCAGCCTGCTGTACTGATTTCTTTCGACGTTTTTCCTTTGGGCAGTTACATACAGTGTACTGACTTGGCAGTGTAAATGACCGTGACGACCCAACTTTTTGTTTTAGGTCATCTCTGGAAAACCATACATGAATGGGACCCTCATTGGAAAACCATACGTGGAAAGGACCCATATTTGGAATTGTGAAATCCCGCAACAAACGAGGGGATCTATATTTGACTCTAAGTCGTGGAACTGATGATTGGAAACCTGGGTTTTCAGTCAGTTTTTGAACATGTTGGTTTGTATTTGAAGTTTCTTCATCACCAGCTGGACTTGGTGACCGAAAACGCTTTTTTGAAGTTCTTAATTCCTCTCGTTGAGATGAATTATTCTGGATATTGCAGGGTTGCTTTCCAGACGCAAATTGTTGTATCTCCGTCAGATTGACGACTGGGACGGGTTTTAGTCGTTGGTTACGGTATTGATTTCGAAATACGAATTGTTGCGCTTCGTTTATATTTTTAAATTCAGCTGAATTTAACTGGTATTGTTTACAATACTGTTCGAATTGATACCGGATCTCCCGTGGGTTAGTCAAAAAACTTTCTTTTTTAGGTTTAAAATCATTCTCATTATCGTGTTGGTAATACTTTTTCAAGGGAAAAGTTTGCTTGACTTTTTTTCGATTTGAAATGGGCGTTAGGTAGAATTGTCTTGGCTGGGGACTCTTCTTGGTAGACAAATCATACGTCCGCAAACATGAGTTTGTGATCGGCGATCGGGCACGTTGTTGTACGTTATTTGACTGCAAATGTTTGTTTGGAGTCCGAATATCTTTCCTTTGCGTTGATATTGGTGGCCCAAAACTTTTGTTTACGGTTCCCAATTCTTTTGATAGCGGTAGGTTAATCGACAGATTAAGGCTAGCCACATATCGTTGTGCTTCAGCTGGATTAGCATATCGAACTGAAATTAGCTGATCTCGATTGTAAACGAGTTTTAATTTGTTCTGAACAACCGACTGGTTAGTTAACGAACTCTCTGGATGAGAATTATTAGGTTTATAATTCTCTTCCCCCTTATCTACCGAATTAGGTGGTTTAAACTTTTCTAACTTAGATCCCCTACTGGATGTTTGAAACATAGTATGAGAATCTTTATTCACTAAGTTTCGGCTGTATGTTTGTGGATTCCGTACTGGATCTTGATGTGAAGATTGAGATTGGGTACGATCTCGCCAGTTCCTAGCTTTTACATAGTCTGAAGCTTCGATTATATTTTTAAACTTGGTTTTATCCAGTCCATGACGATTACAATACAGAGTAAAATGATCGGGAATCTTTTCTGTTTGATCGCCAAGTGGTACAGAACTTAAATTTAAGTTTGTCTGCTTATTATTTCCTTTTGGATCGATCATATTCAATGGTTTTTGAGCCATAAAAAAATTCAAAATCTGACGATTTTAATTCTTTAATTTATAAAGAAGACGAATATAATACACTTTTCAACAAGAAACACTTCTAAACTTTACTTTTGACAAAATAAAATTAAACTTCGCGTTTGTTTGACACGTGTTAGCTTTTGCAGGTTACACGGCACACAAAATTCGAATCGTGACTGAAATCGGGACGGCGTGGTCAAGATGACTCTGGAACACGTCTTCTGGTCTGGTCTGGATGCGAATGATCAGTATCTGATCTGGTCCTCCTTTAATAGCAGGGGGCTGGGGATCCCTAGATCTCCCAACTTCTGATTGGCGGATGTTAGTGTCGGCCAATGGTATAAAGGACGTTACATCTATTTAGTAGTTCTCTACTAAGTCCGTTCCCTTCGAGATTCAATTTTACCGATAAAATAAAATTCCTTCGGGAAGACATTCGTAAAATATTGTATTTTTCAAATGAAAATAAAATAAACTTACTTCAATCTTCTTGAACTTTGGGATTTTTACCAATCCAAATAATTAAATAACTTTTCTTCAAAAAATATTTTTCTTTTAATTATTCCGTTAGTGTGTGATATCGTTACAACCACAACTTTAATAAAGTTTTCTCAAACTCTCAATTTTTCTTATTCTTATTCAATTATCGTTCAAATAATCATTCCTTTGTAATTGAAATCTATTTTCGATTCCCAACATTGTGTATTCATTTCCAATAGGAAGAATAATTTGACCAAGTCTTTACTTTTTCGGGTTTAAATTCCATTTTTCGAGTGTGAAAAAATAAATTTTCACCATCCATCTCCCCCTTTTTTAACAAATTTTTTTAACAAATAAAAATTCGTTAAAATTCTTTAAATTTGTTTTGCGAGAAAAATTATCTAATTCTCTAATCTTCCAAAAGAAAATATTCGAAATTTTACTTTAAACGATAAAGTTATTGGTACAAATGTGTACTTGTTTTTCGGGAGAAAACTATTCGACAATCCTTTAGACTTTTGGGTAAAAATTATTCATCAAATCTTTCTTTTTTGATGACAATTGCTTTGATTTTTCGAAAGAAAATATCTAGCTAAATTCCACTTTTCCTGAGCGGACAATTGTTTTCACAATTAGTTATTCCTTTGCGATATTTACGAAGGACGTGTCTTTGATTATTCGTTTTAATAATTTTCGTCCCCCTTATCTCTAATAACGAGATGTTTTTGCAGAGATCTTTTATCTTTTGAATGAAAGAATATTTAAATCTCAATTGTCGTAAATACCTTCATCTGCTGCAGCATTTCCTCAATTTGAACTTTTCAAATGAAAAGGCAAATCTGGAGAACTTTCACTGTCAAACTTCTATTCCTATCGCGCCAAAATTCGTAATTCACTGGTTTGGAATTCCGTATAACACGTGACACAATAACAGTATCGATGTCACAATTAAGCAGTTTACTACTCGGTCCGCGCGAGGACATGTAAATTACTTTTTTCCGATAAAAATAATTTTTCTTTGAAAAATATTTGAAATTGATTTTTCACAACTACTTTTGAATGAAATAAAATGAAGTTATTCCAACTTTTCGTTAATTGCTCACACATAACATTCCCTTTACTGTGGGATTTGCATCGAAATTCCATTTTTAAAGAACCTTTCTTTTACTTATCGCAAATAAAACATATTCAATCGTTTTTCTGATTAAACTTTAACACGTAAATTACGAACGAAATATATGATGACATTCCATTAACCTTTAGGAAAATTGACTAAATTCTTAATTTTTAGAGAAAAATAATGTATCTAGAATCTTTCCTTTTCCGAATAAAATCTATGTTCAAAATAGAAGATAAATCTTGTGCAATTCTTAGTTTTTTCGAATGGAAAAATACAACTTTTCATCAGCGGTGATTTATTTGATTTTTCCGAAAGAAAAATAATTACTTTGAAACTTATTTTCTTCGTTTAAATCAGCTATCTGATTTTAAAGCTTCAATCCAATTAAAAAATATTCGCTCCGTAAATATTTCATGTGGCAAAGTTCATAGCCACAAATGGATTTGTTATTCCGGTTTTAAGAAATCATGTGGGAAAATGTCCGATTAGATTAAAAAAATATTCGTTGTTTTTCAAACAGCTAAATTTCATTTAGAAATTCTCAAAATTTGGGAGACCCAAATATCGTTGGAAACTTAAAACACTGTTAAATTTCCGAAAGGAAAGATTGAATGAAATCCTTTTACTTTTCCGAGGGAAAGCGTTTATCGTGATTCGTAACTTTCAATGTAAAAAATACTATTCTACGTGGTCGGCAACTTCATTCGCCGCCATTTTATATTTTCTTAATTTCCATTGTCCCGAAGGAAAAAATGTACTTTTTGTGAAAATAGTTAATTCCTTCAAATAAAGGTAATATTCATTTCGATTTGCAAATCTTTTCTGCGAAATGGAGTGTGTTGTTTTTCTCCAACAACTAAATTATCTTTGGTACCGATGGCAGTGGAAAAATTAGTTCGCGACACTTAAATAAATCTCTACGAACCTTCTGTAACATTTCTCCGCTGTCTTTTATCTGTTGTCCGCCATAATTTCCAAGCATTCGTTCGCACCTTGCGTTGAAGGTTTGAGTAGCTTCCCTGCTGCGTTTGATACGGAGATCGACGCGTATTGCTATGGCGCGTGGTCGCTGGCTATCGGTGTCGACGTACAGTTACAAGAAACTTAATTTCTTGTAAATATTTCCAAATAGTTGCGGTGTTTTCTTCGTTTTAACTTTTCAGGTGGAAAGATAAATTCGTAAGAAGTCCGCCTTCTAAACTTGTATGTTTTTAGCTTTTCGAAATAAAACAAACTTCGAAAAAAATATCTGTATTCTTATTTCACTCGAAACTTTTTTTTGATTTCTTATTTAAAATACTTCGTATTCCTTAAATTGTCGAACGAAAATAGTAAAGAGAGTTCACTAAACGTTTCCATTTCGTCAGTTTAACTTTTCACATGAAAATATAAACTGAAAATCTATTTGTCTGTTTTAACTAAAATTTTTTTGTTAATATCGGATTCAAGATTCGCTTTTGCAATTCGATCGAATTAATTTGCAACCTATTTCAGTGATCGTGTGATAGGTCTATAACTTCCGAAATTCCTAGTTAAAGGACAGTTTTGGTGTTTCTCAAGAAAATAAACATGGTTTGAAACTGGTCTGTTTTTTAACTAAATCTTTTAGTTAAATATTTATCTCAAAATTCACTTTTACAATTCTATCGAATTTAATTGCAACCTAATCTCGGTGGGACCTCCACGTGTGAGATTAGGTGGTAGTCTTTGAAATCCCTAAAATCTTCAAACGAAAATAATGAAGGAAAATCTACTACGTATTTCTATTTCATCAGTTTAACTTCTTCACATGGAAATATAAACTGAGAATTTAATCTGTCTATTTTTAACTTAAATCTTTTAGTTAAATATTTATCTCCAATATTCACTGTTGCAATTCAATCGAATTTAATTGCAACCTAATCTCGGTGGGACCTCCACGTGTGACGGTGACGACCACAACTCCCATTTAACAATGGTACCGGGAAGAGATCGCAATAAATAAACAGTGAATACAATACGAGATAAATACAAGACAGTTTATTGTTGGTAAACAATAATATCAAGGCTAAATTATACATAGGACTAATGCCGACATTTGGCAAGTTAAATCAGCTATTAAACTATACAAAGAATTGGCCAACTGGCCCTAGAATAATATCACTACGGGTCTGGAATATGGGAGCGGTTTCCCCATCGCTCGACCTGATTATAGATGTCATCTTAAGCCGGATGGCTGTGTCCTGGAGTCCGATACGGCTTCGCTGGTTTCCTTGGTTCGCTGTGTAAACTATCGCACGTCGATAAATCGAATGATCTGAGCATTGCGGTTGACTTTGTCTGCACCGCCACAACTTTGGGAGGATATTGGTGTAAGTAAATGTATTCATTTACTTATCAATATTCCACTTATGAATTATATTTAATTCATATCGTTGTGAATTCTTATTTAGATATTTCGGGAATAAGTTGTCGTCAACTTATCGGTTATATTGAGTTCAATATGAGATTAAGTCTTCTGACTTGATTTTGGTCCAACTGGTTGTCGAGTTTAAGTTTTGCTGTTATAAATAAAATGAAGATTAAGCTTCCCGTCGCAACACACAATTGCCATCGATTAGAATATACGCCTTGCCATGCAGAACGGTATCAAGCGTCCCCGGCGTCGCAGCACGGTCGTCCATCGAGTGGTTGACGGTACCACGTACACAGGGGTCGATAGCTCGCGGCTCCGCACAGCAGTTTTATCTCTCGCGGTACTAATAATAGACCGACTGCTTTGGCATCGAATACCATGAGAATCAGCTTGCCAAACACTTGGTGCTACTCGTGGTTACTGTAAAACAGACTGCTTTGGCACCATCAGGTGAAGGAACCGATTCTCAACAATACCGATGCTACTCGTGGTAACGGAATACGTTCATACCGAAAAAGACAACTTGGTCCTGTCCGGAGGATACTGAATTGCACAACGGCGGGTTCTCCTTCGGCGTCGCAACCGTAAACTGTAACATTTATGCAACATAATGATCCCAGCACTTCGACTTCAATTGCCGGCGGTGGCATGATTCTGTAGAATCATGCAACGGTTCTTTGCGAATAAATCAACAAAGAACCAAAAGGTTTTTTTACGTGAACAACGAATCATATTTCTTAAGTAACAATACCAAACAGAAAATAATCAAACAGAGCTGCAGAATGGCCGGTTGTTTGGGTTTATATAACCTGACTGGATTAAGGATTAATCCAGTTATCCAATTGGAACATGGGTTCCACGAATCCCTCCAATCCCGTATCACCGGAAGTGGATACGGAGGAACAATGTGCTAATTCTCACCACAACCGGAACTGGATACCCAGGACCGGAAATGGATCCACCAATCAGATCTATTGGTTGATCGATTGATCACCAAATGTCCTGTCCCGCAGAAAATGGAAGTTACATTGTATTTAACATCACAAGACATTAATATATCTTTATATTAATGTTCACAAAGCTTCGTTTCATTCTAGTAAATATAGTTTTATATTTATTTACATGTTTTATATTCATATCTTGAATTTGCCGCTAAATCGTAATCGCGCCATCTTGTGGCAACATTGCGCATTGACAAATGCGGTTTTAGCAGACGACTCTTCGTGATTCGGCCGGAATCCTTTGATATCAAGTAGGAATGAGTGTTTATTCTTAATAAACGAACATCTTTGTATTTGAAACATCATAAATAACTTTATTCCAGACATTTATCAGTTTTACACAGAATATCTTCGAGATATCATGATAATGGCGCAACAGCGCTTCTTTCTAAGAAAATAGGCATTTATAGCCATTGTAAACCGTCACACATTTTTCTACAAAAATTTGAGATTTTTCTACAAAAATTTGAGATTTTTCTACAAAAATTTGAGATTTTTCACAAAAATTTGAGATTTTTCACAAAAATTTGAGATTTTTCACAAAAATTTGAGATTTTTCACAAACATTTGAGATTTTTCACAAAAATTTGAGATTTTTCACAAAAATTTGAGATTTTTCACAAAAATTTGAGATTTTTCACAAAAATTTGAGATTTTTCACAAAAATTTGAGATTTTTCACAAAAATTTGAGATTTTCCACAAAAATTTGGCGAATTTTCAGAAAACAGCTGATGTTTAACTTTAATATGAACTTTAATTTTACTTTTCCAGCCACCTTGGCAGCGGGCATCACCGTTCTCGTTTGGATCCTGTCGTTCTGTGTGCCCTACTACTCCATTTTCGAGAAATACCGATCGCTGCGCTCTTCCCAAAAACTCTCGCTCGCCTTACTACCCAACATGGCGATCGCGTGGGCGCTGTCGATCGTCGCCGAATACGAAGCGCAAGGCGAAGGAATCCGATGGTACAATCTAAACTCTCCGACCAGAGGCGACAACATCTCGATTCTGCAGGTTTTAACGCTCATGCTATTCGACTCGTTCCTCTATGTCGCGTTAACCTGGTACGTGGACAACGTGTTCCCGGGCGCGTACGGCATCCCGAAACCCTTCTATTTTTTATTCACGGTCAATTATTCTACCGCTAATAATTTTATATACATTTTTAATGTTTAGTTTTAATTTTTTTTTATAGAAATCGTATTGGAAACGAGGGAAATTCGCGGAATATGGACATTACGTGAACGAGGCGATGACGGCAAATAACAAAGACAAATTCGAAGAGGAACCGGTCGGATTGTCGCCTTGCATCGCAATTCGAAATTTATCCAAAGTAATTGCTGGTAATTAGTGTCGCCGTGTGGTAAAGGTTCATTGTACACAGGCGTATGGTTTGAAATCTGGCGCGTTGGCCGTCGACAACTTGAGCTTGAACATCTACGAAGGCCAAATCACGGCGTTGCTCGGGCACAACGGTGCGGGCAAGACCACCACAATGTCCATTTTGACCGGTAATATATCTACAAAAAAATTATTTAATTAACGTTTCTGGTGTAGTTTTTTCCGCTCTTTCGTTTGGTGTTTAGTTTTTGACGATGCGAGCTTTTGTTCTTCAGATATTTGCGTTTTTCATCAATTTTTGTCCAAATTTGCACTGTTAAAAATATATATTTAATTTAAATGTGTACATGTTTTTTATAGATTGATTTTAAATTTTTTTTTGGGTTAATTTTTTAATTTTTGATTATTTCAGGAATGTTTCCACCGTCGAAAGGAACCGCATTCGTCAACGGGTACGACATCCGCACCGAAGTCGACCGGGCCAGACAGGATTTGGGGCTTTGTCCTCAATTTAATATGCTTTTTGACAGACTCACTGTCGAAGAACATTTGATATTTTTTGGAAAAGTACAAAAACACACTCGAGCACTAAAGAGCGGATGTTTATGCAGTAAAAAATATAAAAATATGCAAAATAAAAGAATTTGTACCAGTGAAATCAAGTGTTAGAGTTATAAACACTACCACTATTACTAATTTGATACAAATAAATGCATAAATCGCCATTTTTCCGAAACATCTTAAAATCGTAAAATAAATGCGAAATACAGAATTTATTTCTGGAAAAATGACGATTTATGCATTTATTTCGACTATTTATGCATAAAAATATTTTTTATGCATCTATGTGTTCATTAGCATAAAAAATTAAAATTATATTTTTTGTTTTAATTTTTTCAAGTTAAAAGTGAATTGTCCGAAAGAATTGGACACACAAGTCAAGGAACTTATGCACAAATTGCAAATCTCCGACAAGAAAAACACGTTTGCCATGGATCTGTTCGGTGGAATGAAGAGAAAACTAAACTTAGGCATCGCTTTAATTGGCGGACCAAAGGTAAGAAACAAAATGAAAAATGAAAAATTCAAAAATTTAAAATTTAAAAACGATTTTTTCCTAGGTAGTAATGTTGGACGAACCGACTTCCGGAATGGACCCGGAAGCCCGCCGATCCATTTGGGATTTACTACAAGAATACAGAACGAATCGATGCATTTTACTCAGCACTCATTTCATGGAGGAAGCCGACATTTTGGGCGACAGAATCGCCATCATGGCCAACGGACAAGTTGAATGTTGCGGCTCTCCTTTATTTCTGAAAAAACAATATGGTAAGTCGAATAAATCGATTCATTTCCCGACAAACTAGCAACTAGGGCTAGGATAAATGCATAAATGCATGGGAATTATTTTTATTCAATAAAAAGTCAAAATTGGCTATCGATGCCTATTTTCCGAAAATCAGAAATAAATGCATAAGTCGCCAGTTTTCCAGGAAAAACCGGCGATTTGTGTCTTTTTTAACGATACATCACATGTATGTATCAATTTTTGCCTTTTTTTTAAGACACCTATCGTGTACGTATGCTTGCGTTCAGAAAACTGAGGACTTTGCCAAAAACAGACACCAGGGTCACTAAATTGGTGTCTAGAAAAACAAATAAAAAAAATATATATAAAAAAGTGAATTGTAATTACTAATTACAATTCATTTACACCAAGAACACTTTGAAATGGCATTAAGTTGTTATTTAACACCTGATTTCACTCAAATAAATTTTTTTATTCTGCATATTTTTATTTCTATTTTGCATAAAATGGACTTTTTGGTGCATATTTTAAGTGCATGAAACAAATTTTATTTTGCATAAATATCCAGGGCCTACTAACAACTATTTTACTTAATTCAGGCGCGGGTTACCATTTGACAGTTTGTCTGCAAGATAATTTGCGGGCGAACGAAATCACCGACACGGTCAACACTCACATCGGCGGCGCCATTTTAGAAACGAGTCGCGAATGCGAATTGTCCTACAATTTACCTTCAGCCGACACTGGCCACTTTCCTCGTTTATTCGACAATTTAGAGACAAATTCCGACGCTCTACGAATAAAAAGTTTTGGATTATCCGTCACAACGATGGAGGAAGTGTTTTTAAAGTAAAAATCAATAGATTACATTTTATTTTATTACAGTAGAGCAACGATTATTTTAACTAATTGGGAGACATAGAACCGATTTGTTTGCATAATCGAACATTAGGTTTATACATATACTATACAGCATATGCTAATAAGGTGTCATTAAAACGTAGTTAAAAATTGTCAACCACATTAAGAACGGATTACAAATATGATCGATAAAAAATCACTTACTGCTGTCCGGATAACCAATCGTTGGTAAAATCAGTGTTCTGCTAATCGATGCTCTACTGTAAATTAAATAGCGTATGTAGGGTGATTCAGAAATAGGGGGTATAGAGGGAGACCAGGAGATCACGTTTCCACTAATCAAAAATTCCAAAAAAAATTTTCACTCAGTCACAGCCCCAAAAACAACGGAAGATTTCAAATATCGCGCGTCATGCATATCGTTTGCCGGGTTGAAGTGCAATTCTCAAATAAAAACACACAATCGATTGTGACCGTTTGGCCACCCTAGTGGCCTACGTCACTCCACACACCGCCTGGTGGCTCCAAGCCGTCCCTCTCACGGAGGAGTGGACCGGCCTAGCAGGGGAGGTACAGGACAGAGTGGTGTGATGAGGAAGAGTCGTTGCTGACAGAGCCGAGGGTGAAGACGTGCCAGGGTGAGCTGCCACGGTCCTAACAATGGCAGAAACAACTGCCGACTCTGCTCCTCTCACCATTCACCACTGTGACGCTCAGTGGCAGATCGAGATGACTGCTGCAGTATCATGAGTGGCTACATGGGTCGTACAGGTGAGTACGACAGAATGTTTGTCTGATGCGACCAACCACGTCACCCACGGTTAAATCTGCAGTCGGGTTATTTCCCAGAATCCGATCTGCATCTGATCTGCGGATGTGCGGATCAGGCGGATCGGATTCACAAGCTTTGTTCTTACCACGGCCCATGCGGCCACTCTTGGAGGCTGTGGTGGATTCAACATTACACCACTGACTTGAGAATGAAGCACCACAGAGGTTGACTGCTCTCGCTGGCTTCCCACGAACAACTCCCTTCAGTCTCTTCTCTCCACTGCCTATACCACTCAACTTTTTCTTCCCCTTAAGCTAAGCATACAATGCGAACCCCTAACTTTAAGATGGCATTTTTTACCCTAAATTTTCTGGATTATACGCAAGAATACAGGGTGGAAAAAAAGTCTGATTCTCTCACAAATATTTCTGAAAATGCTGACAATGAATCTAATCTAATGATGGCAAAGTATTAAAGTTGGGTGGGGCAATCTTTTAGTGATCCGAATTTTGACCTTAGGATGTTCCTTCAAGGTCATTGGAAAATTATCTTAGAAACCGTTACAGATAAACAGAAATTTTCAATTGTAAACTTGTAGAGCAACAATTATTTAGTCTAAAAATGACTACTCCTCAAATCTTTTGTACTAATTTTTTTTAAGGAAATTGCAATTTTCGGCGCCTACATGGCAATGACGAAAAAATCTGCGGTAGTCGCGGACTCTGGCGGCGATTTGAAAAACCAATATAAAAGCCTTTTCCAAAAACGTAGTTTTTTAAATTTGCTTGTTATGTTTGAAGGGTTGGAGAATCCGTTGCGGCCGAAGACGAAAACGAAGACGAAAATGAAGATAACGCACTTCAATCGGCAGCCCCTACCTTAGAACTTGAAAGCGAAGTGATTAAAAACACTGGAATATCGCTCAAAGTGCAGCAATTTTACGCTTTGTTGCTCAAGCGCTTTTTCTACACGCGCCGTTGTTTGGCAATTCTCGCAATTCAGGTGCCGACATTTATATCCCCACAATTAATAAATTAATTGATCAACTTTTCTTTTCATCTCAAACAGTTGTTTCTTCCGCTCGCCACCACATTGCTGTTCGTTCTCATCAACAATTCGGCGGCGAAAGTCGACGCCGTGCACAAACCCGCTCTACTGCTGGATTTGGCGCCGTACAAACATTGCGTCGCTTTCGTGCACCGTGGATCGAGGGTAATAAAAGACCGAGCGATGGCCGACTACTACCGCTCAAGTTTCCCCGCCGCATGCACCGTGCACAATGAAAACGACCCGGTCGCGTACATTGAGAAAACCGCCATCGACAACTTTTTGTTTTATCGGGACAAACTTCTTTTCGGTTCGAGTTTCGACGGCGACGGGAAAGAGTTTGAAGTTCAAATCTGGTATAACAACCACTTCCGCCACACTTTACCCACGGCCCTGAACGTCGTGCACAACGCGATGCTGAAATATGGTGCTCGGAACGCTTCAATTTCACTGCTCGTGGAAAACGCGCCGTTGAAAAGCGCCGCCGAGATGGACGACTTTGTGTACCAAGCCAACTTAATGAGGGGCTTTCTGGCCATTCTGATGGGCGTGTTCATGCCGGTGGGTCTGTGCGTGCTGACCGCGTCCTTCATCGTGTTTCCCGTCCACGAGAGAGTGACCAAATGCAAACACATTCAGCTCACCACCGGCGTCGGGGCCGTCTCCTTTTGGGTTTCGTCGTTCCTCTGGGATTTCTCCATTGCTGTGGTCTCGTGTAGTGCCGCAGTTATTATCATCGCCGTCTTTGATACATCTAACATTTTCGATCCCGAAAACATAGGTGTTTATTGTTATTATTATTTATTGTTTACACGTGCTTGGAGTAGGTGACGTAGAAAAAAAGAAAAGAAAAAGATTTACGGGGATAGTAATTTTTGAGTTATGGTAATAGCCAGTTCTCGGTGGTTGCGCAATGGGTCCAGGTCCGTGAAGTTACTTTGGTTTGATCGCTGTTCGATATGGATGTCGGGCGATTAATAACTTCGGCTCGCTGGGGCAACAACACTATTTATTATAATACAGAATTTTTGCTTACGTGTAGGTTGGCTAAAATAATGCAGAATACTTAGTTTCATAACTCTAAACAGCAGAAGAGAAATAGTGGCTCCTAGAGGCGTGGTATGGCTAGATTGAAAATGGGTGCGCTGGTTTGGGACGCGAAACAAAAAAGATTAGATTGACATTCAAGTTTAGTGTTTAAGAGACAAGTCTCGGTCAACGGTTAGGTAAGAAGTGATTCTGAAAGGCAGGTTAGCCCAGAAGTGACCTTAGATTATGTGATTGATGGTTGAATCAACTGTGATCAGGGGTGGGGCAAAAATAAAAAGATGATGTGAAAATAAATGTGATGCGCAAAGAACTTATTTGCGCATACATTAGAAAGGATGAGTTGGCAAAAAAAAAACAAGTAACATTTGTAATGCAGGGAAGCATTACACATTAGACTTCTAAACCTCTTGCAAGAAAAAATTTATAAACAAAAACAGATGTTATAATTAAAATAAAACTTATTGATTTATTTAATTAGCTTTGCATATCCGTCTAAAGCACAGTATACTGTGGTCTAAAGCTTGGTTCACACTTGCTGATATGCTGCGGAATTGTTGCATTCGGGGTTTGCTACAATCGGGAAATAAATCGCATGAAAAACTAGAAAATATTTCTAGTTTTTCGCGCGATTTTTTTTTGCAGCCAATCACAGCTCATTTGCAGCAAACCCCGGATGCAACGTATCCACGGCGTATCCGCAAGTGTGAACCGTCTACCATGAAAATTACGGAAATTACGTAGTCATGATGACGTCATTTCCGTAATTTTCATGAAATACATCGCTAAAAGTGCACTAAAACCAGTTTATTAATTCAACCGGAGGTCGGAGAAATCTGAAAATACCTTAGGATACTAATATAGGTACCGGTATGCTGAATTTAATGTCGTTGTTCGTTTGGCTGCAGCTGCTATAGTTTTTGCGGAATCGTTGACGACGGACGGACGGATGGACAGACGGACGGACAGAGCCGTTTCATGAGACTTTCTAAACATAGAGTTTAGAAGTCTAAAAAAGGTTAAATTTAAAAATAATAAAGTGGGAAGTTGTAAAATTAAAACAGGGATGAAAACCATGCCTGTGACACAGGTAACACTAAAAATGTTTGATTTATTTATTTTATAATTCATTATTACTTATTAATTTAAAAATACTGTAGTACGTTTATTTTGAAAATTCAAACTACAATATTTTGTAATTACAACACACGGATCGTATGTACCAAACAATTTACCCACAAGGAAAGCCACAGCCAAACACAGGCGGAATCATTTCGTTTGCGGCGTGACAACCTGAAAATTCAGACTCAGAATATTCAGATTTTGAAAGTCTTATGTATACTTAGCTTTAGAGACATGGGGAATTTAATTGGAACCAGGAAATCCTTGTAACCAAAACTTTTATTTTGTCTCTTTAGCCATCACATTTTTTACGTTGCTTCTATACTGCTGGGCGTCGATTCCGTTCACGTATTTGGCCTCGTTCTTGTGCGGACTGCCTGCTGCGGGATTCACTGCCGTTACCATTGTCAATGTAACCACCGGTCAGTCAAGCTCAATTCTTAATGCGCCTTGCATACTAATCACTTAAGTTTAAAATAATTTAATTATTTAATTTCAGGAATAATATTTGGAATTTGGGTTTTTGTACGTGCAGAGTTGTCGCCAGATTGGAAATGGCTGTGTTCGCTCGTGCCAAATTTTTCGGGAACGCTGGCGTTCATGAAAATTGTCTACTTGGGTGATTCCAACAATTCCTGCAAAAACCAAGACCAAACCATTCTGCAATTTGTGTGCAAACACCGATCTCCTACGTCGTCGTCGTCGTGGGCATTGGCCAAGATATTGCGCTGTTGCCCACCAGGTAATAAAACAGACCCAAATTTACTTGTGGGACATTCCAAACGCTTTTGATTTGATTTGATTTTAGAGTTTTGTGGCGAATTCTGTTTAGAACAAAAGCCGTATCTGGTTTGGGATTGGCCCGGTTTGGGTCCGGACTTGTTGAGCCTGGCATTGGATGGTTTTGTTTATTTCATCATCATATTTCTTATCGAAAGTTCTTATTGGTACAAGTTGTGTCACTTTATAAATCAAACAATCATGCACTACGTGTGGAGAAACAGGATTACTTTGGAATGTGCCGCTGAAGCGCTGGACAGCGATGTTTATGCCGAAAAACAACGTGTCGATGACATCATTTCACACACAAGTTTGGTAGATTCTACTTAGAGGGCCTTTTCCAAATGTGTATAGACTAATTCAAATATATGTGCAAATGCCTGAAATTTGCGTTTTAAAGTTCTGAATTAGGTGTGAGGCTAGTCACGATGTGTGTATTTATTGACATTCTATAACACATACTACCGGTAGTATGTTTGAAAGCTTATTCTTAAAATTGCCATAAAGGAAGGCTTTCTAGTTGTGCCACCGGAGGCCAAGAATGTCCCAATTGGGCATAAACGCAAACGGGGTCGCCAAGCTAAGTGCACACCGGCATTGCAAATATAAAATCGGAAATATGTGACATTTGGTGGAGAAATAAAACAAAATAGAGTGAAAGTAAATAGTGTGGGAATAAATAATTTTGAGAGGTTATTAACTATAAATGGGGGGATCTAATAAAAATAGTGTACGAATAATTAGTGTAAAATTAAATACATTTGGTTGTTTTTCAATTATTTTGGGGGTGTCAATAATATATGGGGGTAAATTAAACGCCCCCCAAAAACACTTAGATTCCGCCCAAAAAAGGTGATTTGCTCCACACTTTTTCAACCCCCCAAAAAAAGCTTATTTGCCATACGAAAAGGCCCTCAAAGTAGAACTTTTTGCATAAAAAGAATAATTCATTTTCCTAAATATAAGCTGTGTTTTTTATTTGGTAGATGCAAATAGGCGTGATTATCTTCTCGTCCATGATTTGACCAAACATTTCCGTAAACTGACGGCCGTGGACGGGCTGAGCTTTGGAGTGGAAAACGGAACTTGTTTCGGTTTACTCGGAATCAACGGCGCCGGAAAGACGACCACGTTTCGGCAGCTGATCGGAGACCTCCTCATCGATTCCGGCCAGGCGACCATTCAACAGTTCAGCATTACACGCAATAGATTCCAAGTAGCTTTAAGTCCTCTAAATACAATGTTAGCTTTTGTGCTAGAATATTTTCAATTTTGCTCTCCTGAATAATAAATGAGCGATTATTGTGATTAGTTGATTATTGCAATAATCGTAATCACTCAATTATTGAGGGCCCAACAAAAATCTGATTATGTGATTATTGCTGCGAGGGGCGGAATTGTTTAATTGTAACCTAAATACATTGCAATTGTTTAAAAAAAGTTCCTAACTCGTTTCATGTGTTCAGTTTAACCTAAACTGAGCAGACTTTGTTATATTATGACCTTGTGTAGTTGAAGCGGGTCTGGCGCCGCCATGTTGGTTTCAGTTGAGAGAGCACTTATAATCGGCCCAAGTCAGCAGATAATCATGGTTTGGGGTGATTACTTGATTAGTTGCTTAGTTGCTTATTTGATGAAATGATTATTCTCGGGATTGCTTGAATCCAGTCACATGACACATTGACTAATCAAAGTAATCAAAGTAATCAACTAATTGCTCATTTAATGAAACTCCTTATTATCACTTGTGTCTGATTAAGTTTGAGCTCTTGTTGTTTTTTTAGTATCTTTCCAATATTGGATATTGCCCTCAATTCGACGCGCTTCTTGATCATCTAACAGGCAAAGAACTCTTATTAGTGTTTGCCAATTTGCACGGAATTCCCAAAGCGCACATCAAACACACAGTGAATGAAACAATTATCAATTTCGATTTGACAGAACACGCAGATAAACCAACTCTTGCATTGTGAAAATCCCAGTTTGTGAATGTTAAAAGTTCGCTTTTTTGATGTAAATTCAGTTGGTTCAGGTTTCGAAAATTTCTAAGTTCTTTTTCAGTGTGTGAATACAAATAAATTCTAACTGCTCAACAAGAGCAGTCCTGCTTGGGTAAAGTGAAAGTTTGTACTGGTTTATTTTCGTTGAAAAACGATGTTAAATACATGAAATAATTAGTTCTTGGAAACAAGAACAAAACATACAAATATAAATAGTTCTCAGAAAATGAGAACAAAAAGTCAAAAAAAGGTCAAAAACTCTAAACAATAGAAAACGTCACCACATCTGGTGTAAATTTAGACACTTCTAGAATCACAACAAAAGACTCGGGTTTTCCCTTCAAAAAATTCGCAGAAGGCAATTAAAACAGATTACAGTAAAAACCCAAAATTTCCCAACACCAATTTAATACAAAATTAAAATACACTAAAACCCTAGTTTTTACACTGGGGGGGGGTCGCTAACATCTGCGACAATGTCCTCGTGCGCTTCCAAAAGGCACAATCTTTGTATGGGACGCCTCAACTTCTTCCCTGTGGCGAGTCGGACCTCACAGGACCTCACTTTCCCATCCCGCCCAGGAAAAACAAGTGTTACCAATCCCATTGCCCACACTGACCTCGGTTGATTCTCGTCTTGTATCAACACGACGTCGTTAACCCTCAAATCCCTTTTGATGTTGTCGGTTCGAAATACCCTAAGCTCAATCAGGTATTCGTGGTTCCAGCGCCTCCAAATCTGTTTTAGCAAGCGCTCACGAAGTCTCCATCGCTTCAAGAGTTCAACCGCACCAGCATCCATCTGTTTGGGGTCATGTTGATGAGTTCCTGGGAGCGAAATGTGACGTCTTCCAACTAGGAAGTGAGACGGTGTCAGCGGCTCTTTTTCCTGAGCATCTGCATACACGTATGAAATTGGTCGTGAATTTATCATCGCTTCCACTTCACACAAAGTGGTGGTCAACTCTTCGAATGTCAATACACGACGCCCCAAAATTTTCTTTAGTGACACCTTAACCGTCCTCACCATCCTCTCCCAAAAACCTCCCCACCATGCTGCTCGCTCAACAATGAATTTCCATGTGATTTGGCGTTGCGAAAGAAAGTTACCAATCTTGGTCGATTTAATGGCCCCCATCAAAACTCTTAATTCAGCATCGGCCCTCTTAAACGTTTTAGCGTTGTCCGAATATATTACCTCTGGTACGCAGCGACGAGCAAAAAATCTTTTTAATGCCATTACAAAATCATCTGTACTCATAGAAGATACTAACTCTAAATGAATGGCTCTTGTCACTGCGCACGTGATGAGAGCAATGTAACACTTATTTCCCGCGCGTTGGTAAAGAGGGCCGGCGAAATCAATTCCTACTATTTGAAAGGGATCAGCTCTTCTGACTCGATCAACTGGCAATGGCGCTTCTATTTGTCGCATCAAACGACCTTGGACTTTTCTGCAAATAAAACAATTATGAATTATCTTCTTTATACACGATCTCGCTCTTGGAATCCAAAATCGCGTCCGTATTTCTGCGAGAGTGTCGCCGAGACCGCCGTGAAAAACTCGTTGATGCGCGTCTAATATCAAAAGTTCAGTAATTCGCTGTCCTCCTGGCAACACCCATGGTCCCTTAGCTTCTCTTCGAACCTCGCCCCACTCGAGTCTGGTTCGCACATGTAGAAGGTGGTGGTCGTCGAATGCGCAGTCGATTTGGCTCAACACGGAATCTGTCTCGACTCGTCGTCCCGCCTCAATTGATTTAATTTCACTCGAAAAATAAAGTTGCTGCACTGCACCAATCCAATAATGCTCGGCGCGGCGTAATTCGTCTAACGACAATGGTGATCCGTTCCTTTCCTTTCGTTTCAAATTGTCCGCAAATCGTTGTACCCACCCCGTTCTGTGCAACAAGCTCGTCCACGAACTGCATGTATTTAAATTGATTAAAAGTTCTTTCAAAGGTGGCTCGTCATCGATCACGACATTGACTTGTTCGTCGGCTTCTTCGTCGAATTCGGGTTCAATGTCCACCTGTGGCCAAGTGTTCTCGTTCTGTGACAACCATTTTGGCCCTTTCCACCAAATTTGGTCGTCCAACAGCTGTTGTGCGTCTATCCCTCTGGTCAGCAGGTCGGCTGGATTCTCTTTGCCGGGGACGTGGCGCCATTCCGCGTGTGGCGCGTTGAGTTGAATCTCCTCGACTCGTCGGGACACGAAAGGAATCGTCTTGCTGTTCCCCCGCTTCAGCCACGCCAACACTATGGTCGAATCCGTCCAACATATTGTCCTTGACGCCGGCAACTCGTTTAATTTAGCAATTAACCTCGATGACAGGAGTGCCCCCATCAATTCCAGTCGAGGCAACGTAATCGTTTTTACCGGAGCGATTCTAGATTTGGAGAGAATGAAACAAATTTTATTATTATTAGCATTGCCCACTCTGGCATAAATCACCACGCCATAAGCGAGCGGGCTGGCGTCGCAAAACACATGAATCTGAGCGTTCGAAAAGTCACTGCTGAAACCCATCCAACGTGGCACCTTAATCTTTGCAAGCAGTGGAACTTGATTTCTCCAACTTTGCCATCTCTCAGCTTCTTCTTCAGGCAATTTTTTATCCCACTCTAATTTCAATCGCCAAAGTCCTTGAAAAATTAGTTTTCCCGTTACACTGAATGGACTGACGAATCCGACTGGATCGAAAATGCTGGCCACCACTTGAATTACATGCCTTTTTGTGATTTGTTTTTCTTCTAATTTTTCCAAAAGTTCATTCATTTCGAGTGACAATACGTCCAAATTTATATCCCAAATTAGACCCAAAACCTTCGTTATTGTTTTGTCGTTTGTCGCCGACGGTGTCATTCTTTCTCGCACCTGACTCGAGTTTGTCATCCACTTCGTGAGTTCCATGTTGGCCCCTTTTAATATCTCCGCGACCTCGTAACACGTTTTCGTCAGTATCGCCTCGTCGTGGTTGCTGTTGATAAAATCGTCGACATAAAATCGCAACAATACTTGCAGAACCGTTTCTGGATATTGCTCGACGTATTTCATTAGATGCTCGCGGATGGTTGCGTTCAACAGGAAGGGGCTTGGTGTGGCTCCAAACAATACTCGAGTCTGCCTCAAAATTCGTAACTTCAACGGTCCCTTTCCATCCCACTCGTCACACAACCAAAAAAATCGCAAACAGTCCCTGTCGTCGATGTGAATGCCGATCTGGTGAAATGCCTTGACTATGTCCCCTATGGCGGCGTAAATGAAAGTTCTGAAATGGATTAACATTCTTATTATTTCAGGCAACAGGTTCGGTCCAGTGAATAAGCAGTCATTTAAAGATTTGTTTTTGGCGCCATGTGACGAAGCGTCGCAAACGACACGCAATTTCGTCGTCTCTCGTTGCTCACGAACTACGGGGCTGTGTGGCAGGTAATAACATCTGTTTTTGTCGGTGTTTCCTGTTGGCACGTCTTCCACGATCCCCTCGGCTATTTGGCTGTTGATTACTTCGCGATACTTGGCGTACAAACTCGGATCTTTTTTGAATTTGCGAACCAAATTCCAAAATCGACGAAGGGCGATGTTATAATTATCTTCCAACTCGTCCTTCGAGACCAACCAAGGTAGTCGCACTTCGTACCGCACGCCGTTCCATTTTAACGATCGTTTGAATCCTTCGAGTGCTTGTAGATCTTCGTCTTGTCTTCCGGTGGTGGATTCGTGCATGATTCCGATTGTGTCCAGCTCCCAAAATTTCTGTAATTTTAAATCTAAACTTTCTTCATATTTAGTCAAGTTTACTGGAATAATCAGATTTTTTTCTTTTCTGTCAATTTCTTCGTTTGACCCGTGAATGGTCCAACCAAACATGGTTTCAAGTCCCACCAATCCTGGCCCAAGTCTCTCAACACGACCGTTCACAATTTTCCAAAAATAGTCTATCCCAACCAAAATTGATACGTCACCGTGTCGGACTTGGTTCTGATCGATGTTTAGTCGAATTCCGTGTTTGTTCAGCATTGTTTGAATGTTGTCGTCTGCTCTCTTGACCACGGAGCTGGTGATCCACGGCACCACGATTGCTTGCACCTCAATCCGACTGTTTTCCCCGTCTCGTGCGCACAAAGTTACTCGAACTTGTTTGCGCTGTGTCGGCGTCGGTTCCCGTTGACCAAACGGCACAATATTCATTACAGCTTCCCCGACCTCTTGTGCATTCAGTTCTTTTGATAACTTCTCTGTGATGAACGTCCGGTGGCTTCCTCCGTCGAAAAAGCATTGCACCGTCCTTTTCCTTTCATCCGACTCAACGTCCACCATCAGCACCTGAAAATACAACTCATTTTTGTTAGCACTCCACACGGCTGTTGTTTTAATTTCCTCCGGGTCGTCGTCCTCGCAGAGCTGTGTATGATGGCGCCGCTTGCATTTCTCACACTTTATTTTCGCCGTGCATTTAGTCACCCGATGCCCTTTATCAAAGCACAAAAAACATCGACCCGCTCGCATCAAATTTCGTCTTTTCTTGTGGGGCGGCAGTGGGCAGGCTTCCGTCGCGTGCTCGGTGACCTCGCAATAAATGCACTCATTTGTGCTGATGGTGAGGGCGTTGACCGATGGCAGAGTCACTTTCTTTTTAACCCATTCAGTGTTTTTTGTAAACGTGGGTCGGCTTGTTTTCTTTTCCTCCAAATTTGACTCTTTGTTATAATCATTAGCGGCGGCCGTTCGCTCCCTCAACCCAATTTGCTTGTTTAAATAAGTGAGGAAAGCTTTAATGTCAGTCTCGTCGTCGTTGTCCCCCTGCGCGAATCCCATCGCGATAAAATCTGGCACGGCGGCCATCAATTTTGGGCACAACAGAGCGCCAAATGTGGCCACTTCAACTTCCAAGTTCTCCAGGCTGCGCACGTGCAACTCGCACTCGTCATACAGCCTCCTGAGCGCCGTCAAATCCCCAATCTTTTTCACCGCTGGCACTCTTTCTATGGCGCGCAAATGGGCATTAATTACGACATTTTTCTTGCCAAAACGATTTTTCAAAAGTTCCTTGGCGGTTTCATAATTTTCATCGGTTGGATTAAGTCCAGCAACAACACTGGCCGCCGGCCCCTCCAAAAATGTTTTCAGATATACCAGTTTAGCCTTTGGTGTAAGTCTCTTATTGCTCCCGATTCCAATTTCGTAATTTGACCAAAAGTCGCACCATTTGGTCGGGTCCCCGTTATATTTGTTCATATTAATAGTGGGTAATTTCATAGAACCTGCATCCTGCTCCTCGTTGACCGGTGGCGGCACGGCTGGTGGCGGCAAATGGACTTGGACCTGGGCGGCGATTTGAGCGGTGATGGCCTGTTGGTTCAGCAGCATCTGGGCGGCGATCGCGTCCTCCAGTTTTTTTTGGTTGGCGGCCGCTGTCGCCTCGTTCGCTTGTCCCACCTCGGCTCGTCGTATCTCGTCCGCGTGCTGCACTAAGTCCTCCATGTGGTCTATCAGGCGTTCCTGGTAGATGTCCGCTGTTTCTTGGTCGGCCGTGGCTTCATTGTCGTCGGTGATCAGGTTTCCAATCCGTTCGTCCAGTCCCGCCAAAATGTCCTTTTTGGCTTGTAGTTGGGCTCTGTGTCGCGCCAACTTCTTCAAATCGACCGGCACCTCTGCCAGCAAGCCGGCTGTCGAGTTGGTCAGCCGGGTGCACGCCGTTCTCGCGGTCGTGCGATTCCTCTTCAGCTTATCGATTTCCGAAATTTCGGCCATTTTTACGTTCAAAATAATTTTCAACACTCACGTTCTTGACACAAATTTTTCAGGTCCGGGTTAAATTAATTTCCCGGGTTTCGGCACCATGTGAAAATCCCAGTTTGTGAATGTTAAAAGTTCGCTTTTTTGATGTAAATTCAGTTGGTTCAGGTTTCGAAAATTTCTAAGTTCTTTTTCAGTGTGTGAATACAAATAAATTCTAACTGCTCAACAAGAGCAGTCCTGCTTGGGTAAAGTGAAAGTTTGTACTGGTTTATTTTCGTTGAAAAACGATGTTAAATACATGAAATAATTAGTTCTTGGAAACAAGAACAAAACATACAAATATAAATAGTTCTCAGAAAATGAGAACAAAAAGTCAAAAAAAGGTCAAAAACTCTAAACAATAGAAAACGTCACCACATCTGGTGTAAATTTAGACACTTCTAGAATCACAACAAAAGACTCGGGTTTTCCCTTCAAAAAATTCGCAGAAGGCAATTAAAACAGATTACAGTAAAAACCCAAAATTTCCCAACACCAATTTAATACAAAATTAAAATACACTAAAACCCTAGTTTTTACATGCATACAGGTGAAAAAATGGGATCCGATCTCTTATTCAGCGGGATTTGAGCATAGAGCTAGGTTCACACTTGTCTTCACACTAGGGGCGACACAACGCAACGCAAAGCAAGAATGTCAAGAATTCTTGGAATCAAGCAGCTTGCATTGCATCAGTTTTCTTGCGTTGCGTCAGTTTTCTTGCGTTGCGTCAGTTTTCTTGCATTGCATCAGTTTTCTTGCGTTGCATCAGTTTTCTTGCGTTGCGTCAGTTTTCTTGCGTTGCGTCAGTTTTCTTGCGTTGCGTCAGTTTTCTTGCGTTGCGTCAGTTTTCTTGCGTTGCGTCAGTTTTCTTGCGTTGCTTCAGTTTTCTTGCGTTGCGTCAGTTTTCTTGCGTTGCGTCTAGTGCGAACACAAATGTGAACGTAACTTAAGTTATGGGCTGAAGCCATGATGATCTTTTTTTAAGTTTAATTAAAACAATACAATTTTATTTTTTTACTTTTATTGGATTGAAGCGGTGGAAATAAACGGAAATTGAGCGCTGCTTTGGCATTCATCGGGCGACCCGCGGTGGCCTTTTTGGACGAGCCAACGACCGGGGTCGATCCGACGGCGAGGAGGAAGATTTGGAACATGATCAAAGAGTCGAATAAACATGGAACGGCCATCGTGCTCTCGTCGCACAGCATGGAGGAGTGCGAAGTGCTGTGTTCCCGCGTCGGGATCATGGTCAACGGACAGTTCGAGTGTCTCGGCGGAATTCAGTACTTGAAAAACAAATTCAGTCAGGGCTACACCATTTTGGCCAAGCTCAAACGCCTCGACAAGATCAATCAAAACGCGTTGCAGCGGTTCATCAAGAGCGAATTCCCGAGTGCAGCGCTTAAAGATGTTCACCAAGTAATGCTAAAGCTAAGTTCACGTGCATGCGTTGCTGCATCAGCTTCAACGTGCTTTGCAGCAATGCAAACGCGTGTTTAATCATGAATCAAGGATAACACGGACACGTATCCACATGTTCAGTGCATTTTACCACCGACAGCCGCATTGTATTCTGGGATTTAATGGATAACAAACATGCTGGGTTGGCAAGCAATGCATGACACATGATTGCTGTCATCCAATCAGTGCTCAGAACAATGAATCAATAGGAAATAACACACGGAAATGTGTCTGTTTTATCGTTGGTTCATACTTTAATGCATTTGGTTTATCTTTGATGTGCAAATGAAATTAAGTAATTGTATTTGTTGCAGGGTTTAGTCCATTACCAGGTGAAAGATCCGGATACAAAGTTGACGAAATTGTTCGAGTCGATGGAGAAAGCAAAAACAACTTTTGATTTGGAGGATTATTCCGTGACTCAAGCGACGCTAGAACAAGTGTTCCTTTCGTTTGCGCGAAAACAACGAGAAGTTAGCGACCAAAATTGATTCTGTGCCTCTTGAATGTTCAGTATTACTCTATTTATTGTGTAAACCTAGAAAAATTGTGCATTTAAATTATTTATAGTAAAGTTTGTTTTATATGTATATACTAATTAATGTGCATAGATCAAGTCATCGAGATTGTTATAGCCGGAAATTTATGGCAACATTTGCTATTTTTTATATTTTTATTTTTAAACTTTCATCATTTTCTTTGCATTTACTCACTTATTTTTGAAGATAATAGTTGAATTCGTATTAAAAATGATTTTGAAAATATTTGTCAATTTTGAATTTTGATTCTAGTCTCTCGGCGGACGGTCGTCGTGGTTGTACAGTATATTCCAAATTGTACAAACATCAAATTTCCAATGACTTTCCAACACTGAATGCAATTGTTTCCAAATGACTTTTCATAGCATGATATATTAAATTTCCAAACAGTTAAACACATATTTTTCAACCAGTAAAGTTAAGATTTCCAAATGTAAAATATGAGTTTCCCATAAGTAAATAACAACTTTCCAAATATAAAATTTGATATTTCTTTTTTCATAAAAATTCTAAATAAGTTAAATCTCAAAATAAATCTCATAAAAATAAATCCCTGAAATTTCCATAAAAATTCAATACATCTTGAAAATATGCAGAAGATTCATTCCTGAATCCTGAATTCATTTCTAAATCCTGAAATTTGAATTCATTTCTGAATCCTGAATCCTGAATCCTGAATCCTAAATTAATTATTGAATCCTGAATTCTAAATCCTGAATTCATTCCTGAATCATGAATTCATTCCTAAATCCATTCCTGAATCCTGAATTCATTCCTGAATCCTGAATTCATTCCTGAATCCTGAATTCATTCCTGAATCCTGAATTCATTCCTAAATTCATTCCTAAATCCATTCCTGAATCCTGAATCCAATAATCTTAAATCCTGAATTCATAAACCAAGGCTATGATCATAGCCTCAACACAAAAAAATGAGCAAAATCAACTGAAAGCAATAATAAAACTCGCATTGATATGATGGTGTAATAAATTATAAAATCAAATTTAAATGATACACAACAAAATTTGTGTCAACTTTTTATTTCATCTAAGTCCAACAATAATACTCTAATTATTTGTTGAAGTACAAATGAAAAAACCAATCCCATATTTAATAAATATAAATTTTCTAGTTTTGAATTATGTTCGCCATCTTGTGATAAACCCATACAATTTACAAGCTGGAAACATAGGATCTTTAGTCATTAATTTCTAGGCTTGTGAAATGGGGGGGGGGGGGGAATGAAAATACAAATTTCCAAATTTAGTTTAATTTAACTTTCCGTACATTTAACAAAAACTTACATCATTATCTTTCAGTGTTGAAAATTTACAGAAATTCAACTTTCTAAAAAAATATTTCCCATTTTCTTTCCGTTATATTTCCAAACTGGAATTTATACAATTTCACTTTTAACTTTCCAATGACTTTTTTTTTGGAAATCCAAAATTTTTTGCAGTGATAACAACTTGTTTCGGAGTGTGGCCTGGACGAGATGGATTTGCATAGCAAATCCAACAGTTTTAAGGAGTATTTTAGTCGTTTTAGTGTATTTTTTCTGTGAAAACAGAAGACCAGTGTACATTGGAATGCGGCAAGTATGAAATTTCAATTAAATTAAACAAAATCATTTTGAAATCGAAAAGATGAGAGATAATTTCGTTTTTATGACTCTGTGGTTTAGTTTTTGAGTTTTGCGTGCAATCGGCAATGAAATTCCTTCGAAGTATGGCCCATTTGTTTGAAAACTGTTGTGCTTTTGTTCTTTAATTTAGTTGTGAAGGACTAAACCGATAAACCACTCCAGTTGTGGTTTCTGTTTTTGCGGTTTTTGATATGGTTCATGGCTGTTTTTGATGTCCATGCACTGTCAGTTTGGCCGTTGTATTTGCTTTGTCTTATTTCTGTTGCTTGTCTGCCGCTTTGTCGCACTTCCTCTATTGCTTTCTATCCTTTCTCTTGGAATGAACTTCTTTTCCCTGCATTTTGAAACACAGCAAGTGTAGAATTTTTGTTTTTACATCATGGGAATCGACTGTAAACACTGTTCTAAAATATGATGGATTTATTCACTTAAGATTGTGAATACACTTCAATTGTTGTTAAAACATGGCGATTACACATTTAGACTGAACAAGGATACAGGAAGTACCCAAAAACGCATAGCTTTTCACTAGCCTCAAACAAGGTACATATTAATCATACATTAACACTGTACAGACTACTTTCAGACGCAACATATACAGGGTGGTCAGAAAGTTTGGTTCACAGTAAATAATTTCCAAACTGTTTTAGATGTTGATTTAGCAAAATGACTGTCAGGGTAGTATTTTGGGGGAAATCCAATTACGACATCTAACTTGACCTCAGAGGTCCATCCATATTTTAACTCGAGAACCGTGACAGATAGAGAGAAAAAGTGAATTAGAAAGTTGTAGAGCACCATCTACAATAATTAGTCTAAAAATGTTCTTAAAAAATTATCTCTTACTGAAACGTTTTGAGGAAAAAAGGTTGGAAACGTTAGTCTACACAGCTTTGTAACTCAGCTTTGTAATCTAAAACTATTGAGGCAACCAAGCTAATCTTCAATTAGGACACTTTATTGGGTTATACTTGTAAGTGGAAGAGAGGAAACACAAAAGAAAGGAAATAATTTATTTTGGAAATACATTCCAACATGTTAGATTTAGGTTACAAAGCTGAGTAGACTAACGTTTCAAACCTTTTTTCCTCAAAACTTTTCAGTAAGAGATAATTTTTTTAAGAACATAGACTAATTAGATGGTGCACATCGCTCATTTCAATTAACTTTTATCAAAGAATAAACAAAGGATTGTTACAGGAAAACAATTTTTCTAGACAATCCATCACAAACTATTTTTAAATGTCAACAACAGCTCTATTGTTACATTGCTCAACTCAATTTATTTGTATAGAACCAAGAGCAGGTGCTAGACTATTTGTAATCTATTTATGAAATTGACGCACACATTCATTGGCAAATGCAACGCGTATATAAACACCACACAACACTAGACAAAACACCACAAATTTGCCAAGCTGCCACTACTGTTTCTCTGTATTTATTGCTCGTCGCCATAGCAGAATGTTCAACTTCAATTGTCATTTCATTCTCATCTTGACCGTTATTTATACAACCACTGCAACTGACGAGCAGGTAAGTTAACTTTACACAATTAAATTACTAATTTATACATTTATTTATTTATTTTCAAGACTTGTGATGCGACAGATAAGTCTGCGAAGGTGTTTTGCAAGGTTTTGGAAAAGGGATTCACTCAAGACGATGGCAAAGTATTCATTAAAAATTCCAGTAAATTAAGTATAATTCTTTTTAAATTTTTATACAGTTTAGCAAGTACGTCTGTGGCTGTGCACAAGCCATCATAAAATCGCAAGTAAATCCCAAAGTCATAAAAACAAAACTTATTCGTCTTTAACTAATTAAGACTTCTGTTTTTCATATTTCAGCCCAACCTTTGCGATACGAAAAGTTATGATTATTCACCAGCACCCAAGTGTGGAGAATTTTTCAAATCAGTATGTTGGAGTTAAAACTACCTTTAATGAAATTTTTACTATTTAAAAACGATTTTTCTGCATTTACCGTGTCTAGAAAGAGTTTAAAGAAGTGAGCAGCAAGAGGAGCTTGCTCATCGATTATTATGTTGACGTTATGTTCAAAAAGACCTTTAAAGGTTGTACCAAAAGCGTGGACAAAGTGGCTGAACAAGCAGTTTCAATTTTTCAGCCTGGATTAGCTTCAGATACTCTAGGTAAATGAGAAATATATCTATTCGTCGTTGTTAAGTCATTTTTTTTATTTCATTTTAGGTTTCTTGATTGAAAAGTCATTTAAACCTAAAGCGGTAGAATTATATCTGGAATGTTACCATCAATTGATAAAATTGGAATCCGAAGCTGCGGAGTAGATTTTGTTCGATTAAAATTCTCGGTATTTTGTGTGTGAATTTGTGTGTGAATTTGTGTGCAGAAAAAGAATCAAGAATAAATTGAATACAAAAAGAATTTTTATTCGTCAAATAAATTTATATATATTTGTTGTCACCACTTAGAAATATTTATTATTTTTAATTACTCTGGTTTGCACATGGCAAACCAGCCTGCTGTGTCTTGGGGGTAAAAACTTCCCAGGCATCACACCTCACCTCAATTTGGCTGGGGTGAACTACTGCACATTGACCATTTTGGTGCAATAATTCCTTTGTTGCATCAAAATGCACTTATTATGGATATCTGCTGCGCAGATCCAAAGTGTGCTGGCCTCAAATTTACAGTTTTGGCACACTCTTGATTTCACCAACGCACATACAACAAACCTTGTCATTGCTCTGCCAATTCCGCGAGTACTGACTGTGTTAAGTTTTGTGCGAATCGAGACATTTTGCTGTATTCTCTCCATTAGCAAATTCAGCCTTTTCCGTGTGTATCAACACCAGTTGATACACGTATTTTGTGAATTATCCCGTAATCTCTGCTTGTGAGCAGAGCTCTTTCCCATCACAGCCGCCAAGGACCACCATGAGGATCCCTGAAGTCCACACCGTCGCCGAGTGAGTAAGATAGAGAGTAAACATTTTCCTGCCATTTCCACACGTACGAACGAGAGCAATTTTTAGGCGAGTCCGACTCGCCATTTTCGCCAATATTCGCGCTCAACGATTAACCGTCGTTGTTAGCGCTCTCCTTTGTTCCGCGTGAACAGAAGGAATTTATTCCTTTCTTTCCTATTTTTCCAGCTTACTAACCGCTAATTCTAGTCAGTAATTCCTTAACAAATTCAGCTATTATATTTCATTAAAATCGTTTGTAATTTTCGATCAAATAAAGTATATTTGTCATTTTTATTCAATTCAACCGCTGTTTTCCTTTCATAAAAATACCCCTAGACACCATTTTACAGGCCTATAAACGGCATCTCAATTGCGAGTTGCTTGACAATAAGGTAAGTATCTTTTCAAGCAAATTCCCGGATCGCAACAGAGTGGCCTATTTTCCATTGGCTCAGCCGCATTACTCCTAACTGTGGACTGTGTGCTATTACCAGGAAAAGTAGTTTTGTGTTGTTTTTAATTTGTTTGATTACTTTAATAATTGTATTTTATTAGAAAATGTTTTTCAATTCAAAAAATAAAATGTATTACGAATGTATTAACATGCATTTGATTTTGACAAAAAGTTTGAATAGAATGTGATGTGGTTAAAACACAATTATTTAAAATGGCTATTGATGTCTGCCATGATGTCAATTGCTATGATGACATTTTAGTGCAATTTTTGGTGGTTTTGTTTTACATTTTGCAGAATTTGGTACTTTTTACTGCAGAAGACTTTTCTGCATAGCATGTTGAATTCTGCAGAACCTTTTTCTCTTGGGTTTGTCAGGAAAGCAAACATTTCTCTAACAATAGGTAATTGATTACAGTGTCTGTACATTGTAATGCAATTAATGTGTTTGGGTCTATTTTTTTGGATCACTGCACAAGTGAAATGGCTCAGCCAATGAAAAATAGGCCACTCGTATAGTGAGACAGAGTATAGTCGTGCATTATTATCTAGTTTCAATTCATTGTTTCTAGTTCATTATTAGTTCAGATTTCATTCCTCATCTCTCAATTTGCATTCAAAAAGAAAATTAACAATAAAATTAATTGGAGTGCTCAACTACATTGGTCAATCCTTGACCTTTTACTCAACGTATGATGCCCCCTGTGTCATTTCGTAAAACAAATCACTTATGTTAATTTTTAACCAAAACCAACAATGTCTGTCTTTTAAGACATCGCTCATTTCAATCAACTTTTATCAATGCGCAAGACAGAACAGGATTTGCAATAGCATTTGCCTCATCGTCATCCACCAAGTCATTCTTCCAGTGTAGTCCTATACCTGGATTTCTTATGGGATAATAAAACTAGATTTTATTAGTGCTTGGCTGTAAAACAAAGCAGAAACAAAGGATTGTTACAGGAAAACAATTTTTCTAAACAATCTATCACAAACTATTTTGAAATGTCAACAACAGTTCTATTATTTCATTGCTCAACTCAATTAATTTGTATAGAACCAAGAGCAGGTGGTAGACTATTTGTAATCTATTTATGATATTAACGCACACATTCATTGACAAATACAATGCGTATATACATATATATAAACACCACACAACACTAGACCAAACACCACAAATTTGCCAAGCTGCCACTACCGTTTCTTATTTATTGCTCATCACCATAGCAGAATGTTCAACTTCAATTGCCATTTCATTCTCATCTTGACCGTTATTTATACAACCACTGCAACCGATGAGCAGGTAAGTTAATTTTACATAATTAAATTACTAATTTTTAAATTTATTTATTTATTTTCAAGACTTGTGATGCGACAGATAAGTCTGCGAAGGTGTTTTGCAAAGTTTTAGAAAAGGGATTCACTCAAGACGATGGCAAAGTATTCATTAAAAATTTCACAGCACAAATTTTCCAGTAGATTAAGTATAATTCTTTTTAAATTTTTATACAGTTTAGCAAGCACGTCTGCAGCTGTGCACAAGCCATCATAAAATCGCAAGTAAATCCAAAAGTAAACAAAACTTATTCGTCTTTAACTAATTACGACTTCTGTTTTTCATATTTCAGCCTAAACTTTGCGATACGAAAAGTTATGATTTTTCACCAGCACCCAAGTGTGGAGAATTTTTCAAATCAGTATGTTAAGAGTTAAAACAACTTGAATGAAATTTTTACTATTTAAAAACAATTTTTCTGCATTTACCGTGTCTAGAAAGAGTTTAAAGAAGTGAGCAGCAAGAGGAGCTTGCTCATCGATTATCTTGTTGACGTTATGTTCAAAAAGAGCTATAAAGTTTGTACCGAAAGCGTGGACAAAGTGGCTGAACAAGCAGTTTCAATTTTTCAGCCTGGATTAGCTTCAGATACTCTAGGTAAATAAGAAATACTCGTATATCTATTCAAGTAATTTTTTTAATTTCATTTCAGGGTTCATGATTGCAAAGTCATTTAAACCTAAAGCGGTAAAATTATTTCAGGAATGTTACGATCAAATGATAGAATTGGAATCCGAAGCTGAAGAATAGATTTTGTTTGATTAAAATTCTTGGTATTTTGTGTGTGAAGTTGTGTGCAGAAAGAAAATCAAGAATAAATTGAATAGAAAAAGAATTTTTATTCGTCAAATAAATTTATATACTGTATATTTGTTGTCACCACTTAGAAATATTTATTATTTTTAATTACTCTGGTTTGCACACCCAAGCCAGCCTGCTGTGTCTTGGGGTTGAAAACTCCCCAGGCACACCTTACCCCATTTTGGCTGGGATGAGCTGCAAATTAACCGTTTTGGTGCAAAAATTCCTTTGTTGCATCAAAATGCACTCATTAGGCATATCTGCTGCGCACATCCAAAGTGTGCTGGCCTCAAATTTTTATTTTTGGCACACTCTTGATTTCACCAATAAACATACAACACATCTTGTCATTGCTCTGCCAATTCCGCGAGTTGATACACGCACTTTGTGAATTATCCCGTAATCTCTGCTCGTGAGCAGAGTTCTTTCCCATCGGCACCGCCAAGGACCGCCGTAGTCGTGCATTATTATCTACTTTCAATTCATTGTTCCTAGTTCATTATTAGTTTAGATTTCATTTCTATTATTGTATTTATAAATGAATAAAAACAATTTATACTATTTTGACTAATTTAACTGTATCTTTATTATTCCTAGACATATTTATCTTTTTAATTTTAGAACTAAGACAGTTTTACTGCATCCGAACTGTTGGTTTTAACCCAGATCACAGCAAAGCCAAAGACGATTGCCTGCTTGCCTATAAAACGTCGCCAATTTCGAAGCTGGGTCTGCCTCAAATATGTGTCAATGTCAGCCTCTCACACTATATTCTGGCTTGATGGCGTAATAAAGTAAAGTTTTTGATTTCCTCTGAGACATATCTTGACAGACGGTTTGGGTGTTTGCCAGATGTAGGCTTCGGTGATAGTCTTCAATGTGTAACTTGGCTTTAGTGCAAATATTTTTGCATAAATGGTATCTGGTCATTTTTATAAATACCAGTCTGCCACCATTCTCGTCATCACTTCCATGAACCTATTCAGAGGTAGCCAGCAGATCCCTCAGGGTGTAATGAGACTTTATCACATTGTTAGTTAACTCTAGCCTATTGTTTGTGCATGGATGGCCAAGTCAATGCCCAACATACCACCCAACAAAACGATTTAAGAACTCAAAATAATCCAAAAAATCCAAAATGTTATTCTTAACTCTCTATTTCTTAGTGCATGTGATCCACAATGCTTTGCACTAGTATTAACCAATCAGGAGCCTTACACAATAAGAGTGTAAAAATGCCTTCATGTTAGTATATATCTTACTAATAACAAATTATGTTGAGGATGGTTGAAATGAAAGGTCAGTCATATTAGGCTAAGAACTAACAAGTGCTTTATTCGGGGTCAAGCTACAAGGTGGCGCTGGGGGTACAGCGCCTGAGGCAAAGATAACGTCACTACACAAAACATGCAGTGAAGTCCGAACACAGCATCATTCCCCATTAATGGCACATTAATCAAATCACAAATACAATAATAGAATTCATTCACGATAGACAATGTACCAATTCGATTAATAAAAACAAATACACTTAATCACTGTTATTATATCCGTAAAATTGTGTCGGGTTGCGAATACGCTGGGGATGGCGGTACGGCACAACAGGAGTATTGACGGGAACAGGAGGAGGTGTAGGAGCTGGAGAAGCATCACGAACGTTTAGGAGGTTGGGTGAATTGGGAGGAGCAACTAGGACTTGCGGTTGTACAACTGGGGGTGTATTACCGAGGTTTGAGTCGTCACTTATCAAAGGAAAATGTCCGCGATTCCCTCCCCCCTCCGGAATTTGAGCGTGCGAAGTCTGGCGTTTTCGGAGCTGGTCCGCATGTCGGTTCCAAATTATGGCATTTCCGACGGCCACATCGTACGTGGTGGACGATGTCTTCTGCGATATTATCCCAGGAACCCATCTCGCGGCGTGCAAATAGTCGCGCGCGAACACCAATTCCCCAGGCTCGAAGGAACGGCGCGTTTCCACAGTTGTTGGCTCCGGCATTAAGCGGGGGTTCAACAAATGTAATCTAGTTCGAACAGTTCGTTGTAGAAATGCCTCGGACGGCGTAGTCCGTGTAGAAACGTGCGGCGTCGAGCGATAGGCAATTAAAAATTGGTCAACGGCTTCTGAAATGCTCAAATTCAAATTTAGAAATTTTCCGACTTGATTTTTAAAAGTCTTCACGAAGCCTTCCACTGCTCCGTTGGTAGCTGGGTGGAAAGGCGGTGAACGAGTTTGTCGGATGCCGTTCCGCGACAGGAAGTCAACAAATTCCGCTGAAGTGAATTGCGGCCCATTGTCGGAATGAACGTGGATCGGCAAGCCGTGACGTTTAAACCAACATTTTAAAACCGCAATTGTTGCTTTCGAGGTAGTAGCGGTCATCATACGAACTTCGCACCACTTGGTGCGCGCATCCACAGCCAACAGGAACATTTTGCCATGAAAGGGGCCGGCGAAATCGAGGTGGATTCGCCCCCAAATTTCGTCGGGAATGGGCCAACGCAAGTCGGACGTCTTAGGCGGATCCGGGAGTGCGCGCTGGCACACGTCGCACGAACGCACCATCGACTCAATGTCACGGTCGATTGACGGCCACCAAACTGTTGAACGAGCGAGCGACTTGGTGCGCACGATTCCAAAATGTCCTGCGTGCAACTCCGCCAGGACCGCACGGCGAAGCTGTTCTGGCACGACTAAACGCTCCGACAAGAACAAGAATGGTCCATGTGTGGAAAAGGCGGACCTGTGCTTATAAAAATTTATTAAGTCAGGTGTCTTTGATTTCCATTCGTCTCGGATGCACTGCAGAACTGCCTGCAATTGGGCATCTATGTCGTATGCTGCACGCAAGGCTGCCTGCGATACTGGAAACTGCGAAAGAGAAACGGAAAATATTTCGTTAACGTGCATATCGAGGTCTTCTCGACCGTCGACTACGGGTTGAGGATTGCGAGACAATCCGTCTGCAATTTGGTTGTCGACAGCAGGCACATGCTCGATAGCATAATCGTAGGCACTCAGGAAAATTGCCCACCGGTGCAGGCGAGCGGCGACAATTTGATTGCATCCTTTCTTCTCTCCGAAAATGGCCACCAGCGGTTTGTGGTCAGTTCGTAAAATGAATTTTCTCCCAAACAGGTGGTGATGGAAGCGGCGAACGCCATAAACGATCGCAAGACCTTCACGGTCGATTTGCGCATAATTTTTCTGCGCGCTGGACAAGAGGGAACTAGCAAAGGCAATCGGACGATGGATTCCATTTTCTACGTGGGAAATAAAGGCGCCCACACCGACCGGCGAGGCATCAACGGTCAGATAAAGTTGCTTCTTCGCGTCGTAGTGTGCCAGCGCTGAATCGACAGTTACTGCAGCCTTGACCTTCGTCCAGGCCTTGTGTTGTTCCGGTCCCCATGTCCACGGAGTATCGTCGCGCGTGAGGCGGTAAAGCGGCTCTAATAAAGTGGATAAATTATTAATAAATTTGCCATAATAGTTTATGAGCCCCAGGAACGATTTGAGCGATAAAACGTCGGTTGGCTGCATGGCGTTGCGTAGTGGAGCCAATTTTGAGTCCACTGGCGTGATTCCTAGCTTGGAAATGTTCAGCCCCAAAAACTGCACACAAGCACGCAAAAACTTGCACTTTTTCCTATTTAATGTTAAATTGGCTTTGTTAAATGCACCCAATAATTGATCCAGGTTGCATAAGTGCGTCGCGTTTGTTGCACCGGTCACGGCCGAATCATCAATGAACGGCTGCGTACTCTCGACTTTGGCTGTTAATTTGTCCATCTCGCGTTGGAAGATTGCCGGCGCGCTGGATATCCCGTAAAAAAGTCTATTTACTGTGAAGAGACCCAAGTGGGTATTAATTGTGCACACCAATTTACTCTCTGCATCCAACTCCAGCTGGTTGTAGGCGTGATTCATATCAAGAGTAGAATACGTCTCACCGCCCGACAACTTCGCTGCAACATCTTCAAACAGAGGTAAAGGGTAAGAGTTGGGGAGAACCGCCTTATTTATGGTTCTATTATAGCATCCCGCTATCTTTAACGTGCCATCTGATTTAAGGACATGCATAATAGGTGTCGCCCATTTAGAAGAAGCGACAGGAGTTATGATACCTAAATCCTGCAGTCTGCGCAGCTCTCCCTCCAGTCGTGGCTTCATCGCGAGTGGAACTGGGTAATTCTTCAAAAATATCGGTTGCACGGCCGGATCGATATCGATGTGGACCTTGTGCACGTTGTAGCATCCGATTTCATCGCGAAAAACGTTGGCATGACGTTCCAAAATCTCGTCCAATCTGTTGGACGACGGTGTATCGAGTTTCTCGGGCGTTGGCGTCGATGTGGACAACGAAAATACTTCTGCGCCCACCAGGTCGCCAGTTTTCGACAGCAAACCAAATGCTTCGAGCCAGTCGCGGCCAAGGAGTGGGATGGGGCCGTGAGTCGCCACGCACAACGGCAAACGAAAATCGCGATCACGATGACGAACCGGAACTTCGCAAACCCCTTCCATTCGGAGTGTTGTGCCGCCATACGTATTCATCTGGATCGGAAGGGGCTGCAATGGAAAATTTGAAAAATATTTAGTATAAGTTTCGAGATTTATAAATGTAGCGCCTGCTCCCGTGTCCATTTCCATTAGGAGATTGACATTAGCAATTTTAATGGCCAAAATAATTGGTTGTGTGGCTTTAATGCCAATCGCGTTGACGGTCGTCGTCAAATCCGGCTCGACAGCGTAGTACGTGAGCTGTTGTGGCATCTCGACTGCATGGACTGGAGCTGGTGACTTTAAGACCGACCGGCAAACTGGTTTGATGTGGCCAGTTTTTCCGCATCCGTGGCACGTGGCATCGCGAAAGCGGCACGCTTCACGCGTGTGCGACTTACTGCCGCAAGCAGAACACGCCGACACATTTCCTTTCGAGTTGGATGGTTGGCGGCCTGGTTGAAACGAGGTAGTGCCCCTCGAGGAGCGTTTTCTACCCCTTGACGCATCGTGACGTGGTTTGGAGTCGTGGTGGAGTTTGTGCACCGGCAGCGCCGATGCATTCTGCGTCGCGATCGTCGAAAATTCCTTTTGCGACACTTCAGCAGCGGCAGCGAACTCGACTGCGTCGTCGAACGTCAAATCTTTTTTTAACGTGAGCGCCTGTTGCACTTGCTCATTCTGGAGGCCACAAAGAAAGCGATTTCTTAATTCGTTAGTTTTGTCGGCGAACTCACAGCTTTGGGCCAGGTCCTGAAGAGCGAGAGAATACTCCAGCACGGTTTCATTCGGCAGTCGATCACGGCGGTGAAAACGGCGAATTTCTCCCAGCACGAGCGGCTTCGCGCGTGCATTTTTCTGCATCAAGGCCACAAGGTCCGCGTACTTCAATTCAGCAGCTTCCTTCGGCGCCGCGAGCGTGTCCAGCTGCTTGAAGGTCGGCATGCCGACGTACGACAAGAGCGTATGGACCTTCTCCTGGTCATCGACGATTTTGTTACAAGCGAAAATGCTCGTCATTCGCTTGCAATACAGGCCCCAATCCTCTGTTGGATCGTATTCCCGCGGTGTCCCTTTTAGAGCTGACATTTTGATGGCAAAAGTCGGCGTTGAGTACGAAAACGCGAGGAAAACGTGACAATGGAACGTAGGCCTAACGTCGGGACGGCGTGGTCAGCAACGGGCCGAAAAAGTGGTCAAAAAGTTCGAAAAACACGAAAAAACTTGCGTCGCTACTGGATTCATTAGTTGCACGTGGATTTCGGATCCTTATCTCGTCGCCATTTAGTATATATCTTACTAATAACAAATTATGTTGAGGATGGTTGAAATGAAAGGTCAGTCATATTAGGCTAAGAACTAACAAGTGCTTTATTCGGGGTCAAGCTACAAGGTGGCGCTGGGGGTACAGCGCCTGAGGCAAAGATAACGTCACTACACAAAACATGCAGTGAAGTCCGAACACAGCACATGTCCTGGTAGGTTTATTGTGTTCGTGCTAGAACATTCACTTACCAGGCAACTACAAGTAGAAAAGGCCTGTCTACAAGAAAACAATGTCATTCATTTTTGGTTCCCCCCTCATTATATTACAGCACCCTTCCACACAGTAGCCATTTTGATGCAGTAATTTTGAAGGAGTTTTGATGAGTTTTGTTAAATTTCAAGCTTCATACAAATTGATTGTAATAGTTAAATTCACACCAAAAATGATTTTAAAATATCTTTTAATTTTTGTTCTAATTGTTTAAAACTACCTTTTGATCTTTAAGTGAGTCATTCATCCTATTAAAGACTATGCAGGCAATGCCAGAAGTACCTGGTGACAGGGGGCTCCGGACCAATGAAATTACAGACACAAACCAGGAATGACTATTGCGTGTCAACTATACCGCCACTAAATAAGTGCCCAATTCCTCATCACATTAAAAAAAACAGTTAAGGTGAGGTTTACAAGGGGAGGGATGGGTCTAGGGGAGCCAGCGCCCCCTGGACCCATCTTTTGTTAAGAATAAACCCAAGAACACACGAAAAATCAAGAAACAGCATTAGTCACTCCTGGCTGAAGAGCCCCCTGTCGCCAGGCGTTACTGGCAATGCCTACTATAAGGGGAACCAGTAGTATATATCGCATAAATATGTATGTTAAATAAGTATGTTAAAATACCAGTTTCAACGGCTACAGGTATTAGCCCTTGTTTGACGAAATATTTGAAATTTAATGTGACAATTTACATTCAAAAAGAAAATTAAGAATAAAAGCATATGCAATAGCATTTTTATCTCGTCTTCATACACAAAGTCATTTTTCCAGTGTAGTGCTACCTGGATCGCTTTTACTATAATGAAACTAAATGTTTTAGCAGTGTTTAGCTGTAAAACAAAGAAGAAGAAAAGGATTGCTACAGGAAAACAATTTTTCTAAAATATCCATCACAAACTATTTTTAAATGTCAACAACAGCTCTATTGTTACATTGCTCAACTCAATTAATTTGTATAGAACCAAGAGCAGGTGCTAGACTATTTGTAATCTATTTATGAAATTGACGCACAAATTCATTGGCAAATGCAACGCGTATATAAACACCACTCAACACTAGACAAAGCATCACAAATTTGCCAAGCTGCCACTACTGTTTCTCTGTATTCATTGCTCGTCACCATAGCAGAATGTTCAACTTCCATTGTCATTTCATTCTCATCTTGACTGTTCTTTATACAACCACTGCAACTGATGAGCAGGTAAGTTAATTTTACACAATTAAATTACTAATTTATACATTTATTTATTTATTTTTAAGACTTGTGATGCGACAGAAAAGACTGCAGAGGTGTTTTGCAAAATTTTGGAAAAGAGATTCACTCAAGACAATGGCAAAGTATTCATTAAAAATTTCAAAACACAAATATTCCAGTAAATTAAGTATAATTATTTTTAAATTTTTATACAGTTCAGCAGGTATGCCTGTGGCTGTGGACAAGCCGTTTTAAAATCGCAAGTAAATCCCTAAGTCATAAAAACGAAATTTATTCGTAATTACCGACTTTTGTTTTTCATATTTCAGCCCGACCTTTGCGATACGAAAAGTTACGATTTTTCTGCAGCACCCAAGTGTGGAAAATTTTTTAAATCAGTATGTTAAGAGTTAAAACAACTTTAATGAAATTTTTACTATTTAAAAACGATTCTTCTGCATTTACCGTGTCTAGAAAGAGTTTAAAGAAGTGAGCAGCAAGAGGAGCTTGCTCGTCGATTATATTATTGACGTTATGTTCAAAAAAAGCTTTAAAGTTTGTACCGAAAGCGAGGACAAAGTGGTCGAACAAGCAGTTTCAGTTTTTCAGCCTGGATTAGCTTCAGATACTCTAGGTAAATGAGAAATATATCTATTTGTCATTGTTAAGTCATTTTCTATTTCATTTCAGATTTCTTGATTGGAAAGTCATTTAAACCTAAAACGGTAGAATTATATCTGGAATGTTATCATCAAATAATAGAATTGGGATCCGAAGCTGAGGAGTAGATTTTGTTTGCTTAAAATTCTCGGTATTTCGTGTGTGAATTTGTGTGCTGAAAGAGAATCAAGAATAAATTGAATACAAAAAGAATTTTTATTCGTCAAATAAATTTATATATATATTTGTTGTCACCACTTAGAAATATTTATTATTTTTAATTACTCTGGTTTGCACACCCAAACCAGCCTGCTGTGTATTGCGGGTGAAAACTTTCCAGGCACACCTTACCCCATTTTGGCTGGGATGAGCTGCAAATTAACCGTTTTGGTGCAAAAATTCCTTTGTCGCACCAAAATGCACTCATTTCGCATATATGCTGCGCACATCCAAACATTATATACTATTTTGACTAATTTAACTGTATCTTTATTATTCCTAGACATATTTATCCTTTTAATTTTAGAACTAAGACAGTTTTACTGCATCCGAACTGTGAGTTTTAACCCAGATCACAGCAAAGCCAAAGACGATTGCCTGCTTGCCTATAAAACGTCGCCAATTTCGAAGCTGGGTCTGCCTCAAATATGTGTCAATGTCAGCCTCTCTCACTATGTTCTGGCTTGATGGCGTAATAAAGTAAAGTTTTTGATTTCCCCTGAGTCGAATCTTGACAGACGGTTTGGGTGTTTGCCAAATGTAGGCTTCGGTGATAGCCTTCAATGTGTAACTTGGCTTTAGGGCAAATATTTTGGCATAAATGGTATCTGTTCATTTTTATAAATATCAGTCTTCCACCATTCTCGTCATCACTTCTATGAACGTATTCAGAGGTAGTCAGCTGATTCCTCAGGGTGTAATGAGACTTTATCACATTGTTAGTTAACTCTAGCCCATTGTTTGTGCATGGAGAGCCAAGTCAATGCCCAACATGCCACCCAACAAAACGATTTAAAAACTCCCCTTCAAAATAATGCCAAAAATCCAAAATGTTATTCTTAACTCTTTATTTCTTAGTGCATACATGTGACCCACAATGCTTTGCACTAGTATTAACCAATCAGGAGCCTTACACAATAAGAGTGTTAAATTGCCTTCATGTGCCGTGTCCTGGTAGGTTTATTGTGTTCGTGCTAGAACATTTACTTACCAGGGAACAAGAATAGGCCTGTTTATACGAAAACAATGTCATTTATTTTTGCTTCCCCCCTCATTGTATTTCAGCACCCTTCCACACAGTAGCCATTTTGATGCAGTCACTTTGGGAGTTTTGATGAGTTTTGTTGAATTTCAAGCTTCATGCAAATTGATCGTAATAGTTAAAATATCTTTTAATTTTTTATTCCAATTTTTTAAAACTACCTTTTGATCTTTGAGTGAGTCATTCATCCTATTAAAGACTATGCAGGCAATGCCAGAAGTACCTGGTGACAGGGGGCTCCGGACCAATGAAATTACAGACACAAACCAGGAATGACTAATGCATGTCCACTATACCGCGACTAAATAAGTGCCCAATTCCCCATCACATTAAAAAAACAGTTAAGGTGACGTTTGCATGGGGAGGGATGGGTCTAGTGAAGCCAGCGCCTTCCTTGTTAAGAATAAACACAAGAACACACAAAAAATTAAGAAACAGCATTAGTCACTCCTGGCTGAAGAGCTTCCTGTCGCCAGGCGTTACTGGTAATGTCTACTACAATAATGTTTTAGCAATACTTAGCTGTGAAACAAAGAAAAAGAAAAGGATTACTACAGGAAAACTATTTTTCTAAAATATCCATCACAAACTATTTTTAATTTTTTGTAAACAACTGCTCTATTGTTTCATTGCTCAACTCAATAAGTTGCACAAAGAGCAGGTGCTTGGCTATTTATAATTCATTTACAAAATAAAGCCACACAATCATTGGCAAATACAATGTGTATATAAACACCACAAAACACTAAACAAAACACCATTAATTTGCCACAACCGCTTCTCTGTATTTATTGCTCGCACAAACATAGCAGAATGTTCAACTTCTATTGCAATTTCATTCTCATCTTGACCATTATTTATACAACCACTGCAACAGATGAGCATGTAAGTTAATTTTACACAATTAAGTTACTAATTTATACATTTATTTATTTATTTTCAAGGCTTGTGATGCGACAGATAAGACTGCAAAGGTGTTTTGCAAAGTTTTAGAAAAGGGATTCACTCAAGACGATGGCAAAGTATTCATTAAAAATTTCAAAACACAAATATTCCAGTAAATTAAGTATAATTCTTTTTAAATTTTTATACAGTTTAGCAAGTATGTCTGTGGCTGTGCACAAGCCGTTATAAAATCGCAAGTAAATCCCAAAGTCATGAAAACAAAATTTATCTGTAATTACGACTTTTGTTATTCATATTTCAGCCCGACCTATGCGATACGAAAGATTATGATTATTCAGCAGCACCCAAGTGTGGAAAATTTTTCAAATCAGTATGTTGGAGTTAAAACCGCCTTTAATGAAATTATAACCATTTACAAACGATTTTTCTGCATTTATCGTGTCTAGAAAGAGTTTGAAGAAGTGAGCAGCAAGAGGAGCATGTTCATCAATTATGCTGTAAATGTTATGTTCAAAAAAAGCTTTAAAGTTTGTACCAAAAGCGAGGACAAAGTGATTGAACAAGCAGCTTTAATTTTTCAGCCTGGATTAGTTTCAGATACTCTAAGTAAATGAGAAATATATTTATTCGTCGTTGTTAAGTCATTTCTCATTTCATGTTAGGTTACTTGATTGGAAAGTCATTTAAACCTAAAGCGGTAGAATTATATCTGGAATGCTACCATCAAATGATAGAATTGGAATCCGAAGCAAAAGAGTAGATTTTGTTTGATTAAAGTTCTCGCTATTTCGTGTGTGAATTTGTGTGCAGAAAGAGAATCAAGAATAAACTGAATACAAAAAGAATTTTTATTTGTCAAATAAATTTATATATATATTTGTTGTCACCACTTAGAAATATTTATTATTTTTACTTACTCTGGTTTGCACACCCAAACCAGCCTGCTGTGTCTTGGGGGTGAAAACTCCCCAGGCACACCTCACCCAAATTTGGCTGGGATGAGCTGCAAATTAACCGTTTTGGTGCAATAATTCTTTTGTTGCATCAAAATGCACTTATTACGCATATCTGCTGCGCAGAACCAAAGTGTGCTGGCCTCAAATTTAGAGTTTTGGCACACTCTTGATTTCACAAATAAACATACGACACACCTTGTAATTGCTCTGCCAATTCCGCGAGTACTGAATGTGTTAAGTTTTGTGTGAATCGAGACATTTTGCTGTATTCTTTCTGTTGGCGAATCCAGCCTTTTCCGTGTGTATCAAAACCAGTTGATAAACGCACTTTGTGAATTATCCCGTAACCTCTGCTCGTGAGTAGAGCTCTTTCCCATCGCCACCGCCAAGGACTGCCGTAGTCGTGCATTATTATCTACTTTCAATTCATTGTTCCTAGTTCATTATTAGTTTAGATTTCATTTTTATTATTGTATTTATAACCGAATAAAAACATTTTATACTATTTTAACTAATTTACCTGTATCTTTATTATCTATAGACAGGTTTGTGCCTAGTATTACCCAATCAGGATACATACACAAAAAGAGTTTAAAAATTCCTTCATGTGCCGTGTTCTGGTAGGCAAGGTTGAACGAGTTATTAGGTTTGGCCATTTGGAGAATTAGGTGTACTCAGCTTTCATTGGCTCACATTTGATGTGACGTCAGTGGGCGCCAGCTGTGCTGATCAGTCTTGGTACATTGTGTTGCGTCTCCGGGTGTTCGACCTGTAAATACTTACCTTTACCTGGTCGATCCGCAATTGAGATGCCGTTGATAGGACTTAGACTCTAGTGCCTGTAAAAATAGTGTCTAGGGGTAATTTTAATGAAATGAAAACTGGCGTTTGAATTGAATAAAATAACACAGATAACTTTATTCTCGGAAATACAAATGATTAAATGAAATATAATGTTAATTATGACTAATAATTAATGGAGAAAGAAGACTAATGTGTTCTTTGGTCTCGATGAATTGTTTTAAAGTTGTAATTATGTGGAAGTTGGTTATGAAGCAGCCATGTTGTAGGTGAAAATTAACATAAGTGATTTATTCAACAGAATTGTACAGGGGGCGCTGCGGAAGGCAAGCGCGTCATAAAATAACAATAAACAAAATGGAGTTCGGACACTCCAGTATCCCCTTAATTGATGACCAATCAGGGGAGCAATTACTCTAACAAAGGTTGACATTTCAAATTAACATTGTAATAAACGAATCAATAAACAAATATAACAACAAACATGAATGAGTTAATTATTTGTTGGGTAACCGTAGAACTGCGTATTTTTCCTTTTTCTCGCCGACCGTCTGGAGTGAGCAGCTAGTGGAGGCGATTGCGGCAACGGCTGGAGCACATGCGGAGGCGGCGGAGGAGCAGGAAGCAACGGTAGAAGCGCAGGGAGCAACGGCGCAGGCAAAGGTGGTGGCGGCGGAGTTGCAAGCGCGTTAGGCAAGTTCTGGTTAGGCGCAGGAATTATCAGCTGAGGTTGAGGTTGAGGCAGGACGACAGGCGGAACCAAACATGCAGTTTGTGGCATTACGAATGGGCCCGAGCTGTATTCATCCCCTTCAATTGGAAGAGGTGGTCCAATTGTCGCACGTTTCCGCAACTGGTCAACGTGACGAGACCACAACACTCCAGCCGCAATTTCGACAGTGTACGTTGTCGAGGAAACAATTTCTTTCACAATGCCGGGGATCCACTTATCCGAATGACGATAATCTCGAACGAAAACTGCATCACCGACTGCAAAACTTCTAGCCGTTTCCAGTAATGCCGAGGTCGGCAGAAGGCGCGGGTTGAGGAGGTGAAGTCGAGTGCGCATCGAACGCCGCAAAAAAATTTCTGCAGGCGTCTTCTTCGTCGTCACGTGCGGTGTCGATCTATAGGAGAATAAAAATTGTCGGAGGGAATCAGTGGGGGAGAATTTCAAGGCGATAAATTTCTCCATTTGTCGTTTAAACGTTCCGACAAATCCTTCGACAGCTCCGTTTGTGGCGGGGTGGTACGGCGGTGAGAAGGTGTGCCGGATACCATTGTCTTCCAGGAATTCTCGGAATTCTCTCGCCGTGAATTGCGGGCCGTTATCGGAATGCACGTGGATGGGCAGTCCGTGCTGGCAAAACCAGTCCTCCAAAACGTCGATCGTCGCGGCAGCTGTGGTCGAGGTCATGGCGCAAACTTCGCACCATTTCGATTTCGCATCAACCGCCAACAAAAACGTCTTGCCCAAGAATGGTCCCGCAAAATCTATGTGGACACGTCCCCAAACTTCGTCCGGAATTGGCCAACAAACGGAGGACGTGCGAGGAGGATCAGGCAGCGAGCGTTGGCAGGCGTTGTTAAGATATAATGTATATTGTTAGGCAATCACTTTTTACAACATGTGTATATATATATCTTTGCGTATTATCATGTAGCTAAGTGTTAGTGTATGTGTTTAGCCAACGCGAGTGATCGCAATGTTTGTTTACATACAGTGTCTGTATGCTGCCTACAGGTGGCGCTGATTGCATTGAGGTCATGTGACCAATCAATAAAGATCACTTGATGTTTTGGTTCTCACCTGTTAACATGATGTCTCTTTCTTTCACCTGATGTGTTTTTCCAATCCACTACATTTGTCACTATTTGCAGAAGTTTGCAACACTATTCAACAAGGTTATGGGCCACAAACAACGTGGGAAAAACAGCTAGAGTGTTTGAAAACATTTCAAAGCAACCACAGGTGAAAAAGTGGGCGTTTTCCTCAAAATCCAAGATGGCGGCGCCCATGAGGAAAGTCAGCAACCTGTGTTCCAGCCAAGAATCTACGGTTTCACAAGCGGTTATTGGTCATCAAGCGATGCAGGAACAATAAAAGGGTTCGAACATTATAGAACATTTATTTAATACGTTTATTTTGGCCATTTTCGGACGATTTCTCCGAATATCGCGAGGCGCGATACGTAACGTCGACGTGGCGTTAATTTTCGCCGAGAAAACAACTCGACGACAAATACGCAAGGACGACGACGCTCGACAACCACACGGGAAGTGTGAACGAGCAATAAACGAACGGGAATTGCCAAAAACGAGAAAATTCTCGAAGGAACTGAATTTTTCGAGGCGAAAAAGACGGAAAAACGAGGGAAAATCAACAATACGACGTTTTTTTCTCAACCACACGTGAAGTGTGACTCAAAGCTGTCAGTACGAAACAAGTGGATAGTCTGCAGCAGGAAGCCAACATATATGAACTCTTTATTTCGTTTATTTCGTTTTATTTTCGAATATATTGTTGAATACCATTATTAGCTTAGTGTTGTTACTAGGATACACTAACATAGTATTAAGAGCGAACTAACATCGCAACACTGCACCCAGTTGCGATTACCAGTATTTCAAAGTGTTTTTGAGCAATCTTGTGTGTGTTTTTGGTGTGTTGGACACTAAATTCACAATGGACACGGAAAAACTCGACCGGAAGATTACACTTTTGAATAGGACGAACTACGATACGTGGAAGCAGCAAATCAAAGTGCTGTTGATGCACCACGGATGTTGGGCCTTCACCGATGGAACACAAGAAGCCCTGGCACCGGGAGCGTCTTGGCGAGATCGCTCGGACTTTCAACTGCGAAAGGGGCGAGCTTTCAGCCTAATTTACTACGCCATCGAGGAGCAATACCACGAATTGCTCAGCGGGACCGAGGACGCGAAAACAGCGTGGGATACGCTGAAAACTAACTTCGAACCGGTCTCGAGGGCGAGAATTATACGTCTGTTGGACGAATTCTTCAATTTAAAATACGATCCAGCGACGGAGACGATCGGGGTATTCGCGGCGAAGATACGCAATGCAACAAAGCGATTAGCCGACGTCAAACACGACTTGGACAATTTGTATCAGGCATTCCAGCTCATCCGATACCTGCCACAAGAATACCAGTCAATTGTGCAGAGTATTTATCGATGGGACGATAAGGATTTCACACTGGAAAAGGTTGAAGCGGAATTGGTCGCCGAGGAGGGCAGACTCGCGCAACAACGCAGAGATTCGGGCCAAGCGCCAATTACGGACGCTTTCAACATGGGAACAAGCACAAAGAGCAATGATAATTCGTCTAAATCCCAACAACAGCAAGGGAATAGCAGCCAAAACAACCGAGGCGGACAAAGGGGCGGCAAATCGAATTATCGAGGCGGCAAAAATTCGCGGAATTTCCGAGGAAATGCGACCGGATCATCACCACGGGGGCCGTGTTTCCGGTGCAATCAACCAGGGCACTGGGCAAGGGATTGCACAGCACAATTACCGTCGAATAACAGCCAGAACACAAATACAGCGGAAGAATTGGACACAAACATGTTCGATGTCGGTTTTCTCACCGAGTTGAGCGAGGAAGAGATGTTACAGTGCAGCGCAGCCAACAACTGTTGGATCTACGACACTGGGGCCACTGGACATTTTTGTAAAGATAGGAACCAGTTCTTCAACTTCAAGGAAACCACAGGGACAATAAGTCAAGCGGATAAGAAGACTTTAATTCAGATTCAAGGCGTCGGGGACGTTTGCGTGATGTGTTTGGTTGGAAGTGAGACAATTCCAATCACATTGAAGAAAGTTTATTATGCGCCGGACATGCGACGAAATTTGTTGTCGGGACCGTGCATCGACGAAGCACGATGCAAAGTCGCCGTTGGCTCGGGCTTGGTGAAGATATACGATCCTCAGTGGAAGAGACAGCTGATGGAAGGCGTGAAGAAGGATCGTTTGTACTACATCAAGCTAAGCGACCAGAAGCCGGACTTTGAGAAATTACGACAAAAAGCGAATAGCAAAGCGAACGTTGGCGAACAGAAGAAACAAGAGCCAACTATTTCAACACAAAGTACAACGAAGAGTGCATCTAATCCTGAGGAAGCAAGACTTTGGCATGAGCGGCTCGGCCATATCTATTTTCCAAGCGTCCAAGCAATGAGCAAAGGAGGTGCAGTAATTGGGTTGCCAGTTCTGGACGTGCCAATTACACAATGCGACGTTTGCACATTAGCCAAGAAGAAGGCGATTCCTCATAAGTCGTTGCCAGGGATTAGATCGACAGAGCCACTCCAATTGCTACACATGGATGTATGTGGAGCATTTAGTACACCAACACTCTCGGGAAACATATACTTCTTAACTATCACGGATGACTTCTCTCGTTATTCGACAGTGTACTTAATGAAGAAGAAGGACGAAGTATTTGACATTTTCCAAAAACACGTGAAACGAATAGAACGATTGCTTGGGAAATCGGTTCTCGCAATTCGTACGGATAACGGTATGGAGTTCTGCTCAAACAAGTTTGGAGAGTATCTCCAAGGTCTAGGAATCGCTCACGAGAGGACTAACGCGTACACTCCAGTCCAAAATGGCGTTTCCGAGAGACTTAACCAGACATTAGCAAATGGAATGCGAGCGCTTGTGTACGATGCCGGCTTGGAACATCGATTCTGGGGAGAGGCCATCCTGACTTTCAACTATCTCAGGAACAGGATCGCAAAGCTGAATTCGGACAAGACGCCGATGGAATTGTATTACGGACGGAAACCATCACTTAGACATTTGAGAAAATTCGGGAGTTTATGCTTTGTGCAGAAAAGAATTCGAGATGGCAAAATCGACAACAAGAGTCTGCATGGCATTATGCTCGGGTATTCAAGAATCACGAAAGGATATAGAGTATGGCTGCCGGAGTTTTCCAAAGTAATTGAAACCAGCGACGTGAAGTTCGTGGAGAGCAGGCGCGGTGTTGAAGGCGTGCTGGGCCTACCAGAAAAGTACACGACCTACATCGATAATTTGGACGATAATATGGACAATGACAGTGATCGCCAATATTATTCGGATGAAGATGTCAGGCCACCGCTACCCCCGCCAGTTCCAGTTAAGAAGAAGGAAGATCCACAACTGGAATTGCCTCCAGTTAAATTGAAATTTAGACTGCCAGATGACAAGTTGCATCATAATTTGCCAGAAGTGAAGTTGCTGGGCACTTCGCCACAACCCGGACAAGGACTTTTGAATCCAGTTCCAACCATTCCAGCATTAGTTTGGAAGAAAACGGAGAAAGTCAGACCAACTGGACAGAGAGATATCGAGTACACGATCGAGGGCTACGACAAGCCCAAGTTACGCTCGATACCCGACGTGAAGCGTTACTGTACTGATCACAATCTTCGCGTACCAGAGCATCTGTTTGAGGACAAAAGAAAGAAAAAGCCCTCAGAATCAAACACGACGACAGATAGTCTTGACGTGGACTTTGACGATATCAATATCAACTTCGAAGCCAATCATCTAGAGGTCCACGTACCCGTACGTTATGAGGAAATTGCGACTTTACCCGAAAAGGATGAATGGCGCCAAGCGATGAACGATGAAATTGACACCATGCATGAGCGCGAGGTTTGGGAACTTGTTCCACCGCCGCCCAACACTAAGATAGTGGGTTGCAGATGGATATATACGACCAAACAGAACGAAGAGGGAGAAATTGCACGTTATAAGGCGAGACTTGTCGCGCAAGGGTTTTCCCAAGTCTACGGCGAATCCTATGAGGAGACATTCTCACCCGTGGTAGACTTTTCAATCGTGCGCTTTATGTTCACGCTACTCGTCTGTATGCTCAAATGGTCATACATTCAGGCAGACGTCAAGTGTGCATACCTTTATGCAAAATTGCATAAAACAGTCTACATGCGCCAGCCAAAAGGCTTCATCATTGAAGGCAAGGAGAACTATGTCTGCAGGCTCCTCCGAGCCATCTATGGCTTGCACCAGTCTGGAAGAGAATGGGGAATAGAACTGGAGGAGACTTTATTGAAATTAGGACTAGAACACGTCAATTGGTGCAATTGCGTTTATAAATACGGAGACATTGCGTATCTAATCGTCTACGTTGACGATATCGTTGTCTTCGGAAAGCAGTACGAAGATGCGATGAAAATACTCAACATGATTGGAACGCAATTCGATTTAGTGATTCTCGGACAAACGAAGAAGTTGCTAGGAGTCGAATTTCACTCGCACAAACAACAATTGGTTCTACATCAAAGATCGTACGTGAACAAAGTGTTGTTGAAGTTCAAAAATCACTTGGAACATGTGAAGATTCGATCTCAACCGATGACGAAAGCAACTGTTCTCACGAAACGAGATTGTCCGGACACAATTGATGAATTCAAAGTCATGGAAGGAATTCCATATAGAAGCTTACTTGGATGTTTAGCATTCATCGCGTCGAGAACAAGGCCCGACATGACTTATGCAGTGAACATCCTGAGCCAATTTCAATCGAATCCAGGGTGGGACCACTGGATTGCGCTACTGGACTTACTCAGTTATCTGAGAACAACAAGAAACCACGGATTAATGTTGTTCCCGAATGATCGGATCGAGGTAATCGGATACAGCGACTCCGATTATGCGAACAACAGAGACGACCGAATTTCCGTTGGAGGAACACTAGTGACTTTGGGTAGCACACCCATCTACTGGCGGACCTTCAAACAACGGAACGTGACACTGTCAACAATGGAGGCGGAGTACGTAGCCCTTACAGAAACTGTTAAGGACTATATTTGGATTGTTCGTGTTCTGCACGAAATATCCCCAGAATTGGCTGGAAGATTCTCTCATTATGTCATGTGCGACAACATATCAGCAGTGGATTTCACAAAATCTTGTGTCGAGAACAGAAAAACAAAGCACATTGACATCCGTTACCATTTTATAAGAGAGCTTGTTAAAAGAGATAATCTTCTAATCGTTCACGTAGGCACAAAGTCCAATCATGCCGACATTTTTACAAAGTCAGTTGACAAAGCTGACCTGGTGAAGTTTTGCGATCGCTTCTTAGTTGATTTAAGCATTTTGCGGGCTCAATAAGGAATGAGATAATACGGGGGGCCGAATGTTAAGATATAATGTATATTGTTAGGCAATCACTTTTTACAACATGTGTATATATATATCTTTGCGTATTATCATGTAGCTAAGTGTTAGTGTATGTGTTTAGCCAACGCGAGTGATCGCAATGTTTGTTTACATACAGTGTCTGTATGCTGCCTACAGGTGGCGCTGATTGCATTGAGGTCATGTGACCAATCAATAAAGATCACTTGATGTTTTGGTTCTCACCTGTTAACATGATGTCTCTTTCTTTCACCTGATGTGTTTTTCCAATCCACTACATTTGTCACTATTTGCAGAAGTTTGCAACACTATTCAACAGGCGTCACAACAGCGCACTGTCCGCTCGATGTCGGCGTCAATGGCTGGCCACCAAACTGTAGATCGTGCCAAGGATTTGGTCCTCACAATACCAAAGTGGCCTGCGTGCAACTCAACGAGGATGGACGCACGCAAGTCCGCAGGAACAACTAATCTGTCGTGGAGAAAAAGAAATTCATTGTAAATCGAAAAAGCATCTCGGTGCTTGTAAAAGTCCCGCAATTCCGGTGTCTTCGATTGCCATCCATTGCGCACACAGAGGAGCACCTGTTGTAAAGGAGGGTCTGCTGCGTACGCGGATTGCAATGCCGGTTTTGAAGCCGGAAAATCTGAAACTGAGACCGAAAATAATGCGTTAATGTCAAAATCACAGTCTTCCGAAGTGTCGACGACAGGTTGCGGATTGCGAGATAAGCCGTCCGCGATCGCGTTGTCCACAGCAGGCAGATGCTCGATTTGATAGTCATAAGCGGACAGGAAAATTGCCCACCTGTGCAATCGAGCTGCAACAATTTGGTTGCAACCCTTTTTGTCGCCAAAAATCGATACGAGCGGTTTGTGGTCTGTTCGCAAAACAAAACGACGACCAAAAAGGTAATGGTGGAACTTTCTGATGCCATAAATGATGGCATAACCTTCCCGCTCGATCTGCGCGTAGTTACGTTGAGCGGCTGACAACAACGATGAAGCAAATGCTATTGGTCGGTGCTGTCCAGTCTTGTCACGATGCGATAAAAATGCGCCGACGCCGACGGGCGAAGCGTCCACAGTCAGGAACACTTCTTCTTTCTGGTTGTAATGCACGAGAGCCGAATCGACGAAGACCGACTCACGCACCTTCAGCCACGTCTTCTCGTGGACGTCCAACCATTCCCACTTCGTATCATCACGAGTGAGTCGGTACAGCGGTTCAAGCAGAGTCGACAAGTTGCTGATAAAACGGCCGTAGTAATTAACAAGGCCTATGAAGGATTTAAGTGAAGTCACGTCGGTGGGCCGACCAGCATTGCGCAACGGCGCCAATTTGGACTCGATTGGGGCAATCCCGTGCTTCGAGATGCGGAGGCCGAGGAAGTCGACAGAGTCACATAAAAATTTGCACTTGCCTCGATTTAACGTTAAATTCGCTCCGTCGAAGGCGCCGAGTAATGCGTCCAAATTCACCAGATGATCCGAGTTCGTTGGGCCCGTAACCGCCGAGTCGTCGATAAAAGGCTGCGTGTTGCCAACGTCCGCTGTCAGGATGTCCATCGTGCGTTGAAATAATGCAGGAGCGGTTGAAATCCCGTAAAAGAGTCTATTAACCAAAAACAAACCCAAATGAGTGTTTATCGTACATAATTCGGAACTGGCAGCAGTCAAACGGAGTTGGTTGTACGCGTGGTTCATGTCGAGGGTCGAATACGACTCTCCCCCCGACAAGTTTGCAGCCACGTCGGCAAACAACGGCAACGGATATGAACACGGTAGAACCGCCTTATTGACAGTTCGATTGTAACATCCGGCTATTTTTATGAAACCGTCCGCCTTCTTGACGTGCATAATTGGGGTCGCCCAACGTGAGGAGGCGACTGGCGTGATGATCCCGAGCGCTTGTAAACGACGGAGTTCCACTTCGAGAGCTGGCTTGACTGCGAGTGGCACCGGGTACCCCTTCAAAAAAATCGGGTTAAAATTCGGATCGACGTCAATACTCACCGGTGCCACGTTGTAGCAGCCAATTTCGTCCCGAAAAACGTTCCCGTGCTTCTGCAAAATAGATTCAAGTTTCATTTTATCTTCCTCGCTCGCCGAGCAGTGCGGCGCAGCATCTTTAGCTGCCGCAGCCTTGCGGTTAGCCAATCCACACGCTGGGGCAGCAACAATCAGCGGAGAAGGCGGCTCGTCGCGCGGCGCAGGCAGCGGTTCCGTGTCGCGAGTTGGAGCGACGGCGGATGTCGAATCTGGTTCTGGATCGGGTGGATGCTTGGCTCGCTGGCGAATCGCACGTTTGCGAGCTGACTTCGATGGAACTCCCGGCTTGGCTTGGTAAACGACAGCGCGCAGCGCTGCACCAGCGACGTCGAGGAGACCGAAAATGTCCATCCAATCGGGGCCTAGCAACGGGACTTGGCCGTGCTCAGCCACACACAACGGTAAGGTGAACGATTTGCCGTCGTATTCCACAGGAACAGTGCACACACCCGCCATAGGCAAAGCGTGGCCGTCGTACGATGATAATTCCGTGCCGAGCGATTTAAGCGGAAATTTCGAAAAAAGCTTGGCATACATCTCGCGACTAACGATTGTCGCTCCCGCTCCGGTGTCGATTTCCATCCAGAGGAGAATGTCAGCGATACGAAGCTCCAGTACCAAAGGTTTGGTGTGTCGGAGGGCCACTGCGTTCACCGAGTTCGGGGTTTGCAGTTCCTTCGTGGGAACGGCGTAGAACGTCAATTTTCGAGGTGCTGACATCGTCGTGTGATGAGCGCTCGCAGTCGATTTTGTTGCGCGACAAATGGGCTTAATGTGGCCCTCAACGCCGCAACCGTGGCATTTTGCAGTGCGAAAACGACACTCATCCTGGCGATGGCCGGTTCTGCCGCAGTGTTTACACTTTTGTTTTTTGTGCTGTGGCTTCGAGTGGTCCGACTGCTGGTGCTGCTGACCGGAGGTGCCCCTCGAGGGACGTTTGCCTCCTTTTTGCGAGTTCGCATGTTGACGTGATGAATTTCCCGACTTGTGCAGCTGGTGTACGGACTGTTGCGCATCAACAAAACTGGACACGTCGGCTCCGGCGATTTCGGCGGAGGTAGTGGCTTCGAGGGCTATTGCAAAGGTTAAATCTTTCTGCATATATAGCGTCTCTTGAACCTGCCGCATATTCAAACCGATCACGAACTGGTTCCGCATTTCGTCGTCTTGAGCCGTATCGAAGTCACAATACTTGGTGATTGAGTGAAGAGCGGCTGCAAAGTCGCTCACGGACTCGCCTTTGTTGCGCTTACGAGCTCGAAAACGGACGATTTCACCTTGTTTCACCGGTATAGGTTTCTGGTTTTTGATCATTAAGTCTGTGAGCTGCTTAAACGTTAACTCCGTCGGCTTCTTCGGTCTGGCGAGATCCACAAACTTGGCGAAAGTGGCCATACCCTGCGGCGATCCGGGTTTTTACTTATTAAATTATGTAAATTCAATAAGCAATCGTCGGTGAGATGCCGTACAGGACTTCTACTCTGTGGCTAAATGGTTGTCTAGGGGAATGATTTTTACACGGAGAGTAAAAGGAAAAATTAGATTGTTTTAATCGTTCTAAATACACTCGATAAATGCAAAGGGAAAATAATAATAATAATGTAATGACTGGGTCGATCTGGCTTCTCTTTGTACTTGGACACTCACAGTTGACCGTTGGCTCCAAAATGGCGTCGATGGCGTCGTGTGAGCGCGGGATTTTAGCGGAGTAAACTCAACGCTAAAATACGTTGCTAAAATATTCTAAAATCCTCGCGGAGCAAGCTCAACACGAGAATACGTCTTGCACACAGCGATTTGATTATTACGGAGCAAGCTCGACGTAACAATCCGTCTTAACACAAATCGCTTTGTGGAGTTAAACTCGACACAAAGCCTTCAAATTGACAGAGCAAGCTCAATGTCAATTCACACACAGAAATGGCTTAAATTACGCGTAGTAATTCAAGCAGAAGGGCGCTATTCCGTACAGTTGGCACGGACCAGCAATGAATCTCGATTCTTCCAATATCACAGATCACACTTAGCGAGTTTGGGCATAAGTTTGACACGGTTGTGAAAGGTTTGGAAGCAGGATCAAGAGTGCGGGAAGAGTGGGCCAAAACCGTTTGGCTCACTCCTGAATCTGCTCAGAAAAGCTGCGCAGATGACGAGTTGCACAAAGATCACACACGGCCGCCTTCGGGTCGTGTGCAACAATTGAGCCGGGCACGCGCGAGGGGAAGGGATGCTCCGCCCAGGCACACGCCTAGCAGCATCATCAAAGCAATGCACGCAGCAGCGCGATTGGTTGACGCTGTTGCTGGGCCAAAACTTGCTGCAAAACACAATATTATTTGGGTAATATTGTGTCTTGTTTTATATTTTATTAATGTATGTTTTATTTCAATTTACATTGAAACAAAACATATAAGCTTGTTGAATATGTTTATAAGACAATTTGGAAATATGGTGCGCACTCAAATAGGAATATTTGAGGTCACCACACTTCCCCCCCTTTTAAGAAAGAATCTTATTCTTTTCCAAAAAGAGACAGGTAAGTATAGGAATAAATACACAAGGTTTCAAAGTAAAAATGGAACAGGATATTTATTCTTTTTTATTACAGTTAAAAAAAAATAAAAAAGGAATTATTTTAATGAATGGGCATGTTCCCTAATTATTTAGGCAACATGTCCGTTGAATGATCGTTTGGATCTTTGTGCTCTGTGACGGTGCACAAAGGTCGGCCGGCGTTTGGTCCTGACCGGAAGCCAGGGTTGATGTGGAGCCACACTTGTTTTATGCGGTCTACACCATCCCTTCGTCCAAAACCCATCTCGAAATACTCCTGCGGGTCTTGAGGCGTAATTCGGGCGAACACCAGGCGTTGATGCAGGATCCACGGCTGTTGTTCCTTGATGTGGTTTTCCAGCCACGCGAGGACTCGGTTGCATAAATCCTCGCTGTTCTGGAGAATGGTTTTCGTCGCGCTCGTTATGTAGCAAAAGGCGTATAATGAGCGCAAACGTTGATAGGCGGTGAGGTACGTGGCCATCTTTGATCCCCTATCTCTCGGTGGCGAATCCTTTGGCGGTGGCGGTGGTGGCGGCGACTTCTTGCAGATCGAGAGCGATCTGGATCTGCGCGAAGCCGGGGTGCGCGTCTTTGGTCTGGCACCGCTGGCCACAGGCACGACGAACTCGCGATCGTCGCTGTCGAGCCACTCCATTGGAGACGAGATGTTACAACTTGGTGCCTCGGTTGCACGGGAAACACTCGACGTTGCCGTGATGGCAGCGTGGAGTGGAGCTGCGGATGACGGTGGTGCGCCAGCGGGACGGGCGGTAGCTCGTTCCGCTGCGCGCCGCTGCTTTAGCGTAGCCCATTCCTGCCGTAGTCGAATGGCGGATCCAGCCGGAGTTTCGCCAGTCGCCTCGGCTTGTTGCGTCAATTCGGCGAGCATCGTTGGAGGATCGGGGCGAACGGACTCCCAATCGTCCAGCAAGGCTCGTGGAAGCCCTAATGGCGCGGTCCACAATCGAGTGGCGGCCACCAGAGCAATCTGTGGGTCGGGAAAGACTCCTGGGAACAGGATTCGAAGAAGTCCCTCCGACAACTTCTTGTTCATCTTCTGCAGCGTCCGTTGCAGTTGCTTGTCGGACTTGCACGACGCAAGCTCTCGCGCAAGCCATTGCCATTCCTTCTCACCTTCGCGGATCTGAGCGAGTTGGTATTCGTCCAGATGCGCGAGGTACATCGCTTGGGCTGTCTCGGGAAACGATGAGAATCGCCTCCAGAGATCAGCGCACTCCTGTGCGGGAAATGGTTCTTGAGAGACGTATCCCTCAAAACGGATGGCCGATGTCACTTGTGGCACGGGCACCGATGGGTCTGGTCGCATGTCGCTGGTGACTGGACGGCAAGCGAACGGTAAGGAGGTGTTGACGTCTCCTTGACCGGCTTGCAATGCGGCGATGCGTTGATCTTCTTTCGCTATCTCGTCCGACCAGTCAATCCGGCCGGAGAAGGAAGCGTTAAGCTGTGAAGCGTTGGATCGTTCTTCACGCGACGAGAGTGAACTCCTCGTGGAAGATTGGCGCGATTGCACTCGAGGTCGGCTTCGGGACGAGTGTCTCGAAACGGACTTTGAATGTCTTTTGGGCGGCGTCGACTCGCGTCGGTGATGTGAGCGATGACGAGCCTTCTGGAGTGGAGGTAACCCTCCAATGGCGCCTTCCCCCGACGACTGTGTTGGGGAGGAGCGACTGTAGGGCGACCTCGATGATCGTGACCTCGACGTGGAGCGCGGCGGCACCACGTGGATGGTGGAAGCGACCTGTACCCGGGGCTCCGGCTCTGGATACGGGTTTGGCACGAAATCAGCATGGAAACATCCGCCCATGGCTAGTTGATGCATCTCCGATTGGCATGTCGGCACCCAACGTTTCTTTCCGTCCGTTGTTACACGGAAAGATTCGTGGTAGAGGCGTACAACCTCGGCCTTGGTTTGGTCAAGACGTTGGAAGATGTCCTCCAAAATCTGTCGACGCTCCCACGCAGGAGCGTTGAAGTAACGGCGATGGTCTCGCGTTTCTTGAGCGATCACTGTGAAGGCGAAGTCAAGCAACACGTTTCGCAGTGGTCCGAAGGTGTCGCGCTTCATTGCCCACTCGAGGGCGTCGCGATGACCGAATCCATCGATTAAATAAGCGATCCGAAACTTCGTTCCCCATCGCTTGTTTAAGGCTTTGGAGAATTTGTGTCGGGCCGCCCAAAACGTCAGTCTCCCCTTGGACTTGATGATTTCCGGCGGCAATGCATGTCGCCAGACTCCAGGAGCGGTCGGGACATCGGGGTGCAGTTCGAGATGCGTCTCCCGAAGCTGGATGATCTGTAAAATATTCGAAGAAATAATTAAAATCCATTTTTTCGTGTAAAATAATTATTTCCGAATTTTCAGTGAATAAAATCACGGGTGAGATTTCATTCGACGGTTTAGATTCGTTAAATTTTTCAAAATATTTGAAAAATTGTGAAAAACGTTGTTTCCGACGGCTATGTTTCAGTGTTTGGAGCGTTACCGTAGCAACGCCTCAAAAACGAGACACAGCGCCATCTGATGATAAAAATGGCGGCGCCTTCTTGCGAAGGCGTTACCAACGAACTTTTCGCTTTTTCTGAGTGAAAATGCACTTTTAATTACTTTTCATGACTGAAAGGTAATTTTATTTTAAATTATTTACCCGGTCGTGTCTCTGTGCACGAGTTTCGCCGTTTGGATCGGCGAACAGGCCTCCTCGTAGTCGGGGCTGAGACGGCGTGACAGGCAAACAGGCAGCAGCGTCGGCCAGAGCGGCTTGAGCTTCGGCGGACGCTTCGGCGGACTCTTCGGTGACATCCACGGATGTATTCGAAGTATTTGCGGAACCAAGCAGCGTCGAATTCGTTTCTAATTCGAGGCTGTTGGCGCCGGCTTCGCTTCCTTCTTTCGGTTCCTCTCCTTCCATTTGAACGACTAATCCAAATGGAAAAGAAAAACGAAAATTAATTTATTAGTTTTTCCTTGGAAACTTCCAAAGAAAAAGCTACTTACAATTGAAGATTCGGGAGAATTTATCCAACGGTTTCTCTTTTGGTTTTTTGGCGATGAGCACTTAACACACGTGTGAGATCGAAGTGAACTCAGACGCGAAGTGATCAGTTCAAATACCGGAAGTTACGTTTGGGTAACGTCGCGGTTAGTGACGTCATCCAATCTTATTGTTTGATTGGTTTGCGTATGGCTTGGGGAATTGCTCCTTACGTCATACGGCTGATCCCTGGATCTCGAGGTTATCGAGGGGAGAAGACACATGTTGTTTTTTCCTCTCGGTTTACGAGTCCGAAGATTATATCTCTTTGTCGGCGAGGGATTTATTGTATTTAAATCGCCGTCTTCATTGTCATCGGAGACTGAGTCAGATGAGTCTTTTATTTCAGATGTTTTTTGTTTCTTTTCTAAAAACACCTTTTTATTTAATTTTTTAGCAATTTCAAGTTTTTTGAAACTGTCACGAAGCTCAACGTCGTTATTCACGAGGTCTGACTCCATTTGTGGTTTGGATGAATTATCGACAGGTATTTTCTTTAATTCATCGTCATCTAACGTATTAATTATATTTTCAGTCTTTTGACCGACTTCTTCGCCTTCTAACCATACTTCCTGGTCGAAACTCGGGAAATACGGAGTTAATTCAGACGAATGGACAGCTGGAAATATTTCGTTGTTTTCTAGCTTTCTTAATTCCACCGAACCTCCCTGTAATACTTTGGTTATTACATAAGCCCTGTTCTTTTATCAGCGATGCCAGCTGCAATGCCGCGGGCAGCGCTCGACAAAACATGAGAATCTCTCCAAACTAAATCGTTTAATTTAAAATTGGAGAACTTCTCACCTTCTTTTTTAAGATTAACTCGTCTACGCAAATCTAACACGTGTGACATCATGTGCTGATATGTTTCGGCGATAACAGCTTCTAATTTTTGCACGTATAAATGTGGGTTTTTTGGATCTAAGACCAAAATTCCTTCAGGTATTCTTGGATCCCAAGGTACTCTGAGTTCGCGAAAAAAGTTAAGAAACGCGGGAGAGAAGTCTCTTCCTCTCGTCACCGTAGTTCTCAAACTAAATGCAAATTCACGCAAATATTCGTCCCATTTGGAATGAACAGATGAATAAATTGCAACCAAATATTTGATGTCACGGTTAACCCTTTCAACCGGGTTAGCTTGTGGGTGATATGTTGAAGTTGGTGTTGGAACCATCTTGAACTTTTCACAAAATTTTTTAAAGACTTGGGCACGAAATTGCGGGCCGTTGTCAGAAATAATTTTACGAGGGAATCCCATGCTCATGGAAAGGTGATAAATGCAATTTGCTACTTTTCCGGCAGTGGGGTTACACATTGGATATAATTCTGGCCAATGAGTTGCCACGTCAAGTATGACTAAAATATGTGTGTTGTTTTTGCGCGTCCGAGGTTTCGGGCCGGTCAAATCAACACTTAGGCAGTCAAATGGGCTGTAAGGACCCATTTGCGCTGCTTCAATTTGTCCTTTCGTTCGAGGTTTGCAAGCTTGACAGCGCTCGCAGTGTCGAATGAATCTCGTAATGTCCGATTTCATGCCTTTCCAGGTATAAATTCGGCGTGCTCGATAAAGAGTCCTTGCAATTCCTGGGTGGCCAGAAAGTGGGTGGCCATGCATCAGCCAAATAATTTTATACTTCAATGTCTGAGGTACAAAAACTTTGAGTGCTCTTCCATCCTCCCCCAATTCATCAGACATTGTGGGATGAAATTGCATTAATAAGTCATCTTCGATTAAGAAGGTGGTTGCGTGTTTTCTATATTGTTTCCTTTGAAGTCGCGTTGTGACGTCAGGTGGAAATTGATTACAATTTAAAAAATTACGCATCAATTGGCAAACTTTATCTTCTTTCTGTGCCTTAATTATGTCTTCCCTTGTGGGAGGTTCACAATCAAGACGTTCTACAATTTTGGCGACAAATGCTTTTATTAAAACATTTGACGAAGGAACTTGGAATTTCCTTGAAATTTGCGCTCTTATGACGTCATCTGATTCCTCAGAGGGGTCATAGATTTTAGTCCAATAGTTGACGAATTCATGATCTTCCTTTTCCTCCAGCGTGGAGACAGGAAGCTCATGAAATTTTCCCATTTTCCAATTTCGTTGTGGTGATGGACAGTAAGATAATAATTCATCATTATCTCCATCATCTTCAGGATTTTCAGGTTTATCAATCGGTGATCTTGATAAAGCATCCGCTAAAACATTTAGTGGACCTTTAATGTATTGAATTTCGAAAGAATAGCGCATCAGCTCCATTTGCCAACGCGCTAGCCTTCCGGCAGGTTCGTCTAACTGCATCAACCATTTTAATGCTTGATGGTCAGTCCTTACTATGAATGTGGTAAATTCCAAATAATGTCGGAATTTACGTAATGCCCAGATTACCGCAAGGCATTCTAATTCTGTGGCGCTGTAATTTATCTCAGCAGGTTGCAAACTTCTGCTGGCATAAACACAAGGCACTTCGATATTTTGATCATCGATTTTTCTTATTTGCATAAGCGCGGCGCCTAGTCCTTTTCGACTAGCGTCGGTATGCACAATAAATGGTTCTGTCAAATCAGGCATGGCCATTGTTTCTGCATTCGTTAAAGCATCTTTTATTTGATCAAAAGCTTCTTGATGAATTTCTGACCAAATAAATTCCACATCCTTTTTGAGTAAAGGACGTAGAGGTTCCGTCATGACTGCTAGATTCTTGAGTAATCTGTGAAAAAAGTTCACCATTCCCAGAAATCTTTGCAACTCTTTCAAATTTGAAGGAGCTGGCATTTCTTTAATGGCGGCGACTTTTTTAGGGTCGACACTAACTCCTTGAACACTTAATTTGTAGCCAAGAAAAGTTAATTCTTTTCTGCCAAATTTTGATTTTTCTGGATGAACATGAAGATTTGCATTTTCAAGTTTACTCAGAATTTCTTCTAGATGAATCATGTGTTCTTCAAAATTTTTAGATATAATAATTATATCATCGAGGTATGCCCATGCGAATTTTCGGTAGGCGTCCCCCAAAATCTTTTCTATCAACTTTTGGAAAGTTGACGGCGCATTTACGAGACCAAAGGGCATGACTCTAAATTGAAGTCGACCCAAAGGGCTCCAAAACGCAGTTTTAGCACGGTCATTTGGATGAACCTCTATTTGCCAATAGCCTTTTGACAAATCTATTGTTGTGACCCATTCAAATCTTCCGAGTTCTCGAAGGATTTCCTCAATGCTGGGCATTTGAGGTGGATCGTATAATGTATGTGCATTGAGTGGTCTAAAATCAATGCAGAGTCTCGGATCACAATCCGGACGCATCACTAGAACTATTCGCATTCCATAGTCTCCAGTGGCTTGTTCAACGTACCCATTATCCAACATATCTTGACAGATTTGACGGATAATTTCACGTTTCTGTGGATTTACGCTTTTAAACGGAACTCTAATCGGAACTTTAGTGTCCAGTTTAATTTCATGCCTAACGAGGTGTGTTCTACCTGGTCGGCGTGACAAAATCTTTTCATGTTTCTTTAATACTTTTTCAAGCATTAAATTATTTTCCATTGACAAATTAGCGTCGCTAACAAGTCTTTGTACTATATTTTCTTCATCGGCAACTTTAGCTTGACATGCAGTGGCGGAACCAGCTTTCATGTGATTTGCTTTAATAAAGTCGCGTTTCATTATTTCTTCAGGTGGATCAAGGAACTCTTGATAACGATCAAGAATCGCTTGAGGAACAAAAGGTAAATCTTCTTTCAAAGACTTAACGAAATTCCAAGACATTGTCTTAGGATTTGGTTGTATATTGAGTCGATTCATAAAATCACATCCTAATAAAACAATAGGATATTTATTTCTTAAAATTATGAATGGATGACTTAACATCCCGTGTGTCCACGCAAAAGAAAGTAGGAGAGTTCCTTCAGGGACTACATCTTCTGAAGCAGTCGTAACTCTCACATCCGGTCCTATTGGTCGAATTTCATCTTCCAGTTTCAGCAAAATTACTACGGAGTAGGCCATGAAGCTTCGATTAGCTCCAGAGTCTAACATCCCTGTTATCATACCGTTTGCCGTCTGCAATCGAATCGTCGGCAAATCATTGCTGTTTGGTATGTCCGCGTATTTGCATTTAAAACGTCGCGGTGGCTTAATTTCTATCGGCGGATCCAATGGTAATTCGTCCAATAAATCATTAGTGACTAATGTTGTAGCCATTAATTTTTCAATACAATCGTCAAGACCAGGTAAATCAATTTTATCTGATCTTTCAACAATTTCAGGTGTTGGCCTAGCTTTTTCATCTAGCAAAGTAACAGCATCTTTTATTTTAGATTCCCAATCAACTTTTATTTGTTGAACTTTTTCTTTAAAAAATTCCTCAGTGATGTTTTCATTTTGCAGCACAAGCTTTAAACTGGAAACATCAATTTTTGGAAATATTAAATTATTTTCTAATTCTAATTTAATCTGTGTATTTAAAAATTCATCTAAAATTCGAGATGGTGTTAGTTCATTTTCCGAGGCGGTAGGCGTCGCATCCATTAGACCGTCTGGATGCGCGCTTACAAGTTTTTTAGAAGTTCGCCGATTGATTTCATTGATTTCTCGAACTCCTCAATAATCTTGTCTTTGCTCGATTTCCTATCAGGACATTCTTTAGCCCAATGTCCCAATTTTTTGCAGATGTTACATGGGTCAGTAGCAGGTGATTTCGCGACTTTTGGCGAAGGCGAACTTGAACGTTTGGCTTCGTCTTTTTTAGGGGTCGGCGACTTCGATCTACTGAGCGCGTCTGTTTTTGGTGAACCAAAAGTAATGTTTTTAGGCGCCATCTTTGGTCCAAATTTTCGAGCTACTGCGTTATTACGGGCTAATAAAGCAGCTGCAGCCTCGCTTTCTGGTTCCGAGTCAGATTTCTCTGGTTCAGAAGCAGCTTCCATTTCTGTCACTTCGGCTAAGTGAGCTTTAGGGGTTGGATGTGGATTTTTCCCATCCGATCCCTTTTTAGATTCCTTAGCAGTCTCTGCCAAAAAATCTCCTCGTTTTGGGGGTTGCAAAAGAGGGGTGTTAGCAAAACGTGTGTCTTTTGCCAACTCCTTTCTCCGTTGCTGTCGCTTAGCGTACGCAACTTTTTCATCAGCTGGTAGATAAGCTTTATAATTTTCGTCAATCCTTATCTGATTGGCTCGCATAAATTTGGCTAATTCAGCGAAACCACCCGGATAAGGTGCTCGTACAGAAAGTAGAACATTTTTTGAGTAATCTGTCAATCCACGACGGAATTGACGATCAATGGCTGCGTCTCCCATCGTATAAGGGAGAGTGACCAATAAATCCTCAGTCCTTCTTAAATAAGAGCGAAGACTTTCGCCTTTATTTTGAGAAAGATTATCCCACATTTGTAATAAGTCTTCACTTGACTCTCCATACTCAGTCATGAATTCTTCTACAAAGTGGTTCCAATTTTGAAATTGTTTAGAATAAAACCATTTCTCAGCTCGGTCTATAAGAGCTTTAGCCTTTCCGCGGATTGGCTTCCGCGAAATCCGCATTTCGGGGGCGACTATTCTGGGGATTCCGGGTGGACCAAACTCTTCCGGAAAACGTCCGGGGTGGTGTTGGGAGTGTCAATAGACTGTTTTGTGTCAAGGTTGTCAATTTTCATGTGAGTATTGGAAGGTTCATTTCTGCACATTCTCATGTATTTTTTTTCACAGGAGCGACAAGGAGCGATGAAGCGGGATCGAGCGAGAGTGGGTAAAATAAACTGGTTTACGTCTCCAATGCGCGTTCAAGATGGAATACGAACTCGGAATCGACTCCAACACGCCTTCGCGTGACATACGGACGCATTCACGACCCAGATCAAAAAATGATCTCGTATTCGACTCGCTTTCTAGTCGAGTACGAGTTTTGCCCTTCTTCAACGCGAAATCGTATTCGACTCGTTTTCTAGTCGAATGCGAGTTTTGCCCTTCTTCAACGCGAAATCGTATTCGACTCGTTTTCGAGTCGAATGCGAATTTTGCCCTTCTTCAACGCAAAATCGTATTCGACTCGTTTTCGAGTCGAGTACGAGTTTTGCCCTTCTCCAACGCGAAATCGTATTCGACTCGTTTTCGAGTCGAGTACGAGTTTTGCCCTTCTTCAACGCGAAATCGTATTCGACTCGCTTTCGAGTCGAGTACGAGTTTTGCCCTTTCTACAACGCGAAATCGTATTCGACTCGTTTTCTAGTCGAATGCGAGTTTTGCCCTTCTTCAACGCGAAATCGTATTCGACTCGTTTTCGAGTCGAATGCGAATTTTGCCCTTCTTCAACGCGAAATCGTATTCGACTCGTTTTCGAGTCGAGTACGAGTTTTGCCCTTCTCCAACGCGAAATCGTATTCGACTCGTTTTCGAGTCGAGTACGAGTTTTGCCCTTCTTCAACGCGAAATCGTATTCGACTCGTTTTCGAGTCGAATGCGAATTCGTATTCGACTCGTTTTCGAGTCGAATGCGAATTTTGCCCTTCTTCAACGCGAAATCGTATTCGACTCGTTTTCGAGTCGAATACGAGATAGTCGATGACCCGTTCCCGGACTTTGACTCGTACGACTCGTATTCGAGATGTATTCGAGATGTATTCGAATCGTATTCGAGTCGTATTCGAGATGGTCGATGATTTCCACTCGCTCGTATACGCGTTGTATACGAGCTCGTATTTTGATCGTAATCGTAAACGAATCGTTTACAAGTCGTATACGAGTTGTATACGACGTGTATACACCTCGTATACGAACGAAGTTTGTGAAAACACAATTTCCAAATAAGACGTATGTGACTACTATGTGTTTTCATGTCGTAGTAAGTATCCGGTGGATTTTCCAAACTTCGTTCGTATACGAGGTGTATACACGTCGTATACAACTCGTATACGACTTGTAAACGACTCGTTTACGATTACGATCAAAATACGAGCTCGTATACAACGCGTATACGAGCGAGTGGAAATCATCGACCATCTCGAATACGACTCGAATTCGATTCGTATTCGATTCGAATACGATTCGAATTCGATTCGAATACGAATACGATCAAAATACGAACTCGTAACAACTCGAATACGAATCAAAGTCCGGGAAACAAAAATCATCGACCATCTCGTATACGATTCGAAAGCGAATCGAATACGATTTCGCGTTGAAGAAGGGCAAAATTCGTACTCGACTCGAAAACGAGATGTATTCGAGATGTATTCGAATCGTATTCGAGTCGCATTCGAGATGGTCGATGATTTCCACTCGCTCGTATACGCGTTGTATACGAGCTCGTATTTTGATCGTAATCGTAAACGAATCGTTTACAAGTCGTATACAAGTTGTATACGACGTGTATACACCTCGTATACGAACGAAGTTTGGGAAAACACAATTTCCAAATAAGACGTATGTGACTACTATGTGTTTTCATGTCGTAGTAAGTATCCGGTGGATTTTCCAAACTTCGTTCGTATACGAGGTGTATACACGTCGTATACAACTCGTATACGACTTGTAAACGATTCGTTTACGATTACGATCAAAATACGAGCTCGTATACAACGCGTATACGAGCGAGTGGAAATCATCGACCATCTCGAATACGACTCGAATACGATTCGAATACATCTCGAATACATCTCGAATACGAGTCGTACGAGTCAAAGTCCGGGAACGGGTCATCGACTATCTCGTATTCGACTCGAAAGCGAGTCGAATACGATTTCGCGTTGAAGAAGGGCAAAACTCGTACTCGACTCGAAAGCGAGTCGAATACGATTTCGCGTTGAAGAAGGGCAAAACTCGTACTCGACTCGAAAACGAGTCGAATACGATTTCGCGTTGAAGAAGGGCAAAACTCGTACTCGACTCGAAAACGAGTCGAATACGATTTCGCGTTGAAGAAGGGCAAAACTCGTACTCGACTCGAAAGCGAGTCGAATACGATTTCGCGTTGAAGAAGGGCAAAACTCGTACTCGACTCGAAAACGAGTCGAATACGATTTCGCGTTGAAGAAGGGCAAAACTCGTACTCGACTCGAAAGCGAGTCGAATACGATTTCGCGTTGAAGAAGGGCAAAACTCGTACTCGACTCGAAAACGAGTCGAATACGATTTCGCGTTGAAGAAGGGCAAAACTCGTACTCGACTCGAAAACGAGTCGAATACGATTTCGCGTTGAAGAAGGGCAAAACTCGTACTCGACTCGAAAACGAGTCGAATACGATTTCGCGTTGAAGAAGGGCAAAACTCGTACTCGACTCGAAAACGAGTCGAATACGATTTCGCGTTGAAGAAGGGCAAAACTCGTACTCGACTCGAAAGCGAGTCGAATACGATTTCGCGTTGAAGAAGGGCAAAACTCGTACTCGACTCGAAAACGAGTCGAATACGATTTCGCGTTGAAGAAGGGCAAAACTCGTACTCGACTCGAAAACGAGTCGAATACGATTTCGCGTTGAAGAAGGGCAAAACTCGTACTCGACTCGAAAGCGAGTCGAATACGATTTCGCGTTGAAGAAGGGCAAAACTCGTACTCGACTCGAAAACGAGTCGAATACGATTTCGCGTTGAAGAAGGGCAAAACTCGTACTCGACTCGAAAGCGAGTCGAATACGATTTCGCGTTGAAGAAGGGCAAAACTCGTACTCGACTCGAAAACGAGTCGAATACGATTTCGCGTTGAAGAAGGGCAAAACTCGTACTCGACTCGAAAACGAGTCGAATACGATTTCGCGTTGAAGAAGGGCAAAACTCGTACTCGACTCGAAAACGAGTCGAATACGATTTCGCGTTGAAGAAGGGCAAAACTCGTACTCGACTCGAAAGCGAGTCGAATACGATTTCGCGTTGAAGAAGGGCAAAACTCGTACTCGACTCGAAAGCGAGTCGAATACGATTTCGCGTTGAAGAAGGGCAAAACTCGTACTCGACTCGAAAACGAGTCGAATACGATTTCGCGTTGAAGAAGGGCAAAACTCGTACTCGACTCGAAAGCGAGTCGAATACGATTTCGCGTTGAAAAAGGGAAAAACTCGTACTCGACTAGAAAGCGAGTCGAATACGATTCCGCGTTGAAAAAGAGAAAAACTCGTACGCGATTCAGTGAAACTAAATTTACATGTGCGCGTTGACGCGCGCGATTCGTGTGTTCTACGTGAGTAAATAGAGTGCGCGTCACATATGAATACAAAATGTCGACCATGCGTCGCCACGATGCCAGTGGACGAATTCTGCGAATTCGTGCAAACGCAGAAAGTTAAAAATATTCAAATTTGACGCCCACGATGACACGTTCGTAGTAGACGCCTCCACAACTGCTTTTGAAAAGAATTTGATAAATGTTTGGAAATAATATTTAGGATTTTCTTTAATCATATCAGGAAACTGAAAACAGAAATAAAGTTTATACATTGGAAATTTTTTATAATAAAATTACGTATTAAACATTATATAGCGTGAGAATGGACACTTTGATATGAAAGCGAATATTTTCGAAATTAAAACAATTATTTTCAAAGTTAAAACGACTATTTTCGAGTATTGTTAATTCAAAACGACGTGCAGCATGGGAATAAAAAAAATTAATTGAGACGCGCTTATGACACGCGCTGCACAGCCTCACGAATCCTAGAGGCATCCACAACTATACGCGTCGGCCCTGACGCGGTCGTCTAGACGAGCGCATCTGGACGCGCACAAAGCTAAGTTCACATGTGCGCGTCTAAACGCGCGCGTCAAGGCCGACGCGTATGGCTGAGGACGCACTTAGGATTCGCGAGGCTGTGCAGCGCATGTCACAAGCTCGCGTCAACCAATTTTTTGGTTCCCATGCAGCACAAAAACAAAAATTGTTAAGTTGCTTAAGAATTGATTTTTTTTGGTATTTCATTGTTGATTATTAATTTAAAGAATATTTAATTGTTTTTTAAAATGGGAAAAGTTGAAAATTTGGTGGGTTTTTGTGTTTGCTTGCTCGACGGGAAATTGCAATCTCCCCGGCCGCAGCAGGCGAGCATTGAGCGGCATGTAATTTCCACGCGCACCGTCGAAAGGATTGTATTTGTTTATGAACTCTTTTTTTCTTGTATTGTTTTTCGTGTATTGTTTTGACGTGAAAACAATTCATTTCAATAGAATGTGACTGTTTTCAATGTAAAAATCAATGATTTCACTGGAAAACAAAGGTGGCAACGAGTGGTCGCGCGCGTCAAAGTTGAATATTTTCAACTTTCGGCGTTCGCGCGATTTCGGGGAATTCGTCCACTTGCGGCGCGGCGACGCGCGCGGCGACGTATGGTCAACGTTTTGCATTCACATGTCGAACGCGCGAACTTAGCTTTTACACGCGTGTGTCACGCGATAGAAGACGCGTCGTCTACAAAACACACGTAAATAAATAAATAAATATTTTTGGTGGTTAACCCGTGTGTCTTTCCATGGAAAAAAAAAGAGAAGAGTTTTCTCGTCGTAAGATTTCTCTCAAAAATCTCTAAAACACGATAGAAAGCAGTCCAACAATCGAATTTGGCGCCATCGTACGAAGCGATTTGATTGGCCAACAATGAGCAGAGTCGTGATTGGTCTTGTCTATGCCTCCTGGATGCAGAACTAACCACCCGACATCATGGACGCCTTAGTACCACAATTGATAGAAGATTTTAATGTAATTGGGGTAATTTTTATCACGAATTTTTGTCAAACGTACAGTCCCGAGTGAGTGAGTGAGCGAATGAGTGAATGAGTGAGCGAGTGAGCGAGGTGATGCGTGTGACTAACGTCCATTGGACGTTTCGTCCGTCGTTAACAGAGATCGAAACTGAGTTTACGTCCCATTCGTTTTCCTTTGTTCAGGTTTTATTCATTTATATAACCTCCATCTTCCTCACTTTTTTTTTTTTTTTTTTTTTTTTTTCTTTTTTTACAGGTTGCTACGGAGAAAAACAGAGAGATTGGAGGGGATGGGGAAGAGGAAACGACGACTACATCGAATTTGTCGTCCGCTGTGCCATTGACCGACACGCCGTCAAAAATGGATCCTATTCCATCTAAACGCGCTTGTTTAGTGGGTGATGGAGAGATGGAAGACCCGGCGCAAGTTAACGAGGTACTGATTCGTTCGTTTGCTTTATTTGTCATCAATCTATTTATTTGTTCATCCGTTTTTTTTTTTTTTGTTTTTTTTTTTTTTTTTATCCGTTTGTCTTTTTTCTCTCTTTCAAGTCGTGTCGAGGAGAGGCGTCGCCACTGCTGCCACCGCCGCAGCGCGAGAAAAAGACGGTGGCGGGGGCGGTGAAAAAAGCCAGGCAGATCGCGTGGACTCTAGCAAAGAGATTCACGGGGACAACCAAACGAATTGAGAGGATCGAAGAGTACATGGGTTGGAGGTGGCGTGGCAGGAAGGAGATGATAGGTCGGTTGAGATCAATGGAGAAGAAGTTGAAGCGGATGGAAAGCGACCTGGACTGGGTCGATACAGATGTGTATGATATGGAAGTGGAGGTGGAGATAACTGAGGAGGATAGAGAGGTGGACGTGGATGGAGTGGAAGCGGAAGTTGAAGTGGCTATGGGTGAAGTGGAGGTGGCGGAGGCGAGATCAGGGGAACGGGAGCAGCGGGAGCGGGATGATGTCGAACCGGTCGCCGAGAAAACGCGCGATGGTGGCATTCTTTTATCGTCTATTGCGGCGGACACGGTCGAATCCGTGTTAAAGAAATTGTCTGGCAAGGTAAGAATAAAACGCACGATGACGCGCGCGACCACTTTTCGACCTTTCATGTACATTCATTTTTGTTTGATAATTTTCAGTGTGTCGATTTGATGGCGTTGACTTCGATCAAGTCTGTCGAATCGCTGTACAAGTTTCAGCAACGGGTCTGCCAACCGGTAAACATGTTTGGTGCGCATCCACCTTTTTTGATTGTTTCTCTTATTTTTTCTTTCTTTTCAGAGGGTAATTGATGATGACGACGACGGTGACGATGTTGATAGTGACGATGGTGATAGTGACGATGGTGATAGTGACGATGGTGAAGATGATGACGATGACAATGTCGACTAGACAGATCATTCGAATTTTTTATTTTATTTTATTTTATTTTATTTTATTTTATTTTATTTTATTTTATTTTATTTTATTTTATTTTATTTTATTTTATTTTATTTAATTTTATTTTATTTTTTTCTTTTTCTTTATTTCTTCTTTCGTGTGTTGTTATGTTTTAATTAAATAAATAAATAGTAGTTGTCGTACAATTTCATCATCAAACAAGTGGTTTAACATCGTTGTTATTACTGTTTGTTTGTTAAATTATTTGTCGTGTTCGGTTCGGCTTTGTGGAACAATCATGATTGTGTGAAAAGTTTGGGACACCTGTCGTTGATTTCGTGTATCACCTGTTGTCTGGTGTGCTTTTTAGCCACTGACTGTCGGGTCCCGTTGGCAGGACTGAGACCGAATTGGCGTTCTATTTTTCTCTCCTTCCAGGTCGGGAGATGGACAAACGCCATGCGGAACGGCAGTTGCGATCGGTCGTCCATCGCGGTATTCTCGCGCTAGTTTTATGCTTGTATTGGACGCGCACACATTGCAAAAATAAAAGATAAATTAGCGTACTGTATCGAAACCTTGGTCCGGCTTTTGAGGAATTTTTTTTTTTCTTTCTCGTCAACAAAATATACGCGCGATCACACGTAATAACGTCAAAAAATGTTTAATAAACGCCCAAAAACCGTGCATTGGAGTCGTGAGCGCATTCCGTATTGCAGCGCGACCACGCGCGGATGCACATTGGAGTCGTGGACGACTTTGCGTCGCAATGTGATCGCGGGGAACGGGCTACACGCACGCTCGAATATGATGCGCGCGTCGGCAAACAATATTATCTCGTGATCGCGCGTCGTGAACCTACCGGGCGGATGTGACGCGTGAATAACCCCAGGATCAAGTTTCACGAAAACCTGATTTCGAAGAAAAAAACAACATACCGGTCAGATGTGACGCGTGGATAACCCCAGGGTCAGGTTTCACGAAAACCTGATTTCGAGGAAAAAATAACCTACCAGGCGGATGTGACGCATGGATAACCCCAGGATCAGGTTTCACGAAAACCTGATTTCAAGGAAAAAACGAAAAGACGCACAAAGACTACAGGATAAAAATGATACGTAGAGAGAAGAAAATAGAAATTGATTCCCCGATTCGTGAAATTAATTTCACATCGTGTACTCCAACCATTAATTGCATTGTCGTATTAGGTGTTGTGTGAAACGAAGATCGTAAACGTTTCGATCGGTTTACGATTTAAATTTCATCTCTCGGTGCGCGTCGCATCGTCCTAAATGACGCGAATTCATATCACCGCGTTCGCCAGATTCACGAGCACTTCCAAACCGTTCGTTTCGGACCTTCGCGGGGATCCGGAGGGTTTCGGTGTCTGTCTGGTCTCATGTCCCAGACTCGCTGCGTTGCGCAGTCACCGGCCAACCAAATGTGTCGGTTAGACGCGTCGCAATGAATGGGGCAGACATGGATGTGTGTTAAAAAATAAACAATAGTTGGCTGCTGCGGATAACCTCGACCACTCGTCTCAATCGTTCGCTCAACCGACAGGGGCGCACCACTGCAGATTTAAATTTTCAGATTTCAATGGGAGACCTTGTCTCACACAAGGTACGGAATCTCCTTTGTGCCATCCTCGATTCAATCGTTAAAGACAGCATGCTCCTCGACCAGGACTGACTAATAGAATCAACTGACATTTTACCCACCGCGTTTGATCGCGCGCGTGCTTTTCTTCTCCCTGCCCATCCGTCCGCTTGTTTATTCTATCGTTTGGGCGATGTTGCGGAACAAAACGTCTACCTTTTTTATCGCCTTTACACGACCTTTCTTTATTACCCTCCTTCTTGGAATGTGCGTGGCCCCTAGCAATTACGTAACCAAACAGGGTGCTCACGTTGTTCTCTCTTTTGGTCTAGATAATCCCATTTTCTCCACCGCCACTCAAACACGCCCACATAAAAAATCCAAAGATTTGTTTATTTTATTTTATTTTTCTATTTAACAAAACAGACAAACAAAACAAATCGAAAATTAGAGAGAAAATCTGAATAAAAATTGAATAAAGATTGAAACAAAAATTGAATAAAAATCGAATGAAAATTGTAATAGAAATTGAATAAAAAAATTGGAGTAAAAATTGGAATGAAAATAGAAAAAAATTGACAAATCCAACGACGCATTCGATTGCGGTGGCCACCGAGGTGGCCGCCGCCACTGCACGCAAAGCTTCTCGGATGGTTTCGGGGCTCCTCCATCTCCATCTCCCTGCACGCCACCGTGGTCGATTCCGCCACCGTGGTCGATTCCGCCACCATACCGACCGCCAAGGCAATCGTCCAAAAACGAGTTTAGGTCCTCCAACATAAACGCGAAGCGGATGGCCGCGACAATCCTGTCCGACCAAATCCGCGCGCGATGCCACTGCCTCTACACCGGCGGTCTCGGCGCAAGACAGTTGGTAGAAGAAGAGCGAAATAAAAAATTAACATTTGAATTAATAATTGGTCAAGACGCTGGGCCAGTCACTTCGGTCGCGCGCGTAGTAACAACGCGCCGGGTACACGCGTCTAGCCGAGGTCTTCTGTTTACCCATTTGGAAAGAAAGAGAAAATGAATAAACGTAATTTAATGAGAAGCAAATACTTGTAGATGCAAATAAAACGTAGGGGAGAGGGGGGGGGGGGGGGGGAAGAAAAACCCAAACCAAACAAAACCAAACAGAGTTTGAAACTGCACGGCGTGATTAAGTCTGTCTCGACGTGCCAAAAATGCCAAAACAATGACAAAGTATGTGTTAAATGAATGCCGCTTCTTTCTTTGTTTGTTTCTTCATTCGTCTGTTCGTTGTGTGAAAATAAAACAAATTGGTCAATTACACACGTCGAGTTTGGTCCAGAAAACTCACACAACGCAATGAAGACCACCTCGCATGCTTGTTAAAAATTAAAAAGTGATGGCGATGCACGGGGTCTCCCGCCCGTGCGCGTGTGCACATGCTAATGTAATGTACGCACGCGCACGGGCGGGCGGTCGAGTGAATGCGTGAATCGTCTCTCCACTCGCTCGTTTGTTTGAAAATAGACACTCGCACTACTTACAGTACCAAAATCCCTCCCCCCACCTATTCACGTTGTCGCAGTTACGTCAAGGTATCACGACGCGCAACAAAAAAAGGAAGAAAGATTTTTATCTATTGCGCCACACTCCATTTCGTGAAACACGCGTGTGTATCGATACGTTCGAGCGTTTTATCTGCAAGGTGAGAAAATAGTCGGTTTCCCCGACCACCATATTTTAATTTAGCCGACTGACTGACTGACTGACTGACTGACTGACTGACAGATAGATAGATAGATAGATAGATAGATGGATAGACAGGGAAACAAACAAACGACTAAACAGGCGGTCGGGGATAAACGAGTGAAAACACGATGCGAGCACGGGCGGGGAAACCCCGTATTGTAACACAATAACCGCCATTGTTTACCGATTTGTTCGCTCATTTATTCACTTGACAATAACAATAATAATAATAATAATAGTAATACCTGTAAAAGCAATAATAGTGATAATAATAGTAATAATAATAATAATAGTAATAGAAAGAGAGAGATACGCGCATACGCTTATTGACGAAATGTGAATTTCTGTACAGGTGTGCGGACTGGAAAAAAAATGGAGAAACAGAAAAAGAAAAAAAACCAGAAGGTAGCGAGGAAGAAGTTAAAGGGAACGAAGAAATGGAATACGACCGACAGCCAGAGATCGGATATAGATGGTCAACCGATAGATAGTCAGGTGTCGGTGTACTCGGATAGCCAGTTGGTCGACGAGATGGATATCCAGCACAGAGATGACGACGACAGCGATTCCGAAACGAGAACACAAAGAAGAAGCAACGACGAAGATGCCCGGAAAAATCGGACGAAAAAAAGCGTCAAGAAGACGCGCGTTTTGACGAAAAAGGACGACGAGACGATAAGATCCTCGACGGAGAATGGTGCCGAGAAGGTGCAAATTTTGATGGAAGTGGGCGACAAATTGGAGAAAACCACAACCAAAAATGATGAAGCCGAGGCAACGAAAATTTTGACAAGAGAAGATGACGAGTGGGCGAATCTGAACAAAAGTCTTATTTTATTCGAGGACAACGAGGCACCCGATGCAGACAAACTACAAGAAAAACAAGAACGGTGAGTAGAAACGCAAATTGTTTGATTTGAATCGCACCGAAGAAGTTATCGCGCGGTTTACATCTATAGCGCGCGCATATAACGCGCGGCTCAAAGCGTGCGAATTGCGATCCGTTTTTTTTTTTTTTTTTTGGCGCTCGATGCTAGTAACTCGCGATGATTTATTTGTTATTCTATTTAATCGTTTATTTATTTTTTTATCCCCCCCCCCCCCCCCCCCCCCACTAGACTCGATGACGGCAGACTCACGTCGACGATGCCGAGAACAGAGGATGTAACGGTTCTAAAAACACGCGTAGATTTCTTGTACCAGCAAGAAGAGGGACGTGGGACTAAATACACACAAATTGCGGAAGAATTACGCACCCTTAATCAAAGGTTGAGTGTAATCGAAGAAAGACTCACGACCGCCAGTACATCGCAACACATGACCGCAAGTACATCGCAACGCGTGACCACTAGTGCGTCGCAACAGGCTATTTGGTCGTCCTACGACCACCTTAAGGTAACAACGACGACAATCAATCAGCTCATTCGTTCGTTCGTTTGTTCGTTCAATCATCTTTCTCGTTTAGGACAAACCTGTCATCGATACGAGAAATGGGGTGTGTTGGTTGTGTCCCGACTCAAACAAAGTCCCGAAGGGCCCCAAAGCCGACATATGTAATCACTGGCGGCATATGCACAACGTTGGAAAAATCAAACCGGCCAGGGAGTTGTTGCGCAATCACGTTGGCAACTTTGAGAACTTTTGTCGGGTATTTCCTAGCGCGTACGCGCGCGATTCGTTTGTTCGCCTTTATTTACAATGTAAGCTGCGTAGCTCGGACATAACACCGTCCGGACAACTACGTGGTCCGGACAATTTTGTCCGGGCCCGGGCCCAACCAATAAGGAGCGATGCTAGATTTACTCTTTGGTTTGGACGACTTCCCTTTCCGAATTCCGGGCAAAGCGGTGCATCCCATATAAGGAAAAAATTACCGTGTGGTTCGGACAAAAATAAAAAATGTCGATTTTCCAATGAAATAAATTAGAAAAAAAAACAAAAACAAAAACACTAAAATAAAAAAAAATAAATAAATAAAAAAAGGTGTACACACCCTACAGAACGAACATCGCCTGGACTGGACACATTTCTGGGCCCCATCCTACATCCGGGCTACATAGCTTACACTGTATTTCTTTATTTATTTGTTTGTTTATTTACTTATTTATTAATTTAATTTATTTATTTATTTATTTATTTTTTTTTTTAATTTATTTTTTTTTTTTTTTTTTTCCCCCATTTTCATTGATGTGATCATCTCAATCGTTCATCTCTTCTTCAACAGGCACTGATGTTAACGAGGAAGAAGGCGGACGACTGTCCTTTATGCAACACACGATCAGAAAATATGCAATATCATTTGCGAGAGACACACAGATTCGACGTACTGCCCACATTTCTGAAGCTAAGTGGGAAGGGCACGAAGAGAGGAGGTGATACCCCTCCCCACCACAGTGGTGCTCGACAACAGCAAGGGAACGAGAAGAAGAAGAAGGGTGACGAGGTGAGGGAAAAACAATTCGGTTTATTTGTCATTGACATTTTCTCTCTCTAGGCAATCGTGGTAACACCAAAGACCATGAAGTTGTTGCGAGAAGGATACACGCAATGGGAGAAGAACGTGAGTGTCTCGCCCCAAGGACCTGCCCGGGCAACTAGACTGATCGATTGTCCGTCTGTTTGTTTGTTTGTTTTATTTCAGCAACCCATCGATTTGAATCGACAAGCTCGGGCCCTAGAGTTTTTGTTCGGGAAGACACGACCCGACGACGATGACAGTAGCGACATCGAAGACGACGAAGACGAAGGCGAAGACGAAGACGAAGGCGAAGGCGAAGGCGATGGAAACGGTGGAAACGACGGCGGTCGCGTCGGACATGGTCGCGGCACCGCTCCTGGACGCGGGATGAAGCGCGATTGCGGTCTAATCGCTAGCATTGCGAAGAGCAAACGCGAACGTGAGGCTAAACAAATACGTGGACGCGGGCCGACTCCCACTACAAAGTCGTCGCCATCGTCGTCGTCGTCGTCGTCGCCGGACAATGACAAACCGGATCCGTTCAAGGTAAAGGAAAGGGATCCTTTCCGCTGCTCTCATTAATTTGGTGGTTCGTGTTTGACTGAAATTTCAGACAGCCTTGTATCGCGAGAAACGAGACATCACGGGAAGCAAATGCGACAGTGTTTACTGCGCGGAGTCGACTAGTCCGCGACTGAGTTGCAAATCGTGTTCCTCTTCGGTACACGAAGAATGTGTGGGGCGGACATGGACCAACCGGAAAAGCTACACCAAGTTCTTTTGTAGCGGTTGTCGTAAAATTCGTCCCGCTCCTATCACGAAACTGCGGTGAGTGTTTTCTTTCATTTTATTCTGTAATTAACTATAATTTTTTTGACCACACCGTAGTCTAATTCGCTTGTTCATTATTTTACACAGGTACTCCACTTACTCGATTGAGCAAAATCTCACCAAACACTTCAACATCTGCTTCCAACACGTCGCAGACGTACTCAATGGAAAGGTTAAAAGTTGGCGGATGAACCTCTTTGACAAAGGTGCCCCGAAGCGATCGTCCATGTCGACCAACCGACACGATTTACTGATCCAAGACGAAGAACTGGTACAGACTATAGATTTTTTATTATTTTTATATGTTTTTGTTTGTTTGTTTGTTTGTTTGTTTGTTTGTTTGTTCGTTCTTTGCTTTCGTTCGATTGAATTTTGCTCATTTACATTTCAGTGCAAACGTTTTGCTCATTCTATTATAAAGAAAATAAGGACGGAGCTGCCCATAAAAACACAGTATGCGCAGACGTGGGGACCAGACGGAATTGAAACATTCATGACAGCGGTCGCAATTCCCGAATTTCTGACCCGATTGATCTCTAAGATCGAGGACATCGACCGGGACCACGCAGACTTTTTCCTGGCTAATGTGGATCGCCCGCGGTATTTTGTTGACGATTTGAAAGACACGCGTGCCAGTCCGTGAAACGGCACAGTTTGTCAGATTTTCTTTTCTATTTTTTATTTTTCATTTGTGGTTTCGAATAAACAAACACGCACCCCGTTTCGCATTGTTTTTCTTTCGTTTATTTATTTATCCATGCGTTTAACAAAATTTTCAGCACATAAATTGTTGTTGTGTAAAATTGCACACGCACGCGCGGTTGATTATATACACGCGCGTCCGATTTCCATACTCGCCTCTCGACCGCGCGAGCCTTGTGAAAGCCCTGTGGTTTCCCATCATCCCTCGGTTCATCCTACACGCGTTCTGCACGACGACGGCGTGGCAGCGAGTAGTTGGTCAACTGCCAAGTACTTTTCCAGCGAGAAAAAGAGGAAGAAAATTGAATCAACCGGTCTATCAACCGGCCTATCCATCGAATTAAGCAGGTATGTCGACGAGCGAGCGCCATGTTCGCGGACGGACACAGACGGGAACCACAAGCGGTGTAATTGTCACCATCTTGCTCCCACAGATATTTCGAGAGAAATATTTGACGAAAATAGCGTGGGTAGATATTTTCACCAGTTGCATTCAAAAGCTAACATAATTTGTATTTTACTCTAAATTTAAATGAAGATTGGCATCATTTACCATTTAAACCCGTGATGAAATTTAAAACGCATCGGTATTTCAAGGGGGAAGGGAGGATAACACGTGTGCCATTGCTTCCCCTTTAATCACGTTCCCAGCACGTGACAACGATCACGTTCATCCGCGCTGCACACGCGCACCAACCCGCGCGCCATTTAATGACCGCGCGTTATTTGCAAACCCGAACCCCCTATTATCAGATACCCGTGTCCAACCCTTCTCGGAGGTTTGTTAAAAGATCTACTCGACCGACTCTGGTAAATCGCGAAGAAAGGTGCACCAAATGTTGTCGCAATAATGCATATACATATCGTGGGAATATCCTGCATCCTATTTTCCCTGAAATACCAATGCAAATAGCCACCCGCGCTATTTCCACTGCAAAATTTTCTCGTTCGTCCGTACTTACTTTACTTTACTTTACTTTACTTTTTTTTTGTTTTATTTTTTGTTTTTTTGTTTTGTTTTGTTTTGCCTAGGTCCATGACGGACGGTTTTCCAAAAACGCCCAACGACACGCGCGTATGGGCCGCCACGACGACGCGGTACCGACAGGACGTCGGATTCGACGGCGAAACACCCGGCTATCGCGGCCGATGCGTGGCTACCAGCTCGGAATTCGACTATTTCGAGGAACTCTTCGGCGAGGCGGCCCGCTTCACCGTGACGGCGACGAACCGGGCCATTCGGAGAGAGGCGAAGCAGGAGAAAGAAGTGGGAAGAACGCGAGTACAGGTGTTGGGAAAAGTTGACGCACACGTTGCACACGTCGTTCACGGGGGTTCTCAGACGCGCTTTTGGTTGATTGTTCGTATAATATACATGTTTTTCGTTTTAGACGCGTTCGATGCAACGACCACGAGGTCCGAGAACTAGACAAAGAACGTTGGTCGCCGTGGCTTGCGGTAGTGGCGCTGGAGCACCCGGACCACAACGCAGTGTTTTGAGAGTGTGTATCACCGCGGCCGACAGAAGGGCAGCCGAGCTGGCCGCCGGGCGACAGCCCCGACTTCCGTCTCGATCGCAACACCCGCCACAACCGAGAGGGACAGCGACAAGGGCGCGCGCGCGGGTCCGCCCTCTAACGCTCGATGAGTTTTATGTATATCTAGGGATCCACGTCTTGGCCGGCTACAACAAACAACCCGAATTGCGACACTACTGGTCGAGCAGCAACGTCGGCGATCTCGGTGCACCGGCCGTTGGGCGAGCCATGACACACAAGAGGTTTCAGGAGATTTCGCGGTACCTTCATTACGGCACGCAACCGTCCTACCAACGGTTGCACGTTACCGGCTCTGCACGCGGCCCCGATGGCGGCAGCACAACGGCGGAAAGGGTGTCATTTTTGAAAGAACGCGAACAGGACGACCGCGCGATGAAAGTTCGCTTGTTCGCCGACCTGGTCAACAAACGCTTCCGCGCATGTCGGCAACCAAGGACGACGCTCTGCATTGACGAGTCGATGATCGCCTTCCGAGGTCGATCAAAGATAAAAGTGCGTACATTTATTTATTTATTCATCCAGTTGTCTACATTTGTTCATTCGTTCGGCAAATTTCTTCCAGGTCTTCCAACCGGCCAAACCCATCAAATGGGGATTTGAACTTTTCACGTTGTGCGAAGCGGGCACCGGCTACGTGCTGAACGACGAGGTGCACTTGGGTAAGCGCACCAAGATGTATTTTGACCCGGACGAAGAGCCGGAACCAGAGTGAGTCAATTCATCGCCTTTTCTATTTTCACCTCGGATTGCTTTACTCCAAACTTGCTAGGTATCCGGGTAGTGTCCTCGGACGCATCGTCGTATACGTGGCCAGACACTATCTCGGCATGGGGTACACTATCGCCTGCGATAATCGATTTTCGTCCGCCGTGTTATTCGAACACCTCTTCACCCGCCACAACACCATGGCCGTGGGGACGCTGCGGGCCAATTCGGCCCAGATGCCATCAGATTTTTCGACACTCAGACGATATCAAGGCAACCGGAGAGGTAACGCATTTGCTCGGACGTGAACGCGCGTTTGATTCATTCAATTATTAATTTTTATTCTATCTATCTCTCTCATTTTTTTTTTTTTTGTAGGCGATTTCATACAACGACAAAACGGTCGGTTGGTGCTCACTGCGTGGCGAGACACAACCACCGTGAGTTTGCTCAGTACGAACGTCGACCCACTGTCAGCGGCCGGCCGTGTCTCGCGTCGTATCGGTGGCAGGAACGTGGATATTGCATGTCCGGCGCCCGCACTGTCCTACATCGAAAATTTTCATTGGGTAGACGTCTTGAACCGACTCGTCTCCTCATTCCACATCGGACGCCGGTCCAGTTATTGGCACCGATACTTCTTCTTTCAAAAGCTGAATCAAGGTGGGATCAAGGCCCCAATCTCTGATTATTATCATTATTGTTATCGTTACAATCTTAATCTCGACTCGTCGTTTTCCATTTATTCCCCGCAGTGTGTGTCAACGCCCGAATCAACATGCGCGAAGTCACAGCCTCCGCGCGCGGCGATCGATCGCAATTACAATTCCGAAGGGCACTTGTCGCTCAACTCTTGGCTCGGGAGAGGACGAGGACGACAACCACGGCCTCGCGCGCGGCCCTACCTACTGGACCCGTCGTCCATCGAATGGAGCGCGCGGGGAAAAGTTGTCGATGCGTGGTGTGTCGCGAGGTCCACAAAGAACGCCACGAGAGCAGTTTCTGGTGCGCTCCCTGCCGGACCCACCTATGTCGCCCACGCTACCGCAATTGTTTCCAACTCCACGAAGCCGGCGTGGGTAGATTGCCGTGATTTTCTATGCTCTTTTGTTTGTAAAACTAAATAAATAAATAAATAAATAAACTTTTATGATTTCCACCAGAACATGTAACAATTTTTTTTTATCTATTTATCGTGTGATAGATGCAGCGGTGGCGATGATGAGATGACAATAATAATAGTAATAATAATAATAATAATTAAAATAAGAATGGGCATCAATTGACTCGTTGGTCTCGCGTCGGTTTTTGTATCGTCCGAGTCGCCCTCAAATTGTTTCGGGTTTTTCTGGTTGCTCGGTTTGAATGGCTTTGTCAAAAAGATCCGGGGGGCGACTCAACTTTGGAAACGACCCCTAAAAAGAGAGAGAGAATGAAGGGGGGGGGAAAAAAAAAAAAAAAAAAAAAAAGAAAGAGAAAGAAAGAAAGAGATAGATACACTCACGAATCTGGCGATCAACCGCGAACTCCGTTCTTGGTTACGTCGAATTTGCCACTCCTTCCGCAACCGGTCTTTGAGACTTTCCACCAGCACTTCGAGCGCCTCTATCTTCGCGGCCCGAACCCCTAGCTCCGTTGAATTATTTTTCAACTGCTCCGCATAACCTCCTACATACCGGGCCCACGATACTCCTTGTCCGGGTGGGCGCATTGCCCATTCCCGCTGCTGCCTCAGGTCTTCTTTGCGACACTTCTTTTGCCTCTTTAGGTCCTTTTCGCGCCACTCCTCCAACTGAATTTTTTTTTCTCGCTCCAGTTGCGCGAGACGCAATTGTAATTGATGCTCCTCATATTCCTTATGGTATTTCAATTGTTGTCGGTATTCTTTTTGGTGCCACGCATCCAGATCTTTCATCCTCTCTGTGATCATCAATTTTTCTTTTTCCTCCAGTTGCCCTCGAAGCGATCCTATCTCTCGCTTCAACTCCCCCAACTCGTCATCCACGACTCGACGCAACTGTCGCTGCTCCTCTCGTGTTTGTTGAATTTGCGCCAATAGAAACCGCGCGCTCATTGATTCTCCATTTTCTCGCTCTTCCTCTCCAATCGCGCGTTTCCGTTTCTCTCCAATCGCGCGTTCCCAATCCTCTCCAATCGCGCGTTCCAAATCCTCTCCAATCGCGCGTTCCAGATCTTCTCCAATCGCGCGTTTCCGATTCTCCTCAATCGCGAGTTCCCGTTCCATCTCGACATCTTCTCCCATCGCGGGTCGCTCATCTCCTCCTCCTCCCTCGCATGGTACTTCTACCTCAACCACCCCAATCTAGAGACACAGACCAGTAGATGGGTAAGTAAGTAAGTAAATGGACGAATTAATGGATCGAGGTGAACCAAGGCACGACATTACAGATTCTCACTTCGATTTCGTGTTCCTCTTTAGCACTGCACAACGGTGCGTCGTTGACGTTGGCGGCGGCGGCGACAATAGTGAGGGTGGCGTCATCGTCCCCTTCCTCGTCATCGACCTGGAAATAATTAATCAATCAAATCAGAAAAATATGCACATACGCGCCGTACCACTCCGTTTAATAGCCCGGGTTCATAAGGATGTAAACGCGCTTACCACGATAACGGGAATAGGTGGCCATCTTGGTCGCCTCTCTTCTTCACGCTTCGGTTCCATCTGAAAACGGACAATTTCGACACCGCTGAGAGAATAAAACGACGATGGTGGTGGCAACATCAATGTTGGTTCGTTGTGCCACGAGTTTCCGGTTGTTGGGAAAGTAGAATAGTTGGACCACTCGCTGTGTGACGCCGTCGAGCGAGGGGGCAGCCACACGTGCGCGGCGAACTGAAATGTCGTGACACTACGGCGCTATGACGCGATACCTAGTGACACTAATTGCAAACAAAAAAACAACAACAACAACAACAACAACAACAACAACAACAACAACAACAACAACAACAACAACAAACAACAAACAACAACACCGATAACGGCGACCTTTTATCGTCGGCCCAGGTGGTCGAGTGGGTAGTCACCCGCCTTACGGAGTCGTGGGTCGTGGGTTCGAGTCTCGACTCTCCCGAATTTTCGTTTCAGTCGATCTTCTTCATATCTACGGGATAAATATTCAAAAAAGACGATGTGTACGTGCCATTACACATACTCCCTTCCCCAGGGCCTGTGGGAGGGGGGGGAGGGGTCGAAAGATTTGATCCCTTTTATTTATTTACTTATTTTTTTTTTGGTTTTATTTAATTTATTTACGTTTTAAACTACTTATTCAGTCGTCGTAACTAAACGACGAACGGATCTCTCATCTGTTTTGTTTCTCTATGATATTTTATTTATTTATTTATTTATTTATTTATTTATTTATTTATTTATTTATTTATCTATCTATTTATTTATTTATTTATTTATTTATTTATTTATTTATTTATTTTTATTTTTTTTTTAAATTTTTGAAGGGTTCCACCAACGCCACATCCATCTACTATGTCGTACAAGATCGGAAAACCTCCCGGAGCGGTGACGGAAGCGGATAGTCACGGTCACGCAATTAGGCGCTCGGTCACGCGCGCGATTATTGCGTTTTATCCATTTTTTCACATCTTTTATTCAAATTTAATAAAATGTCACACTGAATCGATCGAATGCATTAGTTTAATGGACCGAACGAAAATAAAATTATACAAACTTTTTCCATAATTTGAGAAAAAGGAAAGAGAAAAACACACACACACACACACACACACACAGGTGCAGCGAAGTGAAACAATTGCAAAACAGACAAATAAATAAATAAATGGACGAATGAACCGAATAAATGAATAAACTGAACAGCAAATAAAGTTTTGTTCCTTTAGGCGCACCCCCTCCCCCCCCCCTAATACTCCATCGAACCATCACTGTCGTTGATAGTCTTTCCGGCATCCTTTCCCCTCCCGTCGCAATCTTCTTCTCCATCGCCTTCGCTTTCCTCCTCCTCTTCGATCTTCTCCAGGCGCTCTCGCCACCTCGCTTCCATACCCAACACAACTCTCTCCATTCTTGCCATCATCTCCTCGAATCCTTTTGCCACCGTCTTCTCGATCCTCCCCATCCTTTTCATCACCGCCTTCTCAATCTTGTCCGCAACTATTCTCTCCACCTTCCTGGCACCTGGTGTCCTTGGTGTCAAGAGCGACCTCTGAAAAACGAGGAAAGAGAATTAACGAATACACAAATAAATAGGTGGGCGAAAATTTTGATAGAATACTGACCCTTCTTCTTTTTGCGGGAGTGCCCGCTTTCTTCGAATCCACCGAGCGACGTTTATTAGACGCCCCGGAACAAATGATCGTCGACGGCGGCGGGGAACAACTGATCGTCGACGGCGGCGACGTATAGTCGACGCACTGCAAAATGGAGACAGGAGACGACATGGTGGATTCCATTTTTTCTTCCATGAAAAAAAAAAAAATAAAAAAAAAAAAGTAATAAAGTGAAAACAAAACACGCGGGATTATGGTTTTAATGTCGGGAACCTGGAAATCGAGACGCCATTTTTGTCAACGAAACGTTATATTTTATTACATTTCAATGACGAGAATGGCCACTTTTGACTGACTAAAAAATTGATAAAAACGATAATTTATGACGAAAAGAAAAAGAAAGAAAAGACGCTATTCCGGTACTGGGAACCGGGAATTCCCGAAAAAAGAGAAAACGAAAACCCCGCGCGAGACGTTAAACTCAATATCGCTTGGTTTCTGTTGGCGGCGACAACAACAACGTGGGGCGGAAAAATAAAAAATGGCTACGCGCGTGGCTCGCCAAATTCCACGTGGATATGCGTTTGGGCGCGTGTTTGGACGTGCATTTAGGAGTGCGGGTGGGCGAGTTTTGTGTGTGTATGTGTGTATGTGAATATGTGAAATGGTTAACTTACCTTTTAACGTTCTCACACGGTTGGTCGACAGTGAGCGAGTGTGAGCAAGTGAGTGGTTGAGTCCACGCGACAGATGGCGGCAACGGCCAAACTTATTTATTTATTTTATTTTATTTTATTTTATTTTATTTTTTTTTTCTTTTTCTTTTTCTTTTAATTAATTAATTTATCAATTATTTTAATAATTCACCAATAAATATTTTTTCTTTAATTTTCACCCATTTTATTTTTCAAACACGCGCGGTTGTATACGCGCGACGCTAGCGACGCGTTTAACCCGGTGTCGGAACCATTAACCACAGCGAAGCAAACGAAGCATCATTGGCATCCCGGTATCGCACCTCGACTCGCGCATTTACCGTAAGTAAACAATCGATTGTTTCCGGAGGGAATTTGTCCGAATTGAATCAATTCGGCAATTTATCGATCGAGGGTTTGAACAATTGTTCGATAGACGAATTTGAGGAGGAGCGAACAAACAAACAAACAAATAATTAGACAGACGGGCGCGATGAAGCGTAGCGAGTGTTTCTCGCCTCCGTGTTGACGGAACGCGACATACATACCAGATTTCGGCAACAACTGTGGCACAATAACTCGAAAACCAACGTCCAATCTAGCCTGACCGAACAACGCAAAACAAAACACTACAAAATCAATCAAAATAACAAACAAATAGACGGTAAATTTAAAAATTCAAAACAGAATTTCCAATTTCAAGTTGTTAAATCATCCTCGGTGCAGTGTTATTGCCGACATCGGGTTTATATGTTCCGTCAACATGCATCCCAGCTTCGACTCAAGTTTCTTCTCCGCTTATTTCGTTCAACTTTTATTATCTTTTATCTATTTATTTATTTATTTATTTATTTATTTATTTATTTATTTATTTATTTATTTATTTATTTATTTTTATTTTTTATATTTTTGTTTCCTAGATGGCAGACAGTGATGATGAACGATCGCGTCGAATCCGAGGACGGGGTAGGGCGGCGTGGAGGGGTGTCCCCTCGATTAACGAGATGTGGGCGTCGCCCCTACCCCGCCCTCAGCAGTTCGCACTTAGACGCGACGCCCAACCGAGGTGAGTAAATTGCAAATTGACACGATTGGTCGTTTGATTGATTGATTGATTGATTGATTGATTGATTGATTTATTTATTTATTCTTTGTTGCAGCCTTCCGCCGCCACCACGGCCGCCGATAATGCGACATCGAATTGCGGCACTTCGTGCGTCGGCGGAGGCGGAAGGACGCGCGCGTGCAACTGCGCGCGCGACCGGGTCGGTTGAGTTTGCCGCCCAAGTGCGGGACCCGGCGTTGTCTTTGAGCATGGTGGCCACGGCGGCTGCCGCAGCGGCCATGACTCTGTCGCAGTCGGTCAGAGCGACTCGGGAGTCGGTGGCGGCGGTGGCAGGGGTCGTCGCGTCGGCCAACGTCACTGACCCCAACGTCGTGGCCGCCATTGAAGAGGCTGTCGATGCCGCCGTAGCCTCATCCGAAGCAGCCGAGGAGGTGCGACGGGCAACTTTGTTCGCGGCCGAGATGGCAACTCGTCACTTTAATTTTTAATTTTTTTTTTTCCTTTTTTTTTTGTAAACAACTCGTTTTTATATATATATATACATATTTCTTTATTTTTTTGTGAATAAATCATTTTTAATTTTTCAAATCGTTTTCAATTTTAATTTTAATTTTCATAATCATATTTAATCATTAAAACTCGTTTGTAATTAACATGCACATGTTAAATTATCTATCGATTATTTTTTTAAATCAATATTGTTAAAATTCAGCATTAAATAAACAAACATAACATAACATCTTTTATACCAGACTAATCGAGATTCAAACAAACAAACACGCAAATATTAAATGCTACCACACCAAAACTAAAATAAAACTGCAAGTTGTAAACTCAGAAAAATATAAATTATTATTTTTTATCAGAAGTATTAAATATAAGCAAAAAAAAAATTAGTTTCGATCCGGAAAACTGTTTGTTTGAAATCTAATAAAATTAAAAAAAAAAAAAAAAAAAAAAAAAACAAACAAGCACAAAAAGAAATAAAATCGGTGTGTTTTAAACGCAGAACCATGCTTGATTGTTAAAAAGAACAACACCGTAATCAAAAACAACACCAAGAACACAGAAATTATTGTCAGATTAGTAATTCGCTGTGAATGACCGTTGATTGTTTTGGAACGCTGTCCGCAATTTTTAGCGTTTCTCCGCGCGGACGTGAAGAGGGCGCCACTTGTGTGACCGAAACAACGACGACACCAAACACACTGACGTCGAGAATTCGAGTAGCTTCGCTGTTTTGTCAGAGTCCACTCGAACCAGACTCGACGTGGACGAGGCTGCCACATTCCACGTGTGCGAGAGAAGACATCGTTGTGATTGGGGGTGCCGAAAAATGATGCGCTCGAACAACGAACAACACGATTGCGTCGCTATCAAACACCGACGTGCCCATTTGTCTGTAAAAAAAGAACGAGTTTTAAAGGAGTGAAATAAATTAAAATTAAATTTAAAACATGTATTCGTACATTTGAGGAGCAGATTAGGCGAATTCACTTTTTCTTTCCGGCGCTCGACTTTCCCTTTCCTTTCCTCTTTCTCTTGCTCCTTGCCCGTTTCTCTTTCTCCTTCCTCGCCAGTTTCTTTTCTTCGTCTTCGTCCTCATCACTTTCCGCATCGTCCTCAAATTCAGAGTTTCTGTAATCTTCGTCGTCTTCTTTTTCCTCTTCACACCTTTCACCTGTTTCACGCTCTTCTTCCCGGCGTCTCTCTTCTCCACACCCCTCTCCTTCGTCGTTCTCGGGCTCGCCGACGACGACAAACCTCTCCTTCATCAGCACCTCATCAACGAACGAGAAATCTTTATTCTGCAAATAAAACGGGAAAATCAATATCCGAAAAGTGTCGACGTAGACGCGCGCGGTAGATTCACTCACCGACATGTCGTTCCATTGGTTTAACATCCCCAGCATCCGGAGTAAGTGGGTCTTGATGTCGGGATCGCCCCAATACTAAAAAAAAAAATAAAAAATAAAAAAAATATATACATAAATAAATAAATAAAAATAAAAATAAAAATAAAAATAAAAATATATATACTTGTTCCGCCTGAACCTGAGCCCGTATCGTAAAGAGCAGGAGAGTAAGCGAATGAATGGAGAACCGCATGCTCCCGTCGCGAAAGATTTTCATTTCGTGGTTATCGTCCCAATAGTTGGGATCGCTGTTGGGTTCGCTGCCCCCTTCCGCGACGGGAACCACCCTCGATCGCAACACCCGTTCCTCTCCCTGCGCATCGCCTCGTTGAAAAGATGATGAACGTGACGCCGAATCACCGTCGTTGTCGTCGTCGTCGTCGTCGTTGTCTCCGACGCGCTCTCCCTCTCCCTCTCCCATCCCCGGTGCCCATGCAATGCGATATCTGTGTTTGACCAACCAGTGGTCCTCTAGTCGGTCAACCACAGGCCTCGCAATGCAGAATGGGCACCGTTTCAGGGCCTTGTGCATTTTTTTCAACTTCTAGGAAACAGAGGAAAAAATAAATAAATAAATAAATAAATTAATAAATAAATAAATAAATAAATAAATAAATAAAACGAATCGACTAATTGATTAAATACCCACCGGCAACAGGAGATCGGGTCTACGCGAATAGTCCCGCAGATGCTTCCTGACTCTCTTGGAGATTTCATCCTCGCGCTTAACTGCGTCTAGGTGGTGATGTTGGCGCCAATGGCGGTACGCGTCCTCGCTGAAATATCCGTATTTCGACACCCCTAAGGTACGCGGGAGGGGAAAGGAAAAAAAAAAAATAAAAAAAAAATAAAAATTAGACAAAAAATAAACAAACAAACAAATAAGCAAATGTATGTTTCTCATTACCCGGTTGTTTGGCGCACAGAGCACAATAGAACGACTTCCCGCCCTCTGTCCGGAGTTTTTCTCCCTTCTTTCCTTTCCCTCCACCCTGGCGTCGTTGCCGTGTTGGCACCGCCCCCGTCTCCACCTCCCCCACCTTCCGGAGCACCCATTTCTGGAACTCTTCGAACCGTCGATCCAACTCCATCGACAAGTTGGACGGAAGGTTGGACGGAAGCCCACTCGGTCCTGCCCTGCCAGACGGCACCACCGAGCCCTGGGATGCAGATGCCTTTCGTATCTGAAAGAAATGGAAGGAACGATTGAACAAACGATCAAAGACAAATAGACCAGACAGGTTACCTTTTCCGTCGACCGCGTGACTCGAGTCTCCGACCTTTTCGACGCGGGTTCCCATAACGGTGATGCGGGCCGCTTCGACGCGGATCTTCGCGGCTTGGCGATGACACGCGCCAGTTGCTGTTCTTGCGGCGGCGGGGGGGCGATGGGCTCAGATGGTGGCACGGTGAAACACGGCGTCGACATAACCGGGCACGGCGCCGACATGACAGGACGTGGCATTGGTGTGAGGATCGGCAACTGCAGCCGTTCCAACCTCACGACGGGGCACATTAAAGGCATTTTGCCTAATGTCGCCGTTGGTTGAAGTGGTGGCGACCGCGGCGGTGACAGGTCTGGTGACGACGGGACCGTCACAACGCTTGGCATCGTCCAAGTGCACCCTGATGTGCTGGGCAACGACTGGAGAAAAAAAAAAATAAATAAATGAATAAACGAACAAACAGACGGGCAAATAAATATACGATATTGCATGTCGAATCCAAGTTTGTGCGCGGGTCGGATTCATACGATCAATCCGCTCAATGCGCGCGCGGCAAATTAAATTTGCGGGTTAAATTATAGTGCGCGCGCGGGAATTATTAATTTACGTCAAATCAACGTGATCGCTTTTCAATTTCAAATTGGAACGCGATCACGTTGATTGTCAAAATAAAATGGTCAGTTACTACGTTACCTCGAATACTTCCTTTTCCACCTTCTCAACGGTCTTCCGTTTCTTTTTCGCACCCCCTTTCCTCACACACTTCCTCTTCTTCGGTTCCGTCGCCGTCTCCTTCTCCTTTTCCTTCTCCTCCACTGCCTCTTCCACCGCCGTTTCCTTCCACGTCTCCTTCTCCTTCTCCAACTCCACCTCCATCTCCGGCCACACTATTCCCATCTCCTCCACTGTCTCTTCCACCACCGTCTCCTTCTCCTTCTCCGTCTCCGACACAGTCTCTTCCACCGCCTTCTCCTTCTCCGTCTCCGACACAGTCTCTTCCACCGCCTTCTCCTTCTCCGTCTCCGACACAGTCTCTTCCACCGCCATCTCTTTCTCCACCTCCTTCTCCGGCACAGTCTCTTCCACCGCCTTCTCCTTCTCCGTCTCCGACACAGTCTCTACCACCGCCTTCTCCTTCTCCGTCTCCGACACAGTCTCTTCCACCACCGTCTCCTTCTCCACCTCCTTCCCTGACACAGTCTCTTCCACCGCCTTCTCCTTCTCCGTCTCCGACACAGTCTCTTCCACCGCCATCTCCTTTTCCGTCTCCGACACAGTCTCTTCCGCCGCCCTCGCCTTCCCCACCTCCTCCACGATCTCATCCACAACCCCCCCCACAATCTCATCCGCCGTCCCATCCGTTTCTCTAAAAAAAAAAAATAAATAAATAAATTGTGAGACGTTGCGTGCAAGACCCGAAGAGCGCGTGGAACTCACGTTTGTGGCAGGCTCGATGACCACACGGAATGCCCCGTGCTTTGTGATAGGTCCAAGGCACCGTCGTCGTTGGGTCCGTCCTGGTAAGAAACGAGTAAATATAATTACAAATGTGTGCATAATTAAAAAATAAATAAATAAATAAATAAATAAATAAAAATGAAAAAAGGGGGCCAAAAAGACGCCCACAATTAAAATGACTAACTTGTACTAAAAAAAAGAAAAGGAAAAAATTAACCAATAAATGAATTAAATTTAAATAGACCCTGACATTAAATGTGTCGGTAAAGAGCACGCATTTGATGTGCGCGCCTAACTCGAGATGACGCGCGTTGGTTGGTCGTTTTCACATTTCGTCTGCGCCGATCGTGTCGGAAACATGAGAGTCAAGAACACTCTTGTAAACTCGACTTTGATTCTTTAGCCTACCGTTGCAGTTGCGGGTTCATGGTCCGGTGCCCCGGAAGACGCGATGCATTGTGCGACTCGAAACAAGACGTTCGACATGACTTCGGACGCGGCCTGACAGGAAACAAGCAAATGTGAATATTCAAACGGATTGAAAAGAAAAAGAAACAAAACAGAAAAAAAAATGCATATACTGTATACAGTATATCTGTGATTACTCTGCGGGTCTTTGATAGCGCGCGGACTTGTTTTAAGGCGTGGGGATGAATGCGGATTTTGTGAATAACGTGTGGGTCCCGTATAGCGCATGGGGCCGATTGTTACGTTTCCGAAACATGATCGTCGTTACGCGCGGGACCAATAGTCAAGTCTCCGAAGATATTGTTAAAAAATTGACGAAATGTTGTTGAAAATTGACGAATTTTGATGGAAATTGACTAAATTTTGACCAAATTTGACAAAAAAATTGGTTAATTTTGTTAAATATTGACGAATTTCGTAATCTTATAATTTTTCATGTTTGTTTGAATTGAAGCGCAGGTCTTTAATAACGCACGGGACCATTTATTTTTAAATAGCGCACGGGTGCGCTATTTACAGATAAACGGTATCCTCGATTTGTACACGTGTCTTCGGTGGGACAATTTTAGTTCACGAATAACGCGCGCGGGCCTCTGATCGTACACATGAGAAAATTTGTCCCCAGATAGCGTGTGGATGCACTATTTGGAGATATACGGTGTATAATTTCTATTTTTCTAATTCTAATTCACTCACCGTCCCTGCATCTCCAACGATGGCCTCCATTATTGCCCGCCTCTCTATCAGCCTATCCACCCGCCTCTCCACCACCCTCTCCACCAGCCTTTCGTGGTACAACACCACCCTGGACTCGGAGGGTTGAGACTCGCTGAATTCCGTGTCTTGGGATTCCTCCAGCATCGGCTCTGTTGGTTGCGATTGCGAGTCGTCCAGAATCGACTCCACTGGACGTCGTCGAGATGTGTCCATTGTGGCCTGATTAAAAACGAGCAAATATAATAAATAAAAAAATAAAAATAAAAACAAAAAATAAAAATAAAAATAAAAAAATGAATAAAAATAGAAAAAGAAAAAGAAAAATCAATTAAAAGAAAAAAAAAAATGGGGGGGGGGATGGGGGGGGGGGGAGGGAAGGGAGTGGACACGTAAAACAAATTGAGACGCGGGGCGTCGAACGACAAAAAATTGGACGCGCGTGTTCGCGTATTTTCGCGCGCACAAACATGGGAGAATGGGTCACAATTGCGTCGATCGCGCCAGAACCAGCAACGAAAGCTTATCCTCGCAAAATTAATTTTGATTATGGGCCAATTCTTTCACTCACCGCCGTCGACGCTTCCACAGTGACCAACCTCTCGTCCACGTGCGGTTCCGTGTCCTGGAACGATACGAATGTGTATGAATAAATCAGCGTTTAAAAAATAAATAAATAAAATAAAATAAAACAAAGAAAGTTTAGAAAAATGGAAAATAGCGGGTCCGTACCCCGGACCGTGCCCATTTCCACGCGGATATTAGAATTTATTCCTATCCCGACGTGGCCCCTCTCCACGGATCTCAGATTTAATTGTCGGAAGAAAAATTTGATCACTACTTTGCAATTGGCATTCGATGCTGTTAAATGGTTGGAGAATCGGGACCGTTTGTCATTGCTTAAAATTGGCACAGATAAGAGATCGCGCATAAATGGGACAAAAAAATTAAATTTAAAAAAATGAAATTTTTACACGTGATATGAATCAATTTTTAATGTCCGCGCGGAAATAAATAAATTATTTTCTATTTTTATTTCGCGAATTAGGCAGAAATATTTATTTATTTATGTGTTTGTTTATCTATTTTTCATCAATAATAATAATAATAATAATATTGTTAATCGTGAGACAATTTTTCCACTCACCGTCATCGTGGTTGCAACTTCGGTTGACCCCTCCTCGGTTTCTAATTTTTCATTTTCCATCTTCCCACCTTCCGTCTCTTTGTTTGCGTCGGATGTCTGTAAGGGAGAGAAAATAAAAAATAAAAATAAAAATAAAAACATTTTTCGTTTGTGTCGGCATATTCCGCTCTAAACGCGCGATTTGAAAACGACCACAAATCCGTGCTCGACGACGGTGCGTGGCAACGAGTGGACCAATACGGTATACACGTGTGCATATGAATCGATGAATCGTGTATAAATCAATAAATAAAAAATGTATACATTCGTCTAATTTTAATAAACCTCGTTCGCCGTCGATCGGGTAAAAATCATCCACGTTACACCGCAAACGCTCACTCACGTACACTCCCGCGACCAAACACAAAAATCCATGCGCGTTGTTCGACGACCACATGTGTGCACACGTACGACCACGGACGCGATTCATTGACAAAAATATCGCAAAAATTCGTAAAAGCCGCCCAAATTTACCTGCGGAGACGCGACCGAGCATAAACTTCCCGCTTCCATTTCCAGTTCATGTATGCTCGCTACCAGTTTGTTGACGCGACACCTGTTGGCGATTCCGCGAATGATTTTGATTCAAAGTCTCCGATTTACACCCGTTTTTAAGAGCTACGATGTTTTGGTTTTGGAGTCGGCTATGTGATCGTTTTTTAATTAAAAACGAAACAATTTTGGGTCAGACGATAATATTTTGGGCTCCGTTATAATTTCGAGCGCGCGATCGTGAGCGGGGTGCTGTGATGCCCACTTCACTCCAGTCGCGTTTAAACAAACCAACAAGTTCGGGTTTCTGTCCCCTTTACTCATTTGTTTATTTTGGAGTTTTTATCGTGGGTCAAAAACGTTGACCAGAGGCGACGTCACATGTACAAAAGGGCAATAAAAGTACAAGTTTACTCGAATGGAGAAAACATTGCGTATATATAATATATATTATATATATATATATATATATATATATTTATTTATTTATTTACTGTCTACGCGCGGCCACATAAATAAATTCAATGGGAACCCCGTGGAATCGTGTGTTGCATTCACGCCCAATAGATGGCGTTGTTTATTTATTTATTTATTTATTTATTTATTTTAACTAATGCAGGTGTAACATCCGGTTGGTCCGGCGTGCGACGAGAGACTGGGCGGTGTTTAAGTTTGACTGTTTATTATCGACGAATAGAGTAAACAATAAGTAAATTCTTCGAAGACGGAGAACATCGGGAGAAGTGGGTAACACTAAAACTCGATTGAAACGGGCAAAAGACGGTAGAGAGGCGCTAATAAATCCGTTCGAGTGACATCGGGTCGTGAAAACGACCTAACTAGCTTCGATTAACTGGCAGGAACTAATAAACGTTTATTCGAGTCGACAGTCTAAACGGGCATAAACTGTCTAAAAGTGATGGTGACGGGAGCAGTTCGGGACGGGAATTGGTAAAACCCGAAAACAGAGAAGACTCGCAACAAAAGCAATGGCCGCCGTTGGAAACGACGAGAAATAAGCGTCAGCGGATGAAGACAAACTAGGTCGGAGCCCGGGAGGAAAAAAAAGCCGCGAAAACAAGCACAACAGGTGAGTAAAATTCGGATGCCTGAGTTCAAATAAATCCCGGGGAAATAAACTGAAGAGTGTACGTTTTTTCTAGGACAATAATGCGGGTCCATCGGGGAGAGAATAGGACGCACCGCGGTCCTCTCACAACTATATTGGAAATAGAAAGGGACAACGAGGACGCATTTGTCGACAACGAAGCGACAGAGAGTGGAAAATAGGAAAGGAAGGGCAATTAGATGAGTTCTTTTTACATCACATACTTCTGACAGCGTATTAAAAAACAGATTGTTCTCATTTTTGCAGGAAACACGATGCGCAGACGGTTTGCTACGTGTCATTCTCGGTTGCTCGCGACAGGTGCCACACGGAGTCCTCGCGTCGTTCTTGCGTGTTGACACACATACATACTCGCGCGCGCATACACACAAGGCCATTCGAATCGATGTTACAGAATCTGGAAGAAATTTAACGAATTTGCGTGCATTGTTTTTCGCACAACGTTGCTGAAGGACCGTTCATCCATCGAAATTACGGGTGCATGTAGAAAAAAACTGATTTATGACTTTATTTCTATTTTTCATACAGGTTAACGATGTTAAACCGAGTGAAATAATGCGGATCGAATCTTTTTAATACGAGTTGATTTATTTGGTTTGAACGAATTGAATTAATTTATCTTGAATTTCAGGTGGAAGAAAAACAAGTGACCGACTAGATATAAAATCGAGTGTTTCGCGACACCTGGAACGAAACGAGTTGTTGGATGGGTGAAATATGATCAGAAAATGTATAAATATTTGAATTTTAACCAGACGTTTTATGATTGCAGGATTTTGTTAAACTGATTGATTAATTGCAACCTAGACGTGGCGTGTTGCCTCCTAGTGGACGATGGTATCAGCTCCTGGTGCGTCAACAAGAAGGACGTGCAGTCTGTGTCTCCTCTACGACGACACCGAGTCTGGTCGCTCGAAATGCTCCGTTGCGATGCCGGGCAATGGGCCGCTCAGCACGTACACGCTCGTCGACGGCGCGCGTCCCATCGCTGCGGACCCGGGGTGCTGCAAGGAGAAGACAGGCAGACGGATAGATGGAATTAATAATTAAATTGAAAATTTGATTCAACTTTTGGGGTGACTAAAACTCAAAGACAAAGTTTGTAATTTACTCGCATCGAAAGATAAATTAGTTGTTGTTGTTGTTGTTGTTGTTTTTTTTTTTTTTTTTTTTTTTTTTTTTTCAAAATACTATTTATTAATAAAATGTTACACGATGATTGTTCCACATTGATTATTTGTTGATTATTTGTTTTACAATTACACTTTCAATTCTCGGTGAGCAGTTCTTTGCGTTCCGACGCGTCGCTATCGAGATTGATGTCGGGTCTCGTTCGATTGGCTGCGTTCAAATCAATCAAAACTGTGAACACAGGGCCAACGCAAATCGCGAAATCCACACGCCCATCAATCAATCAACCACGGAGTTTAAATAAATGAATAAACAAATAATTTAATAAATGAACAATGCCGACACCGCGGAAGCATGTTTCCGAACGTTTCGGTGCCGACGCGCATTCGTGAGTAAAGCGCATGTCGACTTACCGGCGAGATCGCGTCACCCGTTAATAGTACGCGCGTTTGAACGCGGCCTAGTGCGCGACGAGGCGCGCAATGCGGGGTAGAAGAGCGGGCATCGTTTCCACCGCGTATTACGACATTTACGGGGGCGGGTCGCAGGGATAAATTAACACGAGTCGAATCGAATCGAATCAACCCGACAGGAGCTTTTTTTTGGAACAATGTGTCGGGGCTGCCGGCGCTCGTCCGTCGACACCAGCTGCCCCTATTTGCCGCGAATGCGACCCTTTGCACGACCCTTTGTACCGTGCAAACCGGCACTGGTTTGGCCGATGACAACACAGGATAGATTAAAAGTGATGAGACAAATCCACCACCGGAACCCTCCGAATATCCGCGAGGACCCGGAACGGTCTGAAACCGTTTGTTTGTTTGTCTGTTTGTTTGCAAATCCATCGAACGTAGTGACGAAAACTCACTTCTCCTACGCTGGCGCGTCGAGTACAATGGGGTGAAAATAAAATCGTAAACCAATAGAGGCGTTCGTGGCCTCGTTTCGTGCAACACTTGTCACCGATTTCTATTCTTTTATTTAACTCGACACGATCGTTTGCGCGCGGGATTTGACGCCCGTTCGCGTAATCCGCGTCCTTTAATGGACGCCAAAAATGTTTGTTGCGACGGTAGCGCGTTCTGGCGGCAATTTAGCGCAATGAAGCGCGATCACGGCGGACCAGAGAGAGAGAGAAAGAGAAATCGACACGACTCGACGGGAACTTATTTTTGGAACAAATTTATTGGGGGCTGCCGTCACCAGCTGCCCCGTATGCCCGTATGCCGATGCAATAGAGAAAACACTTTTTACAACGCATAAATGACATCTACTCCACCACGAACACCCCGAGGGTATTGAGACACGAAAAGGACGAAACAGGTCCGTTTAAGCGCTCAGCGCTTGATGGCTCCTTGTTCGAAACAAGTGTGTCTGGTCTGGGTTTGAAAATGTCCGCAGAGTCGGTCGAATCCAACGACAACAACTGCGTCGCCGGGGATGGTGCGAGGCGTCCGGAAGCCAGTTCTAAAATGTAAAATGTAATTTGTTTTCAATTTTTTTGTTGGGATCGACCCCAACGAAGATAATCTCATTAAACAATGGAGCACGAACCGCGAAACTGATCCCATGATCGGGAAATCGAACTCCAGTCGTCCGCCCATCGTCGATCGCCAGGTATCTTTAAGCGATAAACATGTCGCGCCTCGAGAGTTCGTGGATCTGATCTGACTTAATCTGACCTGGATCGAACCCGAATTTGAATCTTAATTTTACGTATTTTTTAGCGTTTCAACATTACGTCAGTTTCCTTTTATTCAACAATTATACTTTTAATTTTCGTCGATAGTTATTTGCATTCCGACGCGTTGCTATCGAATTTGACGTCGGGTCTCGGTCGATTGGCTGCGTTCAAGTCAGAATTGCGAACACGGGACCAATACACAGGCCGCCGTAACGCTAAAAATGAGGGACCTTTCCGCAATTTGCACACCACGAGGTCCGAATAGATGAATTAATAAATAAGTAAACGAATAAACAAATAAATAAACAATGCCGACGCCGTAGAAACGTGTAGAAGCGTGTTTCTGGACGTTTCAGTGCCGGTGCGCATCCGTGAGTAAAGTGTGCGTCGATTTAGCGGCGTGATCGCGTCACCCTTAATTGTACGCGCGTTTAAATGCGATCTAATGCGCGATGAGGCGCGCAATACGGGGTAGAAGAGCGGGGCATTGTTTCAACCGCGTAGATCGCAGAGATAAATTAACACGATACGAATCGAATCGAATCAACTCGACAGGAGCTTTATTTGAAACAATGTGTCGGGGCTGCCGGCGCTCGTCGGCGCCAACTGCCCCTATTTGTCGCGAACGCGACCCTCCGACCATTCGCGTCTGGCCAGTGACGACGCAGAATAAAACGAGCGCAATCAAACCGATGCCACACACCGGAACCCTCCGGATATCCGCGAGGGCCCGGAACGCTCTGAGAATGTTCGCAAAGTCCGGTCGAGCGCAATCTCAAAAACTCGCGTCGATTACATGGTGCGAGACAACCGGAAAAGAAAAAAAAATATATAAAACGGCGGATTTTCCACAAAATCTTTGTTCCAGTAGGTCGCTGCGAGGATAATCTAATTATTGGTCGGAACACAAATCGCGGAACCGACTCCAAGATCAGGAAATTAAACTTTGATCGTTTTCCCTATTATGCACATTTTTTGTTCCGAGTGGCAATGTCCGGTACGCGCGCGTACGTCCCCTCCCTCTTTCTACCCGGACACCGAGACCCGGTGGACGATAGGTTGTGTGGACACTCGGATATTCGGGGTTCGGTCCTTTGCATTTATTCATAAT
>OX442314.1:3525668-3628668 GCA_949358305.1 Strigamia acuminata
AAGATCTGGAGATTTCACGTTGTTTATCTTCTGAAAGAGAGAAAAGGCTTTTTAATTTTGTTGTCAAGTTTGAATAAATTTGTAACACATATCTGACATGTCCAGTTGGTTTGCTGCCTTGTTGTCACGATCCTGGAAGTTCAAGGGGGTTGTCACTTCGCCTGCCACACCTGGAATGTTTGAAAGTTGTGTTTTTAGTCTTTTGGAATTAATTTATGTGTCTTTATACCGTTTCCGGTTCACTTGTGAGAGAGATAGGCGTGCATAAGCAAGATGGCCGCCATAGCACAACTGAACTGGGAGGCAGGATTAACTGAAATTAATCATTATTGTTATTTTGATGCTTGTTTCATAGATATTTAGATTTGTACTAACCTTTGCTTGATGTTTTAGTGTGCTGATGTTCATCAGAGACGTGGGACGGCAAGAAACGAGCGTTTTTGGGCGTCCTTGGCATTTGGATACACATGAGCGCATTGGGATCGTGTCTGGGAGAGAAAGCGACTGGTGTTGTAGTAAAATATGAGATCTATGAATACGCATTTAAGATGCAATTCTTGATTTCTACCTCAAGGAGGGATTTAAAGGGATGAAGGAGGAAATCACCCGAGGCAAGGCCATGGGAAAGTGCATTAAATTATTCTGCTGTTTGAATTAAAGAGTTTTAAAAGGAAGTAGGTCATTGACTTCACCTGCTTCTATCACAACTGGTTTTTTTGGAACGTTTCATTTTACTGGAGGGAAAATGAATAAATGACGTGATTTGTTTACATGTACTTTGTTGGCAAAATCACACATATTAACCATTTTTAGGAAAGTGGGAGGTAATTAAAGTGAAAGTGGGGGTAAATCGTATGGACTTCCAATGACAGTGGGCAACATTTGCCATTGTTTAAAGTTTTCTGAGGGTATTGGAAGTGGGGGTTACGGCAAAATTAAAAGTGGGGGTAATTTTAAACGGTTTGTCTCGAGATGGTGAGTCGAATGCTATATTGCACGTATGGGTCAGGGTGTTTGATCACATGTTGAATCTGCACTTGGTGAAATTTTGGCTATGTCCAACACGCTTCATTGGTGAAATTTTGGCTATGTCCAACACGCTTTGTTGGTGAAATTTGGCTATGTCCAACACGCTTCGTTGGTGATATTTTGACTATGTTCCACAAGCTTGGTTTGATATTTCGGCTATGTTCCACAAGCTTGGTTTGATATTTCGGCTATGTTCCACAAGCTTGGTTTGATATTTCGGCTATGTTCCACAAGCTTGGTTTGATATTTTGACTATGTGCCACAAGCTTGGTTTGATATTTCGGCTATGTTCCACAAGCTTGGTTTGATATTTTGACTATGTCCATCACGCTTGGTTCGATATTTTGACTAAGTTCCACAAGCTTGGTTTGATATTCCGGCTATGTCCATCACGCTTGGTTCGATATTTTGACTAAGTTCCACAAGCTTCTATATTTATATTTGTACTTATTTCTTATTTCATGTATTTATATTTGCAATTATTTCTTATTTTAATTAAAATTCAATTCATTTGTAAATAAATGTATTAAGATTTTTTAATAAAAAAGTCAATTGAAATGTTTAATAGGAAATGTAAAATGTCTAATTCATTTCATTTACAAATAAATGTATTAAGAATTTTTACATTTCCTATTAAACATTTCAATTGACTTTTTTATTAAAAAATCTTAATACATTTATCTGCAAATAAATTGAATTATCTTTATTTGACCTAAAAACAATTTCATTTTAAATAAAAATTCAATTGCCCCTGGGGAAATTTTTTTTATTCACAAATGAAATGTGACCTAGTTGAAAGACCAGTTTAATTGCAAAAGAGTTGAAATGTATTAACACAATTTAAAATGAGAATTCGTTTGATTTTTTTGTCCTGTGTGTTGTTATTAATTCCTTATTTTAATTCTATTTACAAAAAAAAATAAAACTTATTTTTAAATAAGAAAAAGTTAATTGAAAGAAAGTTTTTATTTGTTAATAGATATTAAAGTTGGAATTTATTAAACCAATTTAAAAATGAAATGGAATTAGAATTAAAACTATCCATTAGAAAAAATCAAATGAATTCTCATTTGATTCTTTTTAATTCCATTTTAACTTTTATAATTAATAATTTTCATTTACAAATGAAAATTTTATTCCTTCTAAGTAATGGAACTTTCCAAAACCAGCTGTGTTAAAAGTAAGCCATGTGACAGCATGTAATATATCTTGTAGGAAAAACGGATATGTGATCAAACAAACAAATTGATAAACATTTATCAAAACAAAAAAAAACAAAAAAAAAATGTTAAACAGTCGAATGAAAATATTTTTTTCCTCACCAGCAATTAAATTTCCCCCCCCCCCGAAGGCTTTTGCTCTTTAAAAACAAAAATAGCCTTTAGAGATTTTTTTTTAATGAGTCAGAAAAACAGGTTTTCAAAGTGACTCAATCAGAAATAAATGAATAATAAATTGTAAAGAAAAATAATTTTATTCAGCTTTTAATTAAAAATTCTTTTACACATTTTATTTGTTTTTCAAAATTTTTTTTTACATTGACAAACGAGTTAGCAGAACAGGGGGCACTGCAATGATTACATACGTCACAATTAAACAAGACACTGTTAAATGAATGGCGTAAGAATGCTCTAGTATGTTCATAAAACTCCATTTTTTATAAACATTCATTCTCTTCATCAAAAAAATCTATATCCTTAATTTTCTTGCCCGGAATAATTTGATACAACTGCCTTATGTGTACTCTTGTTTCTGAGTTGAGAGAATCATGTATTATTCTTGCTCTTTTTATTATTTTGCTTAGTTCAGGAAATTGTCCATCAATGCGAAATACAAATGCAAAATTATTTATATCTGTAATTTCAGCCCCCCATCTACTTATAAGTTCAAAGATTATTTGCAGTAATATTTTCTCACTTTTTTCATAAGTTGCACAAAAAAATTCCATGTTATTCAGCTGAGAAATAATTTATTTTTAATTGAAAATTTAATTAAAATGATGTTTACATACTATATTTTTAATTTATTTTTAATTGAAAATTTATTTAAAAGCAATTTTATTTATATTTTTTAAAATTTATTTATTTATTATGCATTTGCCGGATGAGTCACGCTGCTTTAATATAATTACATGGTCACGTGTTTTGAATTAAATCAGGTGTTTATTCACATATTCATTTTTATTTCCAGATTTAATATGTGAAATATAATTTGTAATTACACCCAATTAATCAAAAGACTATTTCCTTATTCAGAGAAAAAACAGTAAAATTAACAATATAAATATTATTTTAAAAACTTGTGATAATTAATTACATAATGCCGCATTATATATATAGAGTAGCATTTAGCCGAATAAATGACTTATTTCAGCCAATTCCTGGATTTCGGCGATAGTTACATTGTCGTGTACGTATTTGACGTGTTCAATATTCTCACTGGAAAATCTTCCAAGTTTCTCCACCAGAGTTTGAATCTTGATCTGAAATGCCGGTCGCCACAAAAGTAACGAATCGGTTCTCTGATCTATTGAGCCACCATAATGGACCAATAAAAATAAGGATAAATGTTTCAAAATTATTTTCTTTTCATCGGTAGTTTTGTTCTGTTGGAGTTGAAAGAGATACATTTAATTCTTTTCTTTCTCAAATTGAAGTGAATATAATAATGTTGCTTTTTTATATATAGAAAATTTTTGTTACGGTTTCATTTTTGATTTGACACGGACTTTAACACATGCCCGTGCTTGTTTGCAGACTTTCCGCAAGGTTTTGTGCGAATCTTTGTTGATTTCAAATTAGGATTGTTTTAACTTCTTAAATAATTTCATTTTTTTGAGAAAAATGGAAATTGGGTTTACTTTACAACAACTCAAGATTATTCATTCCTCGAATGATTTTAATGATTGTATTCTGCCTGAGATTAAGATTGGCTGCTAAATAGAGCGCAAAGAGGCAAAACATCCCGCAAGAATCTTCTTTTGTCAACGAATACATTTCTTTTGTAGCATAATCTAGGGTAACGTCTCTTCCGACAAAATCAATGATCTCTTTAGGTGGAACGTTTCCCAAATTATCAAAGTATATGCCTCTGTCATTGCAAAGATACAAGCTGACCCAATGGGTACCACCACCCGTCGATGGGTCTAAATTGATGACGAAGCTTTCATTCTTGCCCCGGTGATTCGCGAGCGGTTTCAAGCAATCGATGGGCAACACGTTGTTGAAGTGAGCGATACGTAGTTTATTCTTCGCCCAGTTGTAAATTTCCACGTTATTCATTTTTTAATGTCGATGAGATCATCCACCCATGAATTATGCTTCTGATCGTAGCCGACCCATTTCACTAGGTACTTCCATGATCCATCGCTGTTTTTCTTTTTTCTAATGACTTTCTCGATCAAGTAGGGATCATCTACCCTGGTTTCAGTTTTTTGGAGTTCTTCACGGTAAAAGGAACCTTCGATCGATTCTCCCAAACTGTCTTTCAATTTGAAAATTGGAGGTTCATACGTCGTGTCCACTTTATCAATTGTAAAGATTTCATTAGTCCAATTTTGCAAAAACCCTTTGTCAAATATGGATTTGGATTTGGAAATACGCACTCGGTCGCCCACTTTGAATTTAGGCTTGGACGTTGCTGGTTCGGGAAGTAATTTTAGTCTGAGCGCCTTTTCATGTTTGGGAGCCACATCTTTGGGTTTCATGTTGGTCGTACGGTGAACCGAAGAGTTATAACGGGTCATCAATTGGGGTAAGATAGTAATCCAATTCCTCGAACCTTTCAAAGTAAAATGCCTGTACATGCGCTCTTTGAGCGTGCGATTGAACCGCTCGACCATGCTCGCTTTCAACGGCGAGTGTGTGGAAAAATGGTTGATGTTGAACTTTTTGACCAGTGCCTTGAAATGGGAATTGTAGAATTCTTTCCCCCAATCGGATGCCATGTTGACCGGCCCCTTATTCCCCGCTTTGACAAGCACCTTTTCAAATGCAGCGGTTACCTCTTTGCCAGTCTTTGATTTGATGGGAACCGCATACGCATATTTAGAGAACGCATCTATAACCGTTAATAAGTATTTATAACCTTTGTTTACACGGGAAAAAGGTATCAATTCGACTAAATCGATCTGCCATAAGTCGTTGATTGCAAAAGATACGACCGGACGTCTGACGTAATGCCTACGTGCCGGCTTATGTAATTCAGATACCAGTTGTTCTATGTCAGGCATTTTTTTTTTTTTTTAGTCCCATTCCCAGTTTAAGTTTGGTATTGAACGTTGCTTTGATTGCTTTGGCGGCTAATTTTGTGCTTAAACTGACTGTTGGATCGGAGATGATTAAAACACATGCTTCGACCAACTTTCTGTCTGCTTCGTGTCTGGCTTCTAAGTTCTCATTTATGTAAGCAATGTCGTGCAGCTTGCACGCTTCATCCAATGGGTTTATGCCTTTATCACCTCTAGCTAAACGCTTATCTAATTTTGTGCCTGGACCGCAATAATTGTACCCAGGGATATGCATTTCTACCGGTAATTTATTGATTAGTTTATTCAAAAGTCCTTTTCCGGTTGCTGGAGATTTTTTTTTTTTATGAACTGATATTTCAAGGTCCCGCATGCCAAGCATTTACCTCTTTTGTAGGCTCTGTTGTTTTTAGTGACTCCCATTTCCAACGTGCCGGTAGGAGTAGACTTTTTACATTTAACGCAAAACATGTTTGTCTTCTTTTTTTTATTACGGGAATATAAAAAATGAATGTCATAAATTTTGACACGGGGCGTTTGGATAAATGTGATAAGTCGATTCTGCCAAAAAACATAAGATGCATCATATGTGGCCCGGCTGAATGTGGGAAAACGAATCTGTTGCTAAACTTCCTGCATTGGCTACGGTTCGACAAGCTGATGGTGTTTTCTAAAACTTTATTTCAACCAAAATACGAGCGGTTAAGAGAGTTGTTCGAGGATCTAGAATCGGAATTGGGCAAACAGGTAGCTCATTTCTTCCCGAGCAACGAGGATGTGCCGTCTCCCGAACAACTTTTTGATAAATCCGTGAACAAGTCTATTTTTGTGTTTGATGATGTGATGACCGACAAGCAACATAATATTGAGAAATATTTTGCCCAGGGCCGTCATAGTAACGTAGACTCTTTTTACTTGTGTCAGACTTATAGCCGAATCCCAAAACAGGTGATAAGAGACAATGCCAATTTAATAATCATGTTCAGACAAGACGAAAGAAACATGAAACACGTTTTTGACAACCATGTTGGAACGGACATGACGTACGTTCGATTCAGAGACATGTGTAAGTCGTGTTGGGATGATGATACGTTTGGCTTTCTCACCATTGACAAGACCAAGTCTATGTCGAGCGGGAGATATAAAAATAAATTTTCCCCATTTTTAAAAAATGAACATGAATAAACAGCAGCGTGGAAATTACGAGAAATTAAAACAGAGCTTGAAAAAAAAGTTTCTGCAAGATAAGTTAAACAGAGGATCCGAAGATGAAGCGCTCGGTGCATTCTTCAAACCTGTAACTGCTGCATTGCATAGCCTGCCGCAGCAGCAGCAGCAACTATCTCCACCCCTTGCTCTACCACCTACGACTTTCAAATCCTCACCTTCCACTCCCATTAAAAGAGAGTTGTCATCTTTCACACCCATTACAAGTAAGTCCCATAATTTAAAGTACGAAATGGATCTAGAATCACCGCTCTTACCTTGGGAAAGTTCATCCTTAAAAAGGCAGTTCAGTCGCCAAAGCTTGTCCTCGAGTAAAATTGAAACTCCTCGACTTAAGTTTGGCCGGGATGATGGGAATGAAGAGGAAAATGTTTCATTTCAAAGAGAGGGAGAGACGAGCCTCGTAGAAGATGATGTTGATGATGATGATTGGCAATTTGCTCATGTGCTTCCAAATATAAAATATCAACGCGACATAAGAAAAAGTCTCGAATTAAAAATGACGGACAAAGAATCGGAAAACGCAGTACAGCAAGAGTTCTTGAAATATTACGCCGAAAATGCGGCTCATTTAGATACGGTGTTTGGAATTAGATATGACCCGTATGATTCAAAATTTAAAATAGGAGTCGAAGAAGTTAAATTCTTTCCAACTCATATACTTGTGAAAAACGTAAAGTATCCACGAACTCCAACATTAATGCATCTCCTCATGCAAAAACTTCCACCGATTGAAGGAACTATGACAGACCAAAATTTTGTGGATTACGGCAGGATTCTCATTTCTAGTCAAGGGTTATTTAAAAAGAACAATTCGGCAACTAATATGCCAAAGTCTAGTAAAGGAGAAAAGTATATGACAGTGGTTAAACGAATTTGGGAACTGTATAAAAATCGTCCAAAGACAACATCCCAAGCTGGCAAGAACACACCCCAAGCTGGCAAAGGTGTCACGAAAACGTTTCGGCCGCACAACTCCGTAGACTACAAGTATTACAATAACCCGGACGAATTAATAGACAGGCTGCGATTGTTGCATGCATCACGGGATGCTGGAAACCAGTCTCACGACAACGAAATTGTGGAAATACTTATGGAACTGAAAGAGGAAAGAATCCTCGATAAAACCAAGTTTGAAAACATGCGAAAGAAAATTCTCGCGAATTAAAAAAAAGTAATAATAATCGTGATTACCATGTCTATCGTACTAAGCAGTACGAAATCGGATTTCCTCACTACTTTTAGCTCACCTTTAATTTTGGGTGACGACGAATACGAATTGGGATTAGTGAGCCTCGAGACATTTTACACAATGCCAAATATAACCGAGGACAACAACGTGTTCAAATACTACACTGTTGAAGTAGATGTGAACGTCCCCGCTCGTATTATAGGTACGCTCAACTACGACATCATCGTTCCCGTGGGTTGTTACGAACTTGCCGACATTATCTCGTACATACATACCGAAATGAAATCCAGAGGACACTGGAATATGAAAGACGACGCACCTTTCATCGACATCGTGGCCAATTATAATACTCTGTCCACGACATTAGTGATTAGCGATGCCAGTTACGGGGCCAATTTTTCGGAAAATAGAAGTATGGCTAAATTATTCGGTCTCAAAACAAAGAAATACGGTGTAGGTAGAAGCGAATCCATTAATCCGGTGAACATTTTTCACATTAACACTATCCTGGTCCATTGTGATCTTATTACCGACTCTTATAAAAACGGGAAGACGGCTCCGATCATATACGCATTTTTTCCTAATGTCCCGCCAGGCTTCAAAATAGTAGAAATGCCGTATAACATAGTTTACTTGCCGGTGAAAAATCAATCTAAAATACACGAAGTCAGGATCTGGTTGACCGATCAAGACGATAAACCACTGAATCTGAGAGGAGAAATTTTTACTACACGTTTACACTTACGAAAATTAATTAAAGCGTAATTAAAAAAACATGCCGTTAATTTTTAATAAGAACGTAACGGCAAGTAATACCCCCAGCACCAGCTCCAACACTGCCACTGTCAAGACACCCTCGTCGATTAGAGGTGGAAATATAAAAATTATAAAGTCTTCGATACGGCCAGATAATCGAGAATATATAAATTCTTTTTAAAAAAAATATATATTAAGTAATTAATTAAATACCGTAATTCTTTTTAAAAAAAATATATATTAAGTAATTAATTAAGTAATTCTCTTTTAAAAAATATATATATATTAAGTAATTAATTAAGTAATTCTTTTTAAAAAAATATATATATTAAGTAATTAATTAAGTAATTCTTTTTAAAAAATATATATATATTAAGTAATTAAAAAATAGCGACGATGCAAGTCTCCGAGAATTATTTGGATGTCGAACAACCATTCGTCGTCGATGAATCTGTTAATGCCTACAACTACCACGAATATTATCCTATTATAGGAACTAATTTAAATAATGTGAATTCCGAAATTCGATTAATCATTCAAAACGAAGATGTATGGACTCACCCTCATAAAAGTTACGTCTGCATAACAGGAAGATTAGTGAAAGCGGATGGTACAGACCTTATCGCTCAAGCTGATGAACAAGACCATATAATAACGTTAGGAAATAACTTTATGCCATTTTTGTTCAGCAACATGAAATATCACATAGGTGATAAATTAATAGACGAAATAAATTATCCGGGTTATGCTACCACTATTAAGGGCTTACTAACGTACAAACAGCTCCAAAATTCGAGCGGAAATATGGGATGGATAGTAGATCATCACAAGGGCGAAGCATCGGATACTCTTAATCCCGCTTTTCTAGAACGTAGAATATTTTACAACATAATGCCAACGCCCAAAGGATCGTTCTCTTTGTTAGTACCGTTAACACATTTAATGGGATTTTTCGAAGACTATACGAAAATCATATATGGTGCCAAACAAGTTTTGACCTTAATGCGAACTCACGACAACGATGCCATTTTTAAAGCGATACAGTCCGGTCCCGCCCCAAAAGTAAACACCCCCGTTGGAAAAATTATCATCGAACAGTTATATTGGTTGATGCCGCACGTCTTACCGTCCGATATCCAAAAGAATAGATTACTCACTGCCATAGATAGAGGGGTGAACGTTCCATTAGCTTTTCGACATTGGTCGTTCGAAATGACAGACGTGCCACAAAGTAAGGAACACGCGTGGAGAGTGGTAACAACCAGCACGTCAGAAAAACCACGTTACATCATCGTGGCTTTACAAACGAATAAAAGAGACGACCAATTAAAAAATCCAGCCACATTTGATAACTGCAATGTAACGGAAGTTCATGCCTACTTAAATTCGGAACGATATCCTTATCTGGACAGTAACAATGATTTTAAGAAAGCCAATTTCTGTAAATTCTTAGAAAGTTGCATTCAATTTAGAAAAGACTATTACGGTGCCGACGATTTACCGTTTAATACTTACGAGTACGGAAATATATACCCGCTCATCGTAATAGATTGCACGAAACAAAGCGAAAGAATGAAAACCGGAATAATGGACGTGCAAATAAAAATGAAATTTGCGGAAACCGTTCCTGCCGACACTAAAGCCTACGCTTTGATAATAAGCGATAGACTAATGACTATGAAATTAGACAAGGGTAAAATCGAAGTATTATATTAGATTTTAAAATAATATATACGTATATAAAATATATATAAATATATATAATATATAATATATATATAATATATATATATATATAATATATATATAATATATATAATATATAATATATAATATATATAAATAAATATATATAAAATAATATATACGTATATAAAAAAAGAAATAAAAATGTATAAGATACATAAAGTGAATCTATCTCCGAATCAACAACGAAAAATATCCAAGTCTGTCAAAAAAAAGATACCCTTGCATTTAAGATTGAAATACGAACAATTAAACGGCAATCATGGCTTGTCTCTTACGGATAGACAAATAAACAAGATCAAAAAAGCCGGTTCTAAAAAGAAAGGCATGACTTTGAGTATACCTTCGAATCAAATTAAACAATCTGGCGGATTTTTCCCTTTATTACTTCCACTATTGGGGGCTTTAGGCGGTCTCGCTGGCGGTGCGGCAGGAATTGCCAAAGCTGTCGATGAGGCAAAAACCAACAAGAGAATGCTCGATGAGACAAAACGTCATAATGCAGTTTCAGAAGGTAAAGGAATGCAATTCGCAAAAAAAAAATCGCGGAAACGCAAGTCTGGAAAAGGTTTTTACTTGAAACCTTACGGCTCACTGGTGACAAAAAAATAAAACCGCTAGATTCGTTGCAGTTGGAGGAACTGGCCAGACGAATGAAAATTTCATTTTTTAGAGGAGTGTTTTCGAGAGATACTTTACCCGTCAAACCACGATCGAAAGAATGTGGAATTGTTAATTTGAACACGCACCACGAAAGCGGAAGTCATTGGGTGGCATACAGTAAAATTGGAAATAAGAAGCTGTACTTCGATAGTTTCGGAGACTTGCCACCCCCGTTGGAATTATACGATTATCTGGGAGACAACATAAAATACAATTACAATCAGTATCAAAATTTTGACGAAATTACTTGCGGCCATTTGTGCTTATATGTTTTAAAAAAATGGAGGAAAGAAGAAAAAAAATAATTAAAAAATAGTTTTTTTCCCTTCTATTAAAAAAATGGTAAGCGTAAATAAACTAGGAGACGATTATCGTCTTAACGCAGTGCATAAATTGGGCAAACGTCAACGTCGAGAAGTAGATGAGGTTCTCGCAGATCACGTTGGTTACGATGCATTATCCGATCTAGAAAAAAAAATTTTTGACGAGATCACAAAGACTAAAAATGCCCTGAAAGCTGCTTGCGATTCTATAATTAACGATTTGAACGCATTAAAACGTACCGTACAAGATCAAGCTAGTAAGCTAACGGGGCAAGGCGAAGGAATTGATACGAAGGATATTGATAAACTCAAAAATGATATTGCCTATGCTACTATAAAATATGGAACGTTGGAACAAGATTTGATTAAGAAAATTAAAGAATTAGAAGCGAACATTAAGATATTAGTAGATAATGCGACTGCTTCCGGTGGTGTAGAAGTTGACGAAAAACAAATAAGCGCATTAGAAATCAAAATCAAAGACTTGATAAATGACGTTAAATCCGAGTTGGAATCTGCGATCGAAGATTTAAAGACTGGGTTGGAGACGTTGACTAATAGCTTAATCCAGAATAAAACCGATTATGATACAAAAATAAACGAAGCATTGGATGAAGTAGAAACCAAAATCCAGAACTTAGACGTGGACAAAATCAGAACCAACATCGAGGCATCAAATGACAAGATAAAACAAGCACAGGATGATATAAAAAAGTTAGAAAAAAGTGTGGAAAATGAGGTTAAAGCCTTGGAAACCAAAATCAAAGCTTTACCCGCAAAATTTGGTGTTAGTAGCGAAAGTACGGAAGACTTAAAAACCAAAATTGAAGCGGCGAAAGCGGAGCTAGACACAGTCAGTACTGCCATTCAAAAAGATCTGGACGAGACTAAACTTAAATTAAACGAGTACGTAGACGAAAATTCCGTAAAGTCAGATAAAATGCAAACGAGCGTCAACGAGGTTACCGATAAAATCAAATTAGCCAACGAACAAATAATAACGTTGCAGGAAAACATGTTGTCCATTTTGACATCCGTTCAAGAAGAAATATCAAAAATTAGCGCAATTCCGAGCGTTGACGAATCAAGTTTTGCTCCCGCTGCTTTGGCCGGCACTGTCGATACGGTAGAAGCCACGTTAAATTCTAACATCGAAGCGAACAAAATAGAAGTTAATAAGAAATTGACGGAATTAGAAGACAAAATATCAAATCTAAATATTCCCGAAGTAGAAGAACAGGCCGATTTAGTGCTAGGGTTCCTACATTCGCAACGGACCGATTGGTTTTTGAAGGTGTCCGAAGAATGGAAATTATTTGCACATAATGGGAAGTTTTATACTCCTCATTACGGGCATATAACGCGAATCAGTTTATTCATGTATGCTACTACAGCAGAATACACAGTAATACCTAACGAGTTTGAGTTTATCTTGTCTATTAACGGGCATGGTCGAACGTTCCATATTCCACGTACAGATGTTACAAAAACACCACGTAAAATGCCGGTATGTTTTAGAACGTACAATTTAGAGAAAAAAGTAGATTTTGATGATAACGATCACATTAGAATATCTACTGTCACCGATTGGAGTCCGGAAATAAAAGTTTACGCCCTCGTGTATTGCAGATTCGATCGTAGTAAATGGGACGATTAAACTAACCATCGTCATATTAATCCTCCGCCAAGCTTACGTATCCATAAGCCAAAGTATGAATACAATCATCTAATATCACTCGTTTCTTGTCTTTCGCCGACAATGCCAATTTGTCCACCTTGACCGTTGTGAGATCGTGCAGTTTTGATTTGATCGTTTCAAATTTCAATCTGTGGGCCTCCCGTTCACCGAACAATATCTTCTTGTACGCCTCCAAGTCCAGCTCTTGCTCCACGACAGCCTTCTTTATGCCTTTACATCGCATGTTCGTTTTCCCGTTCACGTTATAAGCGTAACATTTGGCTCTTAGCCCTACAAACTCTTCTATCGGCTCGCCGGCAGTCTCGTCTTTGAAGCATCCTATGACACGCCTGTTTCTGCCATCGGGTGGGTGGTAATTAGACAGATCCATCACTTGTGGTATTTCTTCTCTGAAGAACGAGTAGACTGACGGAGCTTCTATTTCGTACATCAAACTATCCGTATCTGTCATCAGCAATCTCAGCTTGTCTGAGAATTTTTTTTTCATGACGTTGTAATGAAAGTCGTAGAGCAAGCATTTAGACAAGTCCAGGATAGTTAAACCGCTGTAAATAGGTTTGTCTAACGTCAATTCCAGCTTTCGCCGTTCAACCAACACCAGTTTTTTGTTTAATTTTTTTTTTCCTTTGAAACCGACGTGGTTGACGTGAGTATTCAAGTCTTTTGCATTGTTTACCAGATAAAATTGTCTATATTTCCTCACGTCCTGCAAGGTTTTTCCAAAGACCGAATTGTTAGCTAATTTCGCCAATTCCTGCTCAAAATCACTGGTAGCTGACTTCCGTTTCTCAATATTCAATTTGATATACTTGGCCAGCCACGGTTTTTGCTCAAACGTCAGCACTCTTTTTATTTTCATCAACGTCATGCCCAGGGACAAGTACAATTGCAGAGCTCTGTAATGCAGAATGTAATTACAACGAGCTTGCAAATGCGGGATTAATCTGGGAGAAGTGTCATCCCCAGAACGTATCATTTCCGGAGCCAAAGGCAAACAATTGTGGGACGAATGCAGTTCTTGCGGATATCCCAAATCCACTTCCAAGATGCATCCCATCGTATCGTTCTCTCCCATTTTTAAAATCCGTTCTTGTGACCATTCGGCTACATTATCGTCGAAGGCAAACTTGCCAACTGGTAGCGGTTTGCTCATTGCCCAGGAATACATGGAATTCGCATCCAAATAGACGATGTAACTCTCTGGTTTCTCGCAATCGTATCCCGATGCCAGAAGAGGATTATTGGCTTTGGCGTAGCGTTGACTGATAGTGGCAACACCGCCTCTTATTCCTTGTTCGACAAACATGTACATATCTGGATCAGACAGAAGCTCCAATTTAACTTCGGTGATGAGCAGCGCAGCGTCCCAAGAAAGACTTGGAAACGTGATGTAATGACAGGGGTCTAGCTTGTAATGATTTAAACACATTTTTCTGAACTGTTCGAATATATCCGCCAACAACAGAGTGTCGGTCTTCAGATACAAATCGTGATATTCGCCCATGTTTTTAATTCCGAACGTTTTCCAAACTAACTGGGCATATTGGTATTCGTCGTCGGTTATGTTCTCAAATTCTTCTTTCGGCGGAAGTTTATCTTCTTGAAATTTTGACCAACCGGTCATATATCTGTAAGGGTACACTCCTTTCCTCAACAGAAGATCAATTTCCTCGCCTTTAAACTCGCTTCGAAAGACAGCGAACTGCGACTTCTCTAGATTTTTTGCCAAATTGGATAAACTGCTCGCGAGAAATTGGAAACTATCCATGAATTTTAACGTTACGACCTGTTTTGGATCATCACCGGTCTTGATTTTCAACGTGAACGATTTGTATAATTCCGAGTTTTCGGCGATCATCGTCACTTTTTCTGACGCGACGGTCAAATGCGGCAATATTAGATGAAAATCATACTTTTTTCCATTATGGAAAATTATAGGCACAGATTTCCGCCAATGGTAGTTGAGGTTACAATTAGCGTGTGCGGCCCCACGAAACTTCCCGGTGAAATGGTTATGATCCAAGACTTTTGTCAAGCCTTTTAATTCTTCCAAGAATTCATCACCGCATAAGTAACACGTTGTTGCATTTCTATAAGCGATCCATTGAAGCGAAGTCATCGTTTTGGAATTGAATTGTTTATGTTCCAATTCGGAAAATTGCTGAACCACGGCTTTAATTTCCGCACGCAACGATTGCAAAAAATGATCGACGGCATCCGGACCTCTATACAGCTGTAACGGTCTGGAATAAGCTTCGTTCTCAGTGCACACTACTTTAAACGAATAACCGCACGGCTCGTGAGAATTAATGATGATCGAATGTAAAGTGGGTTCGCTCTCCGCATCAGGTACTAAGAATGCCTCGAAATCGGCGTAACAAACGTACGGTAAAGGATATTTTTTTTTCTCACTTTTGAACGTACAGATAGCTCCTTCGTCGGGACATTTAGTGCTGCAGGCTTTATATTTCCCGCAGTATCGTTTATGCCTAACGAGCACTATGGCACTGGAAAACCCGTTCATACAGTTCATGCAATAATACCGCTTATGTTTATTGCCGGCGCTCAAGAGTCGCGAGAAATCCCTGATCCACATGTAATGATTTTGTTTCTTCAGTAGGTTAATAGTGATAAGGCGGTTCGTCAGAATATCTACTTTAATCGGAACAATGCGGGACTTGGGCAGCAACTCGAATACATTAATGTTCAAACTTACATTCTGTCTTTCGAACGTAAGCACTTCTTTCGGCCCCACGGGAAAAACTAGCCCTTCGAGATTGAGTTTATTCATAAACTGTTCGTAATAATCCGCTCTGCAAACATGAACGGGGGCTGGATACAAGGCAGCTAATACAGACCATAAAAAACTTTTTTGATCCGAGTTCTGGACATTTACAACGGCCTTTTTTTTCTGCAGACATTCGTCCAGTTCCTGATACGACGATTTTTCGGGAACGGAGTGGAATATCGACGCATGTTTGTCTCTTCCCACGCAGCTCTTGAATTGGTTATCGCAGTAGTGACACGGAAAATAACCCAGCAACCGTTTTGGATCCCTCACAAGTCCGTAGCTATTCTTTCCGTAGAAGAATAGATCTACGTGATGTTTCCTGTTTCTGTGAACGGTAACGTATCTTTCCACGCGATCGCCATTGCAATAATAAATAGTTACTTCGATATCGGGATTCTGCGACTGGAATTTTTCTAGGTTTCTGTAAGGCAGCGGAAATTCTAAGCCTTGCAAGTTCAATTCGTGCTCATACTTCAAGTAATTAGATATGCGTTCGGCATTAATAGCTACCGGATGTAAAGATGCAAGAATGGCCCAAACAAAAGACTTTCGCAAATCCATTTTAAAAGTCAAAACCGCTTTCTTATTGCGAATGACGGCCGATAAATCAATATTCGAACCCAATGGAAAGAAGATGGCATCTTTGCCCCATTCACCTTTCTGTTTTAAAATATCAAAATCAATTTTAAGAGCCTCTACACATACTAAACAGAAGTAGTCGTGAGTTTCTACATATTCAGCACTTTCTTCGGCCAGTTGCCTCGCAGCCAAATCCAAAATTGGATCAACATCATCCGTTAACATCACGAACGGCCCGGCCCGGTACCAAAAAAGAGCTGGCGACAATTTCACGGAATGCCGATATCTCAATTGCATCATAACACTCACTTTGCACGAATTCATGTCGGCTGCAACTTCCGCCACCAAAGCACGGATATTTGGAGCGGCATCTTTAATCACATCTTCTATTTCACAAATCCTTTCATCGAAATTGACCATGTACTCGCGCGATTGTCCATTAAAGATACCTTTATGAAGATAATACGGAACTGAGATAATCTTCTCAAAATCTTTATATTCGCCGCATTTCTTCAAAAGTTGATCCAAACCGACATTAAACTTGAAAGCCCTAGATAAATCGCCCCTTTTTCTTTTTCCTTTTAAAAACTCGACACATTTTCTGAATTTGTATCTATTCATTCTGAGCACAGAATGAATCTAAATCATTATTCTTTTTTATATAAAAGAAAAATAAATTTTAAAAAAAAAGGAAAATTGATTAAGAATGAAACATACTTTTAGGAATTTTTTTATTTATTAATTAATTAATTAATGAATTGAATTACACATTTAGCATTTTCTATTAAATATTTACAAATAAATGAATTACTTGTAAATTAATTGAATTACACATTTAGCATTTTCTATTAAATATTTACAAATAAATGAATTACTTGTAAATTAATTGAATTACACATTTAGCATTTTCTATTAAATATTTACAAATAAATGAATTACTTGTAAATTAATTGAATTACACATTTAAGATTTTTTATTAAATATTTACAAATAAATGAATTACTTGTAAATGAATTGAATTACTTGTAGTTATTTATTTTAATTAATTAAATTAATATAATTTATTAGTTATTTATTTATTTATAAATTAAATAAATTAATATAATTTATTTATTTATTTATTTAAAAATTGAAGGGTAAGCATCATTTTTTTATGCTCCTGAAATCCATCTGAGTCTTTTCTTTCTTTGTTTTTCATTCATCCATCTTCATACCATCGGGCCATTTCCTCCTTCATCCCTTTAAATCCCTCCTTGAGGTAGAAATGAAGAATTGCATCTTAAATGCGTATTCATAGATCTCATATTTTACTACAACATACACCATGGTGTTATGTTCAAATTTTTATAAAAAGATTTAGAACGTACAGTATATGCATCCAAAATGTGCACTGGATAAAGTTAATTTTACATATTAGACATAACACATTTATTTATTGAAGGTGTGTTGTGCAGTACTGCCAACAGAGTTGTTTAGAAATGTGTGAATTCAAGTTAGTTAGTGTTAGGTTAGGTTTTTACTTTTATAACAAACTTACATGATATTGAATGAATATAAGACCATGATGTTAAATTCGAATACAACACCATGGTCTTATTTTCGGTCGAAGATGGTAGGCAAAACAAGCAATAAAAAACTAAACCTTTGTTTACCTACCAAAAAAAAACCAAACTATGCTAACATTGTTTGATTGATTAAAAGTGGAAAAAGCTTACTTTGCAAATTATAAAATAAATAAAATCCATCATTCTAATCACTTTTTAAACTAAAATACATTGAAAATAAACAGAACTACTTTTCCGCATTGTAGAGCACAGACCACAGTTAGGCGTAAACTGGCTTAGCCAATAGGAATTAGGAAAACGTTGTGGTGGTTTTGAGGAAAGGCACAGTTCCTAGGACCTACAAACTAGCAGAGATTCAGGAGGCATCCATAAAAAATTGTAATACATGTGCGGTAAAAATTTCAGACAAATGCTTCTAAAAATCAAAGTGCCTAGAATCTACGAAGGTCTTAAAGTGGCCCTGGGAGTGTGCGCCTGCCTCTCTCATCCTGAGAGAAAGCTTACTTGCTCAACATTCTTGCCAGTGGGAATCAGCGTTGACAGACGATCAGCCGCAATTAAGTCGATAAACATTACTGCCAACTTAACAGGTGCACTCTTTGCTTTATTCTATGGAAAATCAATCTCACCTTAGTCAAACGGCTCACCTTAAAGGTAGGTTCACACTTGTGTTCACACTAGACCCAACGCAAGAAAACTGACGCAACGCAAGCTGCTTGCGTGCAAAATTCTTGACATTGAAGCCAATTCCTGCTTTAACTCCAAGTTGAAGTAAACGACGCAACGCAAGAAAAGGTCTTGCAGCCAACCAATCACGATCAACACCAATCACGATCGACTCATCGATTCACGTCTGGTTGGCGAGACTTTGCCACATCCAAGCAAGCTGCTATTTTCGGATTCTGGAACTAGTTCTAGAACTAGATCCAATTCCAGGTTTCATTGAAACCATCTGATCGGCCAGACGCAACATCAATTGTTTCAGCTCTGTCTAAACGTGCCATACAGTGTGAACAGACTCTGCATTGCATTTGATTAATTTTTCCTTGCATTGCTTTGCATCGCCCCTAGTGTGAACACAAGTGTGAACCTAGCTTAACCCAGTGGTTCTTAACCTTTTTGGAGAGTCCAGCACCCCCTTGGATGCATAAAAACCACTGGCCTACTCCTTTCCTAAATACAATAATATTTCCTTTAAAAATTGAAACTAAATAAGACGTTACCAGTTTTCTCTCCGCCAGTGAACGTCCCCGTCTGGTCTACGGTGGAAAAAAGTATCATGAGCAAAACGGAGCAAACAATGTGCGTAGCATAATCCCAAACGAAAGAAGCGGCCCAGAAAACAGCGCCGTCGACGCCGGTCATGAGTTGCAGATGTTTGGACTTGGTGGCCCGCTCGTGGATCGGAAACACGATGAACGACGAAGAGAGAAACGAAAGCCCGACCGGCACAAACACGCCCAGCATGATCGACTTCACCATCTGTATGATGGCGGCGATGGGGAAGTTGCTCTTCTGGTCCGTCTCCAAAGGCGCGTTCTCGACGACCAACGACACGTTTTCCGTCTTGTTGTAATGTCTCGCCATCGCGTTGTGCAACAAATTGAGCGCTAGCGGTTCGGTGTGGTAGAAGAGCCCGTTGTACCACAAGTTCATCTTGGTTTTGTCGCCGGACTCGCTGAAATTGGCTCCGACGATGTATTTGTTGGAATAATCGATGAAGTGCTTCTGGCTGAGTTCCTTCAGGTAGTCCATGGCGTCGCCGCTGACGTTGACGAACGTGGTGTCTGTCGGGAACGAGGAATGGTAATAGTATTCGTAATCTTCGTTGAGGTTTTTTTGGAAAACCGTGGTGGCGCCGTACTGCGATATGTCCATGGTTAATGCGGGTAAGGAGGTGGGAGTTAAATCCAGTCTGTTGTTGACTATCAGGACGGTTGTTATCATTATGACTGGTAAAAGAATCTGTTGAAATAGAATAAGTTAAATTATATGAATTGTTGAATTATAATTTCATATAATATTCATATATATTTCAATATATGTCAATTATATTGAAATTGTTGAAATAATAATAATATTGTTGAAATTGTATTTTTTATTGGTGAAATTGTATTTTTTATTGTTGAAATTGTATTTTTTATTGTTGAAATTGTATTTTTTATTGTTGAAATTGTATTTTTTATTGTTAAAATTGTATATTTTATTGTTGAAATTGTATTTTTTATTGTTAAAATTTTATTTTTTATTGTTGAAATTGAAATCGCCAATTTGGCACAAAATCTTTTAAAAATCGCCAATTTGGGACAAAATCCTTTAAAATCGCCAATTTGAGACAAAATCTTTTAAAAATCGCCAATTTGGGACAAAATCTTTTAAAAATCGCCAATTTGGGACAAAATCTTTTAAAAATCGCCAATTTGGGACAAAATCTTTTAAAAATCGCCAATTTGGGACAAAATCTTTTAAAAATCGCCAATTTGGGACAAAATCTTTTAAAAATCGCCAATTTGGGACAAAATCTTTTAAAAATCGCCAATTTGGGACAAAATCTTTTAAAAATCGCCAATTTAGCACAAAATCTTTTAAAAATCGCCAATTTAGGACAAAATCTTTTAAAAATCACCAATTTGGGACAAAATCTTTTAAAAATCGCCAATTGGGAGCTCGTCTATGCAGTCCCCATTTAATGGTTATGCCCATCTTCGATTTGATCATCGCCAATTTTTTCTTACTTGAGCTAACAGCAAGACCCAACGGCGTTTCGAATAATACCATCGTTTCAAGAGCAACGCCGTAAACGGTTGCATCCACGAATTAAAACCCGTTGATCGTTGGATGCCGCTCACTCCGTTTCCAACTGCAACTGCAAAAATCAAATTTAAAAAAACAACACTTTATTTATTATTATTTTTTACAATATATTTACCATAATTACCAGTATAATGAAGTAAATTAGCGTTCGATTGATTTTGCTGGATCACGCCGTTGTTGACGCTGCTGCCGCTGCTTTCCTTGACGCTTTCGCCAACCTTGAGAAAAACTTCTTCCATCGTGGTGACGCAAATGCCGAAGTTATTCATGCCGAGTTTTGGCGCGTTTGATTCGAGGTGCTTAAACATGTCGGCGAATGTGTTCGAGGATTCCGAAGGAAGGATGAGACTTAGTTCGGTCGCGTTGTCGGATTTGATCACGACTCCCGGAACGTGTTGCTGCACCAACGCGCAAATGCGGTTTACATCGCAATGGTCGGCTTTGCTGATATTCAAATGGTATCCGGCACCTAGAAATTAATCGTTTGGAAAATGTAATGGCATTTTTAAACGTGTGCTAAATAAACATGGAAAACCATTAAAAAGTACTGAATAAATGTTGACAAATGTTGAATAAATATCGAAGTGTGTTGGATAAATTTTGAGAAATGAAAAATAAATGGTGGGAAACGTAGAATAAACGTTAAGAAACATTGGAAAGCATTGGAAAACATTGAAAAAACATTGAAAACGTTTGAAAATATTGAAAAACATTGATAAAACATTGAAAAACATAGATAAAACATTGAAAAAACATTGAAAACGTTGGAAAATATTGAAAATCATTAATAAGACATTGAAAACGTTAGAAAATACTAAAAAACATTGATAAAACATTGAAAAAACATTAAAAACGTTGGAAAACATTGGAAAACATTGAAAAAACATTGGATAACATTGAAAAAACATTGGAAAACATTGAAAAAACATTGAAAAAGTTGGAAAAACATTGGAAAACATTGAAAAAACATTGAAAACGTTGGAAAATATTGAAAAAACATTGAAAACGTTGGAAAATATTGAAAATCATTAATAAAACATTGAAAAAACATTGATAACATTGGGAAACATTGAAAAAACATTAAAAAACATTGAAAAAACATTGAAAAACATTGAAAAAACATTGAAAAACATTGAAAAAACATTGATAAAACATTGGAAAAACATTGGAAAACATTGAAAAACATTGGAAAACATTGAAAAAACATTGGAAAACATTGAAAAAACATTGGAAAACATTGAAAAAACATTGATAAAACATTAATAACGTTGGGAAATATTGAAAATCATTAATAAAACATTGAAAAAACATTGATAACATTGGGAAACATTGAAAAAACATTGGAAAACATTGAAAAAACATTGGAAAACATTGAAAAAACATTGATAAAACATTGAAAAAACATTGAAAAGATTAAATAAGCAAAATTACCGTATCTTTTCTTCAAAAACAACGGAGAACCGCAACACTCAATCTGCCCTCGTGCCATAATAGCGATCCTATCGCCCAGCACATCGGCCTCTTCCATAAAATGCGTGCTCAAAATAATGCACCGATCCTTCCTCGCTTCCTGCAGCAACTCCCAGATGGCTCTCCTCGCTTCCGGGTCCATCCCCGACGTCGGTTCATCCAACATAACTATCTAAAAACCCAAAAAAAAATCATTCCAAAACTAAAACACAAAAAAAAAAAAATACTTTTGGATTTCCAATCAGAGCGATTCCCAAATTCAACTTCCGCTTCATTCCGCCGAACAACTGCATGGCAAGCGTGTTCCTCTTGTCCCACAGCTGCAGTTTGTGCATCAGGTTTGTCACTTCCGTGTTGAGTTTCTTGGCCGAATTGATCTTGAGTTGTCCGAAAAACTTGAGGTGTTTATGACGGTTTATAAGTGCTATTTATTAATAACACGGCCGAATTTTAAGTGTTTTTTGCGAAACCCGCATTTGTCAATGCTCCGAGTCGCCACTAGATGGCGCGATTATAATTCAGCGGTAAATTCGAATTGCGAGTTAAGAAAACTGGTAAATAAATATAAGAATATATTTATTTATATGAAACGACACTTTATTAGGATTAATATAAATATATATTAATAATTATTGTTCACACTAGTGATGGGAATCTCTAGTTCAGCAGAAATGGAGATTTGATAATCCATCGATCAACCGATCGATGTGATTGGTGGATCCATTTCCGGTCCTGGGTATCCAGTTCCGGTTGTGGTGGGAATTAGCATATTGCTCCTCCGTATCCACTTCCGGCGATACGGGATTGGAGGGATTCGTGGAACCCATGTTCCAATTGGTTGATTGGATTAATCTCTAATCCAGTCAGGTTATATAAACCCAAACAACCGGCCATCCGGCGGCTCTGTTTGATTATTTCTGTTTGGTATTATTACTTAAGAAATATGATTCGTTGTCCATTAAAAAACCTTTTGGTTCTTTGTTGATTTATTCACAAAGAACCGCGGCATGATTCTACCGAATCATGCAACCACCGGCAATTGAAGCCGACGTATTGGATTGTTATGTTGCATACATGTTTCAAGTTACGGTCTCGCCGAGGAGAACCTGCCTTCTGTGCAATTCAGTATCCTCCGGGCAGGATTAAGTGGTCATTTTCGGTATGAACGCATCTCGTAACCGCAAGTAAGCACCGGAACTGTTGAGAGTTGGTTCCTTCACCTGTTGGTGCAAAAGCAGTCTGTTTCACAGTAACCACGAGTAGCACCAAGTGTTTGGCAAGCTGATTCTCATGGTATTTGGTGCCAAAGCAGTCGTTTTGTTATTAGTACCGCGAAGGGCTAAACTGCTGTGCGGAGCCGCGAGCTATCGACTCCTGTGTACGTGATACCGTCAATCGCTAGACGAACGACCGTGTTGCGGCGCAGGGGACGCTTGATACCGTTCTGCATGGCAAGGCGTTTTCTATCGATGGCAATTGTGTGTTGCGACGGGAAGTCTAACATTTATCCTTTACGTTTATAACAGAACAATATTAACTTGGCCACAAGTTAATTAATCAAAGTCAGGAAGACTTAAAAAACAAGAATACATTGAACTCAATGTGACAAATAAGTTGACGACAACTTATCGATGAAATATCCAGTAGAAAAACTCACAACACTTATGAATTAAATATAATTCATAATTGGAATATTGATAAGTAAATGAATACATTTACTTACACCAATATCCTCCCAAAGTTGTGGCGGTGCAGACAAAGTCAACCGCAATGCTCAGATCATTCGATTTATCGACGTGCGATAATATTACACAGCGAACCAAGGAACCAGCGAAGCCGTATCGGACTCCAGGACACAGCCATCCGGCTTAGATGACATCTATAATCAGGTCGAGCGATGGGGAAACCGCTCCCATCTCCCAGACCCGTAATGATATTATTTTAGGGCCAGTTGGCCAATTCTTTGTATAGTTTAATAGTTGATTTAACTTGCCAAATGTCGGCATTAGTCCTATGTATAATTTAGCTCATTTCATATTGTTTGCCAACAATAAACTGTCTTGTATTTATCTCGTATTGTATTCACTGTTTATTTATTGCGATCTCTTCCCGGTACCATTGTTAAATGGGAGTTGTGGTCGTCACCGTCACACGTGGAGGTCCCACCGAGATTAGGTTGCAATTAAATTCGATTGAATTGCAACAGTGAATATTGGAGATAAATATTTAACTAAAAGATTTAAGTTAAAAATAGACAGATTAAATTCTCAGTTTATATTTCCATGTGAAGAAGTTAAACTGATGAAATAGAAATACGTAGTAGATTTTCCTTCATTATTTTCGTTTGAAGATTTTAGGGATTTCAAAGACTACCACCTAATCTCACACGTGGAGGTCCCACCGAGATTAGGTTGCAATTAATTCGATTGAATTGTAAAAGTGAATTTTTTTGAGATAAATAAGGCTAAAAAATTTGTAAATAAATTTTACAAATTGCAGTTTTAGAAAGTACATTCTGTTTTCTCGAAGAAAATGAATAATACAATTCTGGACGAAGGAATTGCAACCAGGAATTCTAAATCTATCACACGATGGTTGAGATAGATTTAATCGAAGTATTTAAAAACTAAAAGCTTCGGAGAATTTGATGGATATAAAACACAGAATAGTTATATTTTGATATTTACTTTATTTTTCCGTGAAAAAGTAAAAGTAAGACAAGTTTAAACATGTTTAACGAATCGCAAGACAAAGAAAACTTGCAAAATATGGAACTTCAAAGTAAAATCCAGTATTAAGGAGAAGATATAATAATTGGAAACAATTGACAAAGGTTGAAAGTGAATTTATTTTATTTTTATGAAATATATAATTTTGGGAATATTTACAAATAATCTCTCGAAGGAATTTTATTTTATCGGTAAAGACTAAAAGTCGAAAAGAACGGACTTAGTAGAGAACTGATGACGAAAATGATACGTTCGTTATACAATCAGTTGATAACGAACCAGCCAATCAGGAACTAGGTGATCTAAGGATCCCCAGCCCCTTGCTATTAAAGGAGAGCCAGATCAGATTGAGATCATTCGCTTCCAGACCAGACCAGCAGACGTGTTTCAGTAACCATCCTGACTGCGCCATCCGATTCTAGTTACGATTCGAAGTTTTCCACCGCTAAAATAGTAAAAAAGACCGATTCAATTATATTTTTATAAAATGGATCCAAACAATCTTCCTAACGAAGAAAAAGTGGCTGAAGAAAAGGCCGTAGAAGAAATAGTTAGCTTGGATTCAAGTTATGTAAAACTTTGTGACCAAACGGAAATGATTCCCGATGAACTCACACAGTTTTGTACGCATTACGAACTAGATAGAACTCAGTTCAAAAACATAATCGAAGCTTCTGAATTTGTGACGAAGCGGGCGTTACGTAACATACGTATTAATCCAACTCCGGAAAAACGAGCAGAACTTTCGAAGGAGAGTTCGGCGAACCATAATTCTGGAAAGGACCCAATCCCGTCGCCAAGAGATCTGTCTGAAGAAAACCGATCACGATCTAAAACTCCACAACGTAAGTTGGGGGATCAAGCAAGAATTAAAACTCCGTCGGTTCGTAACCAAGATATTCGAGAATTATTTCGAACATCAAGCAAGGAATCGCTTGATCAGTCCAGTTTAGGAAATAGAACTCCTCACTCCCGCAACGCCAGTTACCACAATACTCCAAGTATTTCGGAGGTAGGAGGATCCAATTTTTCAACTTTTCAACCTGAAAATGCTAAAAAGCAACCCAATCCACATATTTATACGGAGAATGGGACGAGACATTTTGCCAAACAAACCCCTAGAGGGCGAGGCAATAAATCCGCCATTCGACGGAAATTATCTCCACTACCATCTCCAGTCTTACCTCAAACTCGACAAGAACAATTGAGATTAGACGAAGTGGAAAAGGAACGAATTAGGCTGGAAGCAATTAATCAAAAACAGATTAACGACGAAAAGATTCGCCAAGATAAACTTGAAGGAGAAGTTGTCAATCAAAACGAAGTTCGTAAGTCGATAGACAAAAACGATAAAATTCTAATTAATCAATTACGGGCTCAATGGCGACAGGAACACGATGAAAAGTTCCAAAAGCAACAAGATCAATACAATAAGAAGTGGGCGGAAGTGAACAGAATTGAAGACAATCAACGCAAGCGGGAGAAAACCTTACAGGAAAGCATCCGGCTAAATCTCGCGGCGTCCACTCGGGCTAGCCATGGTAGTGAACCCCGAGACCAGACAAATCCGTCACGTGCATCTACCGATGACATTCCAAGTTCACATTCCTCGGCAGAAAGTTCTACAGGAACTAGACTTCCCTCTGACGGAACTAATATTTCATTTGACTATATTTTGAAAATGCAACAAAATATGGCCGCCCAATTCCAAAAACAATTGGATAGTCGAATAGATACATTCGTTCAAACTCAACAAACAACTGGGCCGCAACGATCTAATAATCCAGGACCCAGTAAAGTCTTTTTCAAAGGACAAGACCTTCCAGTTTTCGATGGAAAACAGGAGGATATAGATAAATTTTTATCAGTAGCTAAAACTGTAGCTATTTCAAAGGGATTAACTCTGGACGAAATGGTTAATCAAGGTATTCCCACCTATTTGTCCGGATTAGCCCAACAATGGTATGACGAGAATAAAACCAAGTTTACCAACTGGGAAACCTTCGTAGAATTATTTCGTGAAGAATTCGACATGATTCCAACTACTCGACTCCGAAATCTACGAAAAGTAATCCAAGGAGACGATGAACCTTTATATGAATTTCTAGTCAGATTCACTAAAGCCCAAGGATCGTACTCCGAAAGAGGAAATGTTGCCACACTTTTCGACAACTTGAATTGGACAAGTTACAATAGATTAATCGATCGAAATCTATACAGGAGCGATTCAGTGGATAAAATCTTTCAATTCGTACGAACGAATAGAGCACTCTTTGAACCCCAAAGAATCCGTACAGAGAATTCCAAGGAAATTGATAAAGTGGTATCTAACAACCAGAAGTATTCTAAAGATACCAAAAATACGAGACCTTCGGCTCGATCCACTCAAATGATGGAAATAGAGCCGGAAGAAGAAATAATGGAGGTCAATGAGTTGACAGAGAATAATGTATCAATGGATAATTTATTATGTGCCATGTCGGAAAATCAGACAGGGAAATGTTTTCATTGTAAACAACCAGGTCATTTCAAAAGAGAATGTCCTCTGCTTCCAAAGCGAAAATTTAGCAATAATTTCCCTGGAAATAATAATTCCAATAACAATAGCGCTAATCAGCAGCCGAACGAATTTAAGCGACCACGCCAAAATTGGGTAACTGCCGAAGCTATTGATCAAAAAATGGAAGAGTTAAAAACTGATATGAATAACAGTATGCAAACAACGATAAGTAAGACAGTGTCGGATTTATTTAGTAAATTCTTAGACCCGAAGAACGCTACTACGGCACCAATTACTGAAACCCCACCGGTTCCAAAAAACTAGTGGCGGGGGTCCTCGAGCCCCCTATTAATAATTCCGAAGGAATTTTACCACCAGACTTGGAACAAGCACTTTCCGAAACTTTGGATAATTTAACTATTCAAGATAAAGAAATTAAGCGTGCTCGTCCTAACCGGAAGACACGGAAAAGGAACTGGAATTATAAGTTTAAAATCGCGTCAAATACGCCCTTTTCGGCAGAGGAGACAGCAAACCCGTTCTTGAATTTTCACGACGACCTGTTTTCTCTAGATAAGGGGGACGAATCTTTAGCTAGATTGATACAAGATACATCCAATCTTAATATTCGTGATGAATCCACCAGTTCTAGTGGAGGAGTATTCGAGAATTTACAATCAATGATTGATAATTTGAATCCCGACTCCAAATCCTCCAGATTTGCGAGATTAAAATCTTACATTAACGAGAATCAGTTAAAACGAAAAGATGGCATCGAACGAATTAATAAATTGGGAAATCACATCGACGACCCCCGAATGAAAATTACAATAGGTGGACTCACCTATAATGCTTTGATGGACTCAGGAGCCACACAGTGTTTTATTGGGTTGCAATTACTAAGTAAAACTTGTGCATCTCCCGATTTCATACAAGATTGTCCAAAACACATGAGAGTTTGTGCAGTCGGAGTTACTCATATTCCACTAGGACAAATTACTTTGTGTGTACAATGGGCAGATGGAGCAGAATTCACACCAATAAATTTTATCATTTTGGATAATAATGTGTGTGGATTAATTATCGGACATAATTTTATGCGCCGAACCAAAATTAATTTAAATCCAGCACGAGCTGTATTTACTTGCGACAGCAAGTCCGACTGGACTGCACCCTACGAAACTGACGAGTTAAATTGTAATTTAGCTCGAGTACAAGTGTTGACTGACAACGCAACAGCCACACACACGCCAGATAATTGGGAAGAATTGCTGGTAAAGGATTGTGACTGTTCAGATGAGGAAAAAAGTAAATTACGCGAAGTAATTGCTAGTGTTAAGAACGTCTTTAGAGATAAAGTCGGATGTACTAACATAATAAAGCATAAGATCACCTTTAAAAAGGATGTAACGTGGAAAAAACAACCATTTCGAATGTATAACCCTGCTAAAATAGCCATTATGACTAAATTAGTAGAAGAATTAGAAGCGGATAAATTTGATCGAAAGAGCTACTGGACCTTACATAAGCCATCCAGTGATCGTAGCCAAACCAAATGGTACTTATCGTTTATGTATCGATTATCGGTGGTTGAATGCAATCACCGAAATTAACGCCATACAAATGCCAAGTATTGATTTGTTACTCCACAATACTAATCAGGCAAAATATTTCACGTCTCTTGACCTTACCAAAGGTTATTATCAGGTCGAGATGGACGAGGAAGATAGACAGAAAACAGCCTTTTATACTCCGAAAGGCAATTACCAATTTGTCCGCATGCCTTTTGGTCTTTGCAATGCGCCGTGTACATTTCAGTTCTTAATGGAACGAGTGATGGGCGAAGCATTATACAAACACGCGTTAGTCTATTTGGACGACGTGATAATCTTCTCCACCACTTGGGAGAAACATCTTGAACATATCAAAGATGTGTTGGAAAGACTAGATAAGGCCAACTTATCAGTAAATAAGGAAAAATCAAAATTTGGAAAAACTACACTCAAATTTTTGGGTCATTTGATAACTCCAACCGGATTAGCACCTGACCCAGACAAGATAGTATCCGTTAGGAAATATCCAACTCCTAAGAATTCCAAGGATATTCAACGATTTCATGGCTTGTCAAATTTCTTCCGGAAATTTATTCCCGAACATGCAAAAATTGCTAGGCCTCTAACTAGCATGATGCATGATAAAGCAGTGTTCGAATGGGGAGAAGAACAAGAGAAAGCTTTTGAAACAATAAAAAATATTTTATGTGACGAAACACAGGTTTTGTTAATGCCAGATATGATGAAACCATTCGTAATCTTGACAGACGCATCGCATGATGGACTTGGTAGTGTGTTATGCCAAGATGTAGAATTCTTCGATGAAGGAAAAAGAGAAATGATCATGACTCCTAGACCCGTAGCTTATGCTAGTCGAGTCTTACGAGGGGCAGAAGTACGCTACTCAACACCCGAACTCGAGTGTTTAGCAGTAGTATGGGCAGTCGACAAATTCCGACCGTATATCGAATATACGACTTTTACTTTGGAATCAGACGCCGAAGCATTAAAATGGCTGATGGGAACACCAGAACCATCGGGACGATTTGGTCGTTGGGCAATTAAACTTCAATGTGGCGCCTTTAAGATTAAATATCGACGAGGTACCCAGAACCAAGTTGCCGACGCCTTCTCGAGAGCGCCTTTGGAGATCGAAGACATTCCAGAGAATGATTATTGTGAGCCAATCGAGATTACTCAATTCTGGCCGGAATGGGACGGAAATCGAGAAATTATTCGAAGGAATAATAGAGAAGATTGCCAATTTCTCACGAATGTGCAGCTTCATTTCGATTATTCCAAATTATTATACAATACTTTGGAAAAGGGGGAGAAGATGGATGAAGCTACAGAAGAAACACTATTTAGTGCTTTAACTGAAGTTTTAAAGGAAGTTCCACCGACTCGAGAAGAAATTATAAAAGCTCAACTAGCCGACAAAGAGTGTAGAATAATAATCGATCATCTGAAACGAGATGAAATCGAACAAAGAAAGTTTAAGAAAACTAAAGAATGGATGAAAGCAGTCCAAGGTTACCAATTAGATTTTCAAGAAGAAAATGGTAATGAAATGCTGATTTATTTCAAACCAACGTTTGAAGAGGAATTGAATGACTCTGGAAACGGATTTAAAGCTGTCATTCCACCGTCATTAGTACGAAGAGTACTGTTTGCCTGTCACGGACATCCATTAAGTGGACATGCAGGGATGAGTAAGACGCTCGAACGAGCAAAACTTATATATTACTGGCCGAAGATGAATAAAGATACTCGCAATTACGTCCGAAGTTGTATTCATTGCCAGCAATACAAGCCCTGTCAACATAAAAAGCATAGAGCGAGTTACACTCCTCATAACATGTCTTACCCGTGGGAAGTAATCTGCATTGATTTAATGGGTCCCAAACCGACAGGAAGAAGCCAATACAGATTTGTATTAGTAATTATAGATCAATGTACTAAATGGGTAGAATTATTCCCTTTAAGTAAGGCATCTAGTGAATCTATTGTGAATAGGTTAGGAGAAGTGATTCATAGATGGGGATACCCAAAGAAAATTGTTAGTGATAACGGGAGCCAATTCATATCCACGATTTATGAAGAGTTTTGTAAAAAACACAACATCAGAATGGCTCATGTGAGTCCATATCACGCTCAGGCCAATCCTACGGAAAGGGCCAATAGAGACATCAAAATAATGCTGGCTCTTTATTCAGACATTCACTCCCATTGGCCGAGATTCTTAAACGAATTTGCATTTGCCTCGAGAACGGCTAAATCAGAAGCTACAGGCGCAACGCCATTCTTATTGAACACAGGAAGAAATGTACCTCTTCCCTTTGATCCTCGGATCATTCAACATGCAAATGCATTTGACAAGAATAACCCGGAAGAATACGTATATAATTTACTTGGAATTTTACGTCGAGCACATCAAGAGATGCATTTGCGTATTCAAGCAAATTATGAGAGACACGACAAGATTCACAGAAATAAATTTCACATTTGTGAATATACTGTCGGTGATTTGGTATGGAAAGCCACTCACATCCTTTCAAATAAAGAGAAAGGAATTACTAAAGGTTTCGCCGAGAAACGAGATGGACCGTGGGAAATTACGGAAGTTTTACCTGGAGGTGCTTATAAGTTGAGAAAATTAGTTGATGGATCAATAGAACCATCCATAAATACTGATGATCTCTCACCTTATATCCCATCTTACCCGATTGAGACTTGGACACTCGACCAAAAGAGTGGAAGAATAGAGAATCACCCAAACCCTGATTGGATGAACGAAAGTTCAACCGTAAATAATTCAAGTGAATTAAATAATCAAGAATTAGGAAATAATTCTGCTAATATGGAATTAGATCCCGAAGAAGTTACAACACCCGCTTCAAAAGAAAGCGACATCGTAGTTAATAATCCAAAACATGATTATAACCTTAGGAAAAGGAAAAGAAGTTGTGAACTTTCACAACTGCAACCTCGTACGAAGCGAATTTCTACGACAGATCAAGAATGCACAACAGATTTTATACATCTGATTCAAGATCGCCGCTAGTGATAGCGTATTTTTTTTAAATAAAAATTTAAAAAAAAAGATAAAAAATCGGGTCACTTTTTGACCCACAAATTAGTCATGGTTAAATCATAAACCTATAGGAGAATAGGGTGAAAATACCCCGGGTAGAGAGTAGAGGATTTGTTCTCTCACAAGCTTCACACACATGTGCGAGTCAACTTTGACACCTGCGTCGATAGAAAAGTTCGTCGCGATTTCTTTCAAGAAAACCTCGAGATTCGTGGTAAGACTCATGTATTACCAGTAAACTCGGAAAATTATGTGTCAGGACTTAATGTTATAATCCTTTCATGATAGAAAAGGACGAGAGAAAACTTCGGTGATTAATTTCGTCTGAAAGAGACGAACACGTGACCTCGGCGTGAAGAAGAAAATTTCTCCTTCGAGAAAATTCGAAATATCATCACGCCAGTTCAACGTTTACTAGAGTGTTACGTGTAAGTAATGATAAATTTAATATATCAAGAGATATTCACGGCTATTTTATATATAAAATTAGGATTTCTACGTTGGCGGAGAACACCTTCGCTAAAAACAACGAGTTTTGTCAATTAGAAAATCGGCACCACATCATTTTGAATACTTAAGTGGATTCCGGAGATTCCTAGTGTAAGTATTCTAAAGATAATTCTATCGAATATTACGAATAGTAAAAAAGCCGCACGTAAAATCCCGATATAAAAATATATCGAAACCATCGATAAAGTTGATAAATTTTCACGATAGATGGCGGTATAAATTTTGTTAAATAAATCGTATTGATAAGATTCTCTATATTATTTTCTCTAGAAAAAATGGGAAAAAAGATCGAAAAAAAGAGAAAATACGTGTTGGTCGAATCCTCTTCCTCCGATGAAGAAGTAACGGCACCTCCTTCGGCCGCTGCCGTATTCGTAGAAGGGTGTCCCAAAACACCCGTGATTATCAACGCCAGAGGCTGGGATATTTTGAGTTGGGCTCGCCAACATCCCGAATTGCTCCCCGCTGAGCTTGGTCCACCCGGAACCCCCACGTTACAGGAGGAACCGGCCAAAAAAGAATCAACGGCGAAGCCATTTGTTATTCCAAAGATAAAAGCGGATGATTTCGCCAGAAATAATCCGCCAATTGCAAAAAACCAGCCAAGTACCAGTAAACCGCGAAAGGTGGAAATTGTGTACAACCGAGTCAAGTCGCCCGAACGAAGAAGGAAATCCCCACCAATGGAAGCTAAACGCCGCCGAAATCCGGAAGACGCTACACCTTCCTCTTGTAATGGCCAAGAGCGTCCAAAAAGAGAATACGTTAGATTTAACGATTCACCAGACCGAGACCGGGAAAAAAGGTCGTATTCCTCCTACCGAAGGTCCGACCGACCTAGGAATAGGTCAAATACCAGCGCATGGTCAGAGCGCCAAAAGTTGGCAAATAAAGTTCGTCAGATCCAGAAAAGACGAGAACAGTGTAAACAAGATAAAGAGAACGGAAAACCACATGATGATATGGTACTCTCGAAGGACGAAGTGCCATGTCCTTTTTGTTCCGCCGTCGGGTGGGTCTCGGGATCGGGAACCGGAGGCCACCTGGCGCAATGTTCCAATTGCGAGGGCACAAAGAAGCGGCCCAAAGGCCAACCTTGGCGCCCCAGCTTTCTGCCGTTTGTGGTCATGGGAATTCACCCTCCCCCGGCCAGGTTGTGGGCAACTTGCCCGGAGTGTAAAATTGTCCTCTCCAGTGACGGAAGATCGCCGTACATCAGCCCGGAGTTCTTGAACGCCATAACCACTCCACTAGGAAGGGAAATGCAAGATCTGAGAATTCCGCCAGAAGCTCTAGAGAGTTCCCGAAAACCACAGAGTACGACAGTCATCGATAAAGGATGTCAAACGGTATCCAAGGAGAACGAAAAAGAAGCCGAAAATGAACTTCTTGTGGAACCTTTTTTCCCTCCACCAGGAGCGAAAATAGCGCATCTATTCGAATACGAGGTGAGCTACTATTTTCCGACGCTTTTTAGAATTGCCGAGAAAATCACGGAACAAATGCGCTCAGACTCTACCGATCCCTCGAATATCAATTATGCTGTCCATGTGATGAAATTGATATTTAACGCCAATCGAGGCGAATCTTTTGCTGTGCTGGAGCACATATGGACACTGTTAATTGACAGAGTCAACACCGACGGAAAAGGATTAATAAACCCTTCATGGTTCTACGGACTCCCCTGCATTGCGGAGATATACGACGCTTCGAAGAAGGCTATTGAAGAAAGTTATGAGTTAGTTGAGAAGACTCCAGAATATGAACCAAGGTCTCCGGAGTACGCGCCGAAATCTCCACCCGCAGAAGATATAGGTGAAGAACCCAATTTCGTCATCGACCGAAGACCAGCGGAATTTCTTCCCCTAGAAAAGTCCGAAGTCGGTGAGTCCAGTGAGACTCTTAAGAAAGAGAGTGAAGGATCGGAGTCTGATGAAGAAGAAGTCAAGTGACTCGCGGAGTTAATTTTCGAATTTAATAGAATTTAAGGAAAAAATGTTAGAATTAACGAAAAACTCAAAAGTATTCTGTTTAGTATTTAATAAGCGGTTGTGATATGCAAAAGTCATGTTATTTTTAAAAAAAGGAAAATCGAGAGATAATCCTATAAATCAAAAGAAATCTTTTAATAATTGTTAAGCTAAAAAGAAATAATTTACCAAAAAATTATGTTAAGATTCCCGTTATTTGAAATAATAATTGTGTGAAGAAATGAGGCTAAGTGTTGTAAAGTTCCAAGTTTGTTTTATTGTAACCAAATAATATTTTATTCTTGATAATTCATTAAAAAAGAATTGTTGCGCACATCAGAAATATGAAATTTATTTTGAGTCACCCGCATACGCACTCAGCTGTTCGGGATGAAAAAAAGTCCTGTTTTGAGATATTAATAAAATCATTTCGCAAGAATAACATAAACTTATGAATAAAAGTTATAAGTTGAGTAATTAAGGGGGATGTATGACGGTTTATAAGTGCTATTTATTAATAACACGGCCGAATTTTAAGTGTTTTTTGCGAAACCCGCATTTGTCAATGCTCCGAGTCGCCACTAGATGGCGCGATTATAATTCAGCGGTAAATTCGAATTGCGAGTTAAGAAAACTGGTAAATAAATATAAGAATATATTTATTTATATGAAACGACACTTTATTAGGATTAATATAAATATATATTAATAATTATTGTTCACACTAGTGATGGGAATCTCTAGTTCAGCAGAAATGGAGATTTGATAATCCATCGATCAACCGATCGATGTGATTGGTGGATCCATTTCCGGTCCTGGGTATCCAGTTCCGGTTGTGGTGGGAATTAGCATATTGCTCCTCCGTATCCACTTCCGGCGATACGGGATTGGAGGGATTCGTGGAACCCATGTTCCAATTGGTTGATTGGATTAATCTCTAATCCAGTCAGGTTATATAAACCCAAACAACCGGCCATCCGGCGGCTCTGTTTGATTATTTCTGTTTGGTATTATTACTTAAGAAATATGATTCGTTGTCCATTAAAAAACCTTTTGGTTCTTTGTTGATTTATTCACAAAGAACCGCGGCATGATTCTACCGAATCATGCAACCACCGGCAATTGAAGCCGACGTATTGGATTGTTATGTTGCATACATGTTTCAAGTTACGGTCTCGCCGAGGAGAACCTGCCTTCTGTGCAATTCAGTATCCTCCGGGCAGGATTAAGTGGTCATTTTCGGTATGAACGCATCTCGTAACCGCAAGTAAGCACCGGAACTGTTGAGAGTTGGTTCCTTCACCTGTTGGTGCAAAAGCAGTCTGTTTCACAGTAACCACGAGTAGCACCAAGTGTTTGGCAAGCTGATTCTCATGGTATTTGGTGCCAAAGCAGTCGTTTTGTTATTAGTACCGCGAAGGGCTAAACTGCTGTGCGGAGCCGCGAGCTATCGACTCCTGTGTACGTGATACCGTCAATCGCTAGACGAACGACCGTGTTGCGGCGCAGGGGACGCTTGATACCGTTCTGCATGGCAAGGCGTTTTCTATCGATGGCAATTGTGTGTTGCGACGGGAAGTCTAACATTTATCCTTTACGTTTATAACAGAACAATATTAACTTGGCCACAAGTTAATTAATCAAAGTCAGGAAGACTTAAAAAACAAGAATACATTGAACTCAATGTGACAAATAAGTTGACGACAACTTATCGATGAAATATCCAGTAGAAAAACTCACAACACTTATGAATTAAATATAATTCATAATTGGAATATTGATAAGTAAATGAATACATTTACTTACACCAATATCCTCCCAAAGTTGTGGCGGTGCAGACAAAGTCAACCGCAATGCTCAGATCATTCGATTTATCGACGTGCGATAATATTACACAGCGAACCAAGGAACCAGCGAAGCCGTATCGGACTCCAGGACACAGCCATCCGGCTTAGATGACATCTATAATCAGGTCGAGCGATGGGGAAACCGCTCCCATCTCCCAGACCCGTAATGATATTATTTTAGGGCCAGTTGGCCAATTCTTTGTATAGTTTAATAGTTGATTTAACTTGCCAAATGTCGGCATTAGTCCTATGTATAATTTAGCTCATTTCATATTGTTTGCCAACAATAAACTGTCTTGTATTTATCTCGTATTGTATTCACTGTTTATTTATTGCGATCTCTTCCCGGTACCATTGTTAAATGGGAGTTGTGGTCGTCACCGTCACATGTTCGACCACCGTGAGCGTGCTGAACAGCATGTTGTGTTGGGGACACAGGCCGAGGTTCTCGCGAGCGAAGTCGATGTTGGTTCGTATGTCGTATCCGTTCACGATGGCCGTTCCGCTCGTGGGGGGGAACATTCCCGTCAGAATGGACATCGTGGTGGTTTTCCCGGCGCCGTTGTGACCGAGTAGAGCCGTTATTTGGCCCTCGTAGATGTTGAGACTCAAATTGTCCACGGCGGTTTTTCCTTTACCGTAATTCTGGGAATGAGAAAAATTAATTTGGAAAATCAGTTTAAATATTTATGTTTCATGTTTTATATGCAAAAAAAAGTGGAAAACGCACTTTTTAGGCACGAAATGACTACAAAAGTAGAAAAATCACTTTTTAGGCGTAAAAATTAAATTTTTTTTAACCTGAAAATTTATTTTTAAGCAATAAATTCACTTTTCAGATGCTTAAATTTAATTTTTACGTGCAAAAAACCAAATACTTTAACAAAAATCAACTTTTTTCCATAAAAATGGCATATTTCCAGTAGAAAAATTCACTTTTAGACGCGTAATCGGCCGTTTTACACCCAAAAATCAAACTTTCCATGTGAAAATAAAATTACTTTAGTTAAATTTCTTATTGCAATAGCCGTATCGAGACCGCTCGGTTCCTTTTCAAAGTTCATCGAGTTTAAATTATCAACGTCGCCTTCTTCCGAATGCATCTGTTCGATTCTGCACCAATAATCCTTCTGCAAAAAAAATAAATAAATAAAATAAAAATAATATAAATAACTTTTCTCAAAAATAATTACCGTGAATAAAAAATACCAAGGTTTTCCAACCCCATAAATCCCAGGAAACACATTGTCCAAATACCACGTTAAACCGCCATAGAGAAAAATATCGATAATAAACATCATAATTATATACGCCATCGTTAGATCGTCGCCTTGGTAACTCGGTTCGTTTAAATTAGTCCAATTAATCCCGATACCTGCAATTATTAATTAGTTTATTCAATAAAACCCAATTAAACTGAATTAAATTGAAATAACTCACTTCGGCCTTCGAAAGCGACGATAAAGCGAACCGCCCACGCCATCGCCATGTTTGGGAAAATGGCGACGAGCAGTTTCGATGAAATATTCAAATCGTGGTAGCTTCGAGACATCAAATTGAACGGGATGGAGAAGGTGAGCACCCAGGCGAGCACCCCGATGGCCGTGGCGATCGTGGCTGCGAAAATTAATTTTAATTTTAATTGTAATTTTGATTTTATTTAGATTTTATTTAGATTTTATTCCGCGTACGTTTTGAAAAGAAGCAGGAAATGAAGAAACAAAAGAAAATGGCGCTCGTGATGTATAAAACGAAAATAAATAATATTAATTCGGGAGATGAGTAAGATAGGACCGAGTATTCCTGCAGTTTGGAACACAAAAAGAAGACGATTATAATAGAGCTGATTAGCATCATGACGAATGAACTAATGAACCAGCCGATCCATTGCAGCCAGCCGGGTAGACCCATCAGTTTCATTAATTCCTGAAACATTAAATTCGACATTTTTAGTATTTTTCAGATTTTGAAAATTTAAAATTGAAAAGGAAAAAATTTAAAAAAAAAAAACGGAATTTATTCAATTGTGTTGACTCAATGTTTTGATTAAAACGTGTCATTAATAAAGATAAGCAACTGTTGATAGATGAAGGAGATAAAACAAACTGTAATAGTCTTTTATAAACGAAGTTCTGATAAAATTAAATCAGAATTTCATTTGTTTTTGTTATTTTTCAATTTTTTTTCGTTGATTTTCAATTTTTTTCAATTTTTCCTCTCCCTAAAAATGATAATTTAATTTATTTCGTAAATAAATAACCTATCACCTTAACACCCATTTCCTTTTCCCCCACAATGTATTTAATGAGCGTCGGCGAAATAAAGACGAAACTGAGAACGAGAAAAAGCGGCAACGTATTCTGAAGAAAATCTGAAAAACAGTTATCCTTATAATAAGGTGGGTAGGGAAATTTTTGCGTCGTTATCTAAAAAACAAAAAATAAAATAAATAAATATATCTTTTTTAAAATTTTTTAACTATTTACCTCGAATTGAGACGAATCAAAGCTGCTAGAAGTTAATTCCATAAACCGTAAAGCGATATTATGTTGTAGAATCATAAACGTTTCGTAGTTAACTTTTAAAAAAATATATAAATTATAAAATTTTAAAAATTTTAAATCCAAATTTCTCTTACTGAAATTCTTTCAATTCTTTCTCTTTCAATTCCAACTTACTGCCTGTAATTGGTTGCAATACACCGCAGACTAGCAAAAACTGCAAAATATTCTAAAATCTTCACAAAAATCTCTCAAAATCGACAAAAACCATCCAAAAACCTCGAAAAACCTCCCAGAACCTATAAAAATATAGAAAAAAAATCACAAAGAATCAATTTCTTTGCAAAAAATGCCAAAAAATTAACCAAAACAAGTAAACACTTATCTGAAATCCTTACATATTGACCTAACACCGATCAGGGCTGTTTGTACCAATCAAAATTGCCTAGAAAATAAAATAAAACCAAATTAACACAACAAAATTTTAAAAAAAAACTGAAAAAAACTGAAAAAACAAATTCCAAAAAATGTAGTTTACCTTCTAAGATGTCCTACCTGGCTAAGGTGCAGTTGGGGGTCGTCAACAGGCATTTGGGCGATCTGAAATAGCTAGAAAATAAATTTAAAAAATAAAAAACACATCAAAATCAATAAAAAAAAATTGCCAAATTTGGGAAACATTAATTTCCAATACAAACAACAAAGAACACAACAAATTCCATCAAAAAACCACCGAAATCGTGGCGGTGGAAAAGAACAAATGCTAGAGAAAATAAATAAAAACAACAAAAAACTCATCAAATTCCATCAAATACCACCGAAATCGCGAAAAATTATTGCTTAAAACAACCAAACTCACCAGCGAGGCGAGAACGAAACCAACATGGCGGTGTAAAAGAACAAATGCTGGAGAAAATAAATAAAAACAACAAAAAACTCATCAAATTCCATCAAATACCACCTAAATCGCGAAAAATTATTGCTTAAAACAACCAAACTCACCAGCGAGGCGAGAACGAAACCAACATGGCGGTGTAAAAGAACAAATGCTGGAGAAAATAAATAAAAACAACAAAAACCTCATCAAATTCCATCAAAAAACCATCGAAATCGTGAAAAATCATCGATCAAAACAACCAAACTCACCGTGTGAGATGTCCCGGGTTCCGCCCAGGCATTTGGACGGGCTGAAATGCCTAGAAAAGAAATTAAAACAACAAAACACACATCAAATTCCATCCAAATCGTGAAAAACCACAGAAATCGTGAAAAATCATCCCCCAAAACAACCAAACTCACCAGCGAGGCGAGAACGAAACCAACATGGCGGCGGAGGACAACAATTGCTGGAGGCGCCCCGCTATGCGGTGGCAATCTTGGGAAGGAGGTTAAGGGATGGAGGAGACGAAATCGAGCTTTCTGCACCAATCGCAGCCGCCAACAGGCCCAAGCCCGCACCCTTTGCCGCTGAATCTAAAGATTTCTTGCACTAGCAAATGATTATTTCAATGCTCATTGGCCAGTTTCTCAAATCTCATTCATTCGGTTGGTTACTTATTTTTCCCTCCAAATAGTTTTCTCTTCATTGATTGGTCCTTAAAATTCAGTTTCTACTAACTGACACGAGGTGGCGAATAGAGGGCGCTGCTAGAGTAGAAGAGGCGGCAAATTTGAACGCGCGACAAAAACCATCTTTTAGAAAACCGCTCATCAGTTGCAGTGGTTGCATAAATAAATAAATGAAATGATAATTGACGTTAATTCTCAATGTTTTTTTTTTATAAATCTCGACGAAATTTTCAATGTTTTTGATGAATCTCAAACGGTTTTTGTCAGATTTCTACAATTTTTAGTTCAATTTCTCCAAATTTTTCTCCAATTTCCCCAAATTTTTGTCAAACTTGCCCTAACCTAACGTGCCCTTAACCTAACGTAACCTAACCTAACGTGCCCTTAACCTAACCTAACCTAACGTGCCCTTAACTTAACGTAACGTAACCTAACCTAACCTAACCTACCGTAAACTAACCTAACCTAACCTAACGTGCCCTTAACCTAACCTAACCTAACGTGCCCTTAACCTAACGTAACCTAACCTAACCTAACCTAACCTACCGTAAACTAACCTAACCTAACCTAACGTGCCTTAACGTAACATAACCTTACGTGGTCTTGCCTTAACGTAACGTGTCTTTGTCACAAAACGTATTTTTGATTGTAAGAATTTTAATTTTTCTAACTTTGAACGAGATTTTAAAATCCAAGTTTTTCGAATTAATTGTTGACAATCTTTGAAGTTTTTTTCTCAAATTTTTTTCTTTTTTTCTTTCTTTATTTTATTATTTTATTTAATTTGCACAAAAATTATTCCCTTTCTTTCTCTCCTCACAAGTCAACACAACAGCCGTCAGTTGAGTTGCCATGGCATTAATCCCCCCTTCCTTTTATTCCCCCTTCCTTTCCCAATTTGGCCCTTTCTCTCTTGCCTCGTCGGTGACCGCAGCAACTCCGGAAACGAGATCTCAAATGCACTCAAATGAAATGAAATGAAAATTCCAGAAAACAAAAGATCAAACTTTATTCATTTATTCATTTATTCATTTATTGAATTTATTGCAAGTGGTCAGAATAAAAGTACGTAATATTGTTATCCTTGTGTTTCCAGAACAAAAGCGAAGTTTTCACTAATGAAATGTGTATTAGAGTCGGCAAATCCAAAACGGACTTGATGGCGTGCAATTGAGCTGTAGTTCGAGTCTTTCAAACTGATTTATTAATATCACCTTTAGAAAAGAAAACATATAATGTAAAATTGCTTTCATGCAAAACGATTCAATTTTTAAAATATACTCAACGGTTAATTTTGAAAATCCCAAAGGCCTTAATCGCTGCCTTAATCGATTTTCGACATGTTCTCTCGCTACAATGCACACTTGTAACAGATTTGTTGTTTAATTGTCAACATAAATTGTTACACTCAAAAACGGTTTGGTTGTTTTAACTAAATGTATCTGTAATCAATGTAAATTCAATATCATGTCTGTATGGACACTTATCATCCAAAAATTAAAGACAAAACCACAATCAAAATAAGAAACAAGCTGTTCAAATATAAGTATCATTTTTAATGATCACGTCATAAATAAATATCGTATAGCGGTAACAGTTTTATAAATGCTCTGATAAAACAATGACATTAAATAGAAATTTTAAAAATTATACACATTAATGTGCGTTTGTTCACATAATCAGTGATGACCAGACTCGACAAAAAAATCGAAAAATAAAATTCGAAAAAATAACATGAAATGAAATTTAAGTTATGTGACCGATTCTTCGACGACTCGCTGCTTGCGAGCAAAAGAGAGAAAAACTTGTTCCAGAGTTGCCTGACTCACGGAATAGTCTTCGAGATTAAACAGCGCTTTCGCCTTCTCCATCGACTCGAAGAGGTACGCCCATTTGGTCTCCACGTCCTTAATTTGGTAATGCACGAGTCCCTAAAACAAATGAATATAACTTAATACACAGTTTGCGGCAGCTACTTTTCCCTTATGCCGGGACTACTCGATTAAACGCCGGGCACTCAGCGGCAAGTTCAGCAATTGTCGGTGGCATCGAATAAACGCCGGGTTCCAAAAATGGGTGATTTTTCGCAAAAAGTCGAAGATTTTTGCGAAAGAATGAGCATTTTAAGCAAAAAAAATCATCATTTTTAGCAAAAAACCATCATTTTAAACGGAAAATCGGCGATTTTTAACAAAAAAAATCATCATTTTTAGCAAAAAAACCTCATTTTTTAGCAAAAAGTCATCATTTTAAACGGAAAATCGGCTGTTTTTAGCAAAAAAATCATCATTTTTAGCCATAAATCATCATTTTAAACGAAAAATCGGCTGTTTTTAGCAAAAAAATCATCATTTTTAGCCATAAATCATCATTTTTAGCCAAAAATGATCATTTAAAACGAAAAATCGGCGATTTTTAGCAAAAAAATCATCATTTTTAGCCATAAATTATGATTTTTGGCTAAAAATGATAATCGTCATTTTAAACAAAAAATCGGCAATTTTTAGCAAAAAATCGTCATTTTTAGCAAAAAATCATAATTTTAAACGAAAAATCGGCGATTTTTAGCAAATAATCGGCGATTTTTCAGTTATGAGCCGGGCCTCGAATAAGTGCCAGGTGGGGCGAGTCGAAGAAACTATTAAACGCCCCGGCGTTTATTCGAGGCAGTACAGTATATTTCAAATTTCAGAAAGTAGATCCCGTTTGTTTATAAGAAAAATAAATAAAAACATCGTTTGGAGATCAAAATTGATCCTAGGTAAATGACACAATGTTAATTTAAATCTTTTTTTTTTATCTTACTTGGTGTATGTCCTGAAGAACGGCACTTGGAAATGTCTGCTCAATGTATGTCTGTAATTCCGTCTGCTTATTTGTCATTAGATTGATGGTCGAACTAGCACCGGGCTTGAGTTTGGCTAAAACTGTAAATCCCTGACTGAATTTGTTCTTCAGATGCTGGATCGGACCAAAACACTGGAACTGACCGTTCACCATAATGCCCACTCTGTTGCAGAGCACTTCACATTCCTCCATACTAGAAAATTTGTCCAAAATTAGTCCAAAATTTCATCACTATCATTCACTACATTCATTTACCTATGCGAAGTCAAAACAACCGATATTCCCCGCCCGTTAGCGCTTCTTAGAATGTCCCATATTTTTCTCCTGGCGACCGGGTCCACTCCGGTCGTGGGCTCATCCAAAAATACGACCGGCGGATCTCCGATGAATCCCATGGCTGCACTCAGTTTTCTTTTATTTCCACCGCTAAATAAATAATTTTTTTTTAAAATAACTTTGTTCTAATCAGTTAAGTCTCTTTATTTCGAATACCTGTAGAAAAGCGTGATTTTATCGGCATGCTCGGTGAGGTCAAAGTCCACGATGTACTGATCGACAACCGCCTTTATTTGGGAACTGCAAATTCCACGAAGGTGAGCAAAAACGGTGAGGATTTCTCGTCCGGTCAAGTAATCGATGAGCGCATCAAATTGCGGGCAATAGCCAACTTGCTTTAAAAACTAAACCAAATATAGTTAGGTTAATGCACTTGGATGGATGAAAAACCTATCGGGGCTTACTTGTCCTCGCTTGTGCCGTACACTAGACCTGTTAATGTAAGCATCGCCGTGAGTGATGACCAAGTCGCCGGTAAGCATTTGAAATGTGGTCGTTTTGCCAGCGCCGTTAATTCCCAGCAGGCCAAAACATTCGGCGAAATGAACACCAAAACTCAAATCGTCAACGGCTGCAAAGTTGGAGAATACTTTCCTCAAGTCCTGCACCACCATAACATCGGTGTCGATGATGTCTGTATGGAAACGAAAAATGCTCTACAACTTTTCAATTGACATTGTTTCCTTTTAACGTTTGGAACAAACACCTTTCATTTACTTGTTAGTACAAGACAACCCTTGCTATTGCCATCAAACAGTTGGTGATAACCAGAATTCATTGTATACTCTTTCCGAACTCAAGAAGAGCCCTGGAAGCTGGGCTCCCATTGGCCTACTTGGAACTGCAATGCAACTACTGCTACACTAGTGAGATAGCTCGGCCAATGGGAGCCCAGCTTCCAGGGCTCTTCTTGAGTTCGGAAAGAGTATAGTGAAATAATTTGTAATGGGAGAAATTTTTGTCAGCAATTACAATTTCGGTTTTTCGTTCGTTACATTTGTTTAATGTAACACAACCCAGTCTAAAGGTGGAAACACAAGGGAGCGGGTAAAATTCCAAAGCTTGCTAGCACAAGTTTAATGAGGGAGTCATTTACAAGCTCACTTGACCCCACTTTTGGCTTACCAGCTTAACTGGCAAACTCAAGCTAGCTACCGTCTTCCCCCAAAATCTCCTCTAAGAATTTCCTCACGATTCTGATTGGCTGTCAAAGTCACATGACCAAAACGCCAGCAAGCTTGAAGCTGGTCAACCGAATTCAGTTTGATCGGAGCGGGTGAGTACAAGATCGCTTCAAAACAAACCTTTGAATAAAAACGCAAGCTTGTGTTTGCTCAAGCAGGTGAGTTTTTAGCCGCTTTTTCAAGTAAAAGCAAGTTTTTAAATTTTACCCGCTCCCTTGTGTTTCCACCTTTAGAAGCCCTGGTGTAGTTCACACTTAAATCACTTTTGTACAAAGTCTAATTTCTACACGTTTGTTCTGACGTGTAGAAAAGCAATAACGTAAACATAAATAACTCACTTGGATCGTGAATTCGCCGCTTTTCCGCAAGCACATCTTCATCTAACGCATTTCCCAGTCCGTCGAACGTGTTGACATTGTTTCTATTTCCAATCAATTGGTTTTTTCCCCGGCGAATTTTATACCAAAGCGTGTAGAAAACTCCCTGTTCGATGAGCGCCAAAATACCGAAATATAACACTCCGGTCACAGCCATCATGGTAACTTCCTGACTAATTCCGCTATCCCACTTAAAATAATCAGGCTTCACAGGAGGCAAACCAGTCAAACCCCCAAAGATTTCATTGAAAGATGAAATCTGAACCATTTTCATCAATGCCACGGTCACGGTGAAATTCGGTACAAGCCGAAACAGCCACTGAACGTCTCGTGCAATGTCCTTCAACGAATCGGAGCCGTATTGTTGGAACGTGTTGATGGTGATGCTCAAAGTGATGCCGGCTAACAAGTTGGCAATCGTCAGACGGCTGAATCCCGTTGCCGGAACCTTGGCCATGAACGACACGATGTAGGTAAAGGGAATCGAACACCAGCCGTACAATATGAGCAGTAAAATCACAATTCCTGCAAATTAAACACAATCAACTGAATAATTGTATGGGACAATGTCGTCGATGTTCAAAACGGCACAAATTTTGAATTTAGTAATCTAACTACCATCTTCACACCGAAAATAACACCATGGTGTTGTATTCGAGTAATCGAGTTATGCTAGAAATGGCAATTTTGTAAACATAGATCAAATATTCGAATATAACACCACTTCAGCTTTCACACCATGGTGTTGTATTTGTTATATTCAAGTTTTTTATTGTTTTCGAATACACCATGGTGTTATGTTCAAATTTTTATAAAAAGATTTAGAACGTACAGTATATGCATCCAAAATGTGCACTGGATAAAGTTAATTTTACATATTAGACATAACACATTTATTTATTGAAGGTGTGTTGTGCAGTACTGCCAACAGAGTTGTTTAGAAATGTGTGAATTCAAGTTAGTTAGTGTTAGGTTAGGTTTTTACTTTTATAACAAACTTACATGATATTGAATGAATATAAGACCATGATGTTAAATTCGAATACAACACCATGGTCTTATTTTCGGTCGAAGATGGTAGGCAAAACAAGCAATAAAAAACTAAACCTTTGTTTACCTACCAAAAAAAAACCAAACTATGCTAACATTGTTTGATTGATTAAAAGTGGAAAAAGCTTACTTTGCAAATTATAAAATAAATAAAATCCATCATTCTAATCACTTTTTAAACTAAAATACATTGAAAATAAACAGAACTACTTTTCCGCATTGTAGAGCACAGACCACAGTTAGGCGTAAACTGGCTTAGCCAATAGGAATTAGGAAAACGTTGTGGTGGTTTTGAGGAAAGGCACAGTTCCTAGGACCTACAAACTAGCAGAGATTCAGGAGGCATCCATAAAAAATTGTAATACATGTGCGGTAAAAATTTCAGACAAATGCTTCTAAAAATCAAAGTGCCTAGAATCTACGAAGGTCTTAAAGTGACCCTGGGAGTGTGCGCCTGCCTCTCTCATCCTGAGAGAAAGCTTACTTGCTCAACATTCTTGCCAGTGGGAATCAGCGTTGACAGACGATCAGCCGCAATTAAGTCGATAAACATTACTGCCAACTTAACAGGTGCACTCTTTGCTTTATTCTATGGAAAATCAATCTCACCTTAGTCAAACGGCTCACCTTAAAGGTAGGTTCACACTTGTGTTCACACTAGACCCAACGCAAGAAAACTGACGCAACGCAAGCTGCTTGCGTGCAAAATTCTTGACATTGAAGCCAATTCCTGCTTTAACTCCAAGTTGAAGTAAACGACGCAACGCAAGAAAAGGTCTTGCAGCCAACCAATCACGATCAACACCAATCACGATCGACTCATCGATTCACGTCTGGTTGGCGAGACTTTGCCACATCCAAGCAAGCTGCTATTTTCGGATTCTGGAACTAGTTCTAGAACTAGATCCAATTCCAGGTTTCATTGAAACCATCTGATCGGCCAGACGCAACATCAATTGTTTCAGCTCTGTCTAAACGTGCCATACAGTGTGAACAGACTCTGCATTGCATTTGATTAATTTTTCCTTGCATTGCTTTGCATCGCCCCTAGTGTGAACACAAGTGTGAACCTAGCTTAACCCAGTGGTTCTTAACCTTTTTGGAGAGTCCAGCACCCCCTTGGATGCATAAAAACCACTGGCCTACTCCTTTCCTAAATACAATAATATTTCCTTTAAAAATTGAAACTAAATAAGACGTTACCAGTTTTCTCTCCGCCAGTGAACGTCCCCGTCTGGTCTACGGTGGAAAAAAGTATCATGAGCAAAACGGAGCAAACAATGTGCGTAGCATAATCCCAAACGAAAGAAGCGGCCCAGAAAACAGCGCCGTCGACGCCGGTCATGAGTTGCAGATGTTTGGACTTGGTGGCCCGCTCGTGGATCGGAAACACGATGAACGACGAAGAGAGAAACGAAAGCCCGACCGGCACAAACACGCCCAGCATGATCGACTTCACCATCTGTATGATGGCGGCGATGGGGAAGTTGCTCTTCTGGTCCGTCTCCAAAGGCGCGTTCTCGACGACCAACGACACGTTTTCCGTCTTGTTGTAATGTCTCGCCATCGCGTTGTGCAACAAATTGAGCGCTAGCGGTTCGGTGTGGTAGAAGAGCCCGTTGTACCACAAGTTCATCTTGGTTTTGTCGCCGGACTCGCTGAAATTGGCTCCGACGATGTATTTGTTGGAATAATCGATGAAGTGCTTCTGGCTGAGTTCCTTCAGGTAGTCCATGGCGTCGCCGCTGACGTTGACGAACGTGGTGTCTGTCGGGAACGAGGAATGGTAATAGTATTCGTAATCTTCGTTGAGGTTTTTTTGGAAAACCGTGGTGGCGCCGTACTGCGATATGTCCATGGTTAATGCGGGTAAGGAGGTGGGAGTTAAATCCAGTCTGTTGTTGACTATCAGGACGGTTGTTATCATTATGACTGGTAAAAGAATCTGTTGAAATAGAATAAGTTAAATTATATGAATTGTTGAATTATAATTTCATATAATATTCATATATATTTCAATATATGTCAATTATATTGAAATTGTTGAAATAATAATAATATTGTTGAAATTGTATTTTTTATTGGTGAAATTGTATTTTTTATTGTTGAAATTGTATTTTTTATTGTTGAAATTGTATTTTTTATTGTTGAAATTGTATTTTTTATTGTTAAAATTGTATATTTTATTGTTGAAATTGTATTTTTTATTGTTAAAATTTTATTTTTTATTGTTGAAATTGAAATCGCCAATTTGGCACAAAATCTTTTAAAAATCGCCAATTTGGGACAAAATCCTTTAAAATCGCCAATTTGAGACAAAATCTTTTAAAAATCGCCAATTTGGGACAAAATCTTTTAAAAATCGCCAATTTGGGACAAAATCTTTTAAAAATCGCCAATTTGGGACAAAATCTTTTAAAAATCGCCAATTTGGGACAAAATCTTTTAAAAATCGCCAATTTGGGACAAAATCTTTTAAAAATCGCCAATTTGGGACAAAATCTTTTAAAAATCGCCAATTTGGGACAAAATCTTTTAAAAATCGCCAATTTAGCACAAAATCTTTTAAAAATCGCCAATTTAGGACAAAATCTTTTAAAAATCACCAATTTGGGACAAAATCTTTTAAAAATCGCCAATTGGGAGCTCGTCTATGCAGTCCCCATTTAATGGTTATGCCCATCTTCGATTTGATCATCGCCAATTTTTTCTTACTTGAGCTAACAGCAAGACCCAACGGCGTTTCGAATAATACCATCGTTTCAAGAGCAACGCCGTAAACGGTTGCATCCACGAATTAAAACCCGTTGATCGTTGGATGCCGCTCACTCCGTTTCCAACTGCAACTGCAAAAATCAAATTTAAAAAAACAACACTTTATTTATTATTATTTTTTACAATATATTTACCATAATTACCAGTATAATGAAGTAAATTAGCGTTCGATTGATTTTGCTGGATCACGCCGTTGTTGACGCTGCTGCCGCTGCTTTCCTTGACGCTTTCGCCAACCTTGAGAAAAACTTCTTCCATCGTGGTGACGCAAATGCCGAAGTTATTCATGCCGAGTTTTGGCGCGTTTGATTCGAGGTGCTTAAACATGTCGGCGAATGTGTTCGAGGATTCCGAAGGAAGGATGAGACTTAGTTCGGTCGCGTTGTCGGATTTGATCACGACTCCCGGAACGTGTTGCTGCACCAACGCGCAAATGCGGTTTACATCGCAATGGTCGGCTTTGCTGATATTCAAATGGTATCCGGCACCTAGAAATTAATCGTTTGGAAAATGTAATGGCATTTTTAAACGTGTGCTAAATAAACATGGAAAACCATTAAAAAGTACTGAATAAATGTTGACAAATGTTGAATAAATATCGAAGTGTGTTGGATAAATTTTGAGAAATGAAAAATAAATGGTGGGAAACGTAGAATAAACGTTAAGAAACATTGGAAAGCATTGGAAAACATTGAAAAAACATTGAAAACGTTTGAAAATATTGAAAAACATTGATAAAACATTGAAAAACATAGATAAAACATTGAAAAAACATTGAAAACGTTGGAAAATATTGAAAATCATTAATAAGACATTGAAAACGTTAGAAAATACTAAAAAACATTGATAAAACATTGAAAAAACATTAAAAACGTTGGAAAACATTGGAAAACATTGAAAAAACATTGGATAACATTGAAAAAACATTGGAAAACATTGAAAAAACATTGAAAAAGTTGGAAAAACATTGGAAAACATTGAAAAAACATTGAAAACGTTGGAAAATATTGAAAAAACATTGAAAACGTTGGAAAATATTGAAAATCATTAATAAAACATTGAAAAAACATTGATAACATTGGGAAACATTGAAAAAACATTAAAAAACATTGAAAAAACATTGAAAAACATTGAAAAAACATTGAAAAACATTGAAAAAACATTGATAAAACATTGGAAAAACATTGGAAAACATTGAAAAACATTGGAAAACATTGAAAAAACATTGGAAAACATTGAAAAAACATTGGAAAACATTGAAAAAACATTGATAAAACATTAATAACGTTGGGAAATATTGAAAATCATTAATAAAACATTGAAAAAACATTGATAACATTGGGAAACATTGAAAAAACATTGGAAAACATTGAAAAAACATTGGAAAACATTGAAAAAACATTGATAAAACATTGAAAAAACATTGAAAAGATTAAATAAGCAAAATTACCGTATCTTTTCTTCAAAAACAACGGAGAACCGCAACACTCAATCTGCCCTCGTGCCATAATAGCGATCCTATCGCCCAGCACATCGGCCTCTTCCATAAAATGCGTGCTCAAAATAATGCACCGATCCTTCCTCGCTTCCTGCAGCAACTCCCAGATGGCTCTCCTCGCTTCCGGGTCCATCCCCGACGTCGGTTCATCCAACATAACTATCTAAAAACCCAAAAAAAAATCATTCCAAAACTAAAACACAAAAAAAAAAAAATACTTTTGGATTTCCAATCAGAGCGATTCCCAAATTCAACTTCCGCTTCATTCCGCCGGACAACTGCATGGCAAGCGTGTTCCTCTTGTCCCACAGCTGCAGTTTGTGCATCAGGTTTGTCACTTCCGTGTTGAGTTTCTTGGCCGAATTGATCTTGAGTTGTCCGAAAAACTTGAGGTGTTCGACCACCGTGAGCGTGCTGAACAGCATGTTGTGTTGGGGACACAGGCCGAGGTTCTCGCGAGCGAAGTCGATGTTGGTTCGTATGTCGTATCCGTTCACGATGGCCGTTCCGCTCGTGGGGGGGAACATTCCCGTCAGAATGGACATCGTGGTGGTTTTCCCGGCGCCGTTGTGACCGAGTAGAGCCGTTATTTGGCCCTCGTAGATGTTGAGACTCAAATTGTCCACGGCGGTTTTTCCTTTACCGTAATTCTGGGAATGAGAAAAATTAATTTGGAAAATCAGTTTAAATATTTATGTTTCATGTTTTATATGCAAAAAAAAGTGGAAAACGCACTTTTTAGGCACGAAATGACTACAAAAGTAGAAAAATCACTTTTTAGGCGTAAAAATTAAATTTTTTTTAACCTGAAAATTTATTTTTAAGCAATAAATTCACTTTTCAGATGCTTAAATTTAATTTTTACGTGCAAAAAACCAAATACTTTAACAAAAATCAACTTTTTTCCATAAAAATGGCATATTTCCAGTAGAAAAATTCACTTTTAGACGCGTAATCGGCCGTTTTACACCCAAAAATCAAACTTTCCATGTGAAAATAAAATTACTTTAGTTAAATTTCTTATTGCAATAGCCGTATCGAGACCGCTCGGTTCCTTTTCAAAGTTCATCGAGTTTAAATTATCAACGTCGCCTTCTTCCGAATGCATCTGTTCGATTCTGCACCAATAATCCTTCTGCAAAAAAAATAAATAAATAAAATAAAAATAATATAAATAACTTTTCTCAAAAATAATTACCGTGAATAAAAAATACCAAGGTTTTCCAACCCCATAAATCCCAGGAAACACATTGTCCAAATACCACGTTAAACCGCCATAGAGAAAAATATCGATAATAAACATCATAATTATATACGCCATCGTTAGATCGTCGCCTTGGTAACTCGGTTCGTTTAAATTAGTCCAATTAATCCCGATACCTGCAATTATTAATTAGTTTATTCAATAAAACCCAATTAAACTGAATTAAATTGAAATAACTCACTTCGGCCTTCGAAAGCGACGATAAAGCGAACCGCCCACGCCATCGCCATGTTTGGGAAAATGGCGACGAGCAGTTTCGATGAAATATTCAAATCGTGGTAGCTTCGAGACATCAAATTGAACGGGATGGAGAAGGTGAGCACCCAGGCGAGCACCCCGATGGCCGTGGCGATCGTGGCTGCGAAAATTAATTTTAATTTTAATTGTAATTTTGATTTTATTTAGATTTTATTTAGATTTTATTCCGCGTACGTTTTGAAAAGAAGCAGGAAATGAAGAAACAAAAGAAAATGGCGCTCGTGATGTATAAAACGAAAATAAATAATATTAATTCGGGAGATGAGTAAGATAGGACCGAGTATTCCTGCAGTTTGGAACACAAAAAGAAGACGATTATAATAGAGCTGATTAGCATCATGACGAATGAACTAATGAACCAGCCGATCCATTGCAGCCAGCCGGGTAGACCCATCAGTTTCATTAATTCCTGAAACATTAAATTCGACATTTTTAGTATTTTTCAGATTTTGAAAATTTAAAATTGAAAAGGAAAAAATTTAAAAAAAAAAAACGGAATTTATTCAATTGTGTTGACTCAATGTTTTGATTAAAACGTGTCATTAATAAAGATAAGCAACTGTTGATAGATGAAGGAGATAAAACAAACTGTAATAGTCTTTTATAAACGAAGTTCTGATAAAATTAAATCAGAATTTCATTTGTTTTTGTTATTTTTCAATTTTTTTTCGTTGATTTTCAATTTTTTTCAATTTTTCCTCTCCCTAAAAATGATAATTTAATTTATTTCGTAAATAAATAACCTATCACCTTAACACCCATTTCCTTTTCCCCCACAATGTATTTAATGAGCGTCGGCGAAATAAAGACGAAACTGAGAACGAGAAAAAGCGGCAACGTATTCTGAAGAAAATCTGAAAAACAGTTATCCTTATAATAAGGTGGGTAGGGAAATTTTTGCGTCGTTATCTAAAAAACAAAAAATAAAATAAATAAATATATCTTTTTTAAAATTTTTTAACTATTTACCTCGAATTGAGACGAATCAAAGCTGCTAGAAGTTAATTCCATAAACCGTAAAGCGATATTATGTTGTAGAATCATAAACGTTTCGTAGTTAACTTTTAAAAAAATATATAAATTATAAAATTTTAAAAATTTTAAATCCAAATTTCTCTTACTGAAATTCTTTCAATTCTTTCTCTTTCAATTCCAACTTACTGCCTGTAATTGGTTGCAATACACCGCAGACTAGCAAAAACTGCAAAATATTCTAAAATCTTCACAAAAATCTCTCAAAATCGACAAAAACCATCCAAAAACCTCGAAAAACCTCCCAGAACCTATAAAAATATAGAAAAAAAATCACAAAGAATCAATTTCTTTGCAAAAAATGCCAAAAAATTAACCAAAACAAGTAAACACTTATCTGAAATCCTTACATATTGACCTAACACCGATCAGGGCTGTTTGTACCAATCAAAATTGCCTAGAAAATAAAATAAAACCAAATTAACACAACAAAATTTTAAAAAAAAACTGAAAAAAACTGAAAAAACAAATTCCAAAAAATGTAGTTTACCTTCTAAGATGTCCTACCTGGCTAAGGTGCAGTTGGGGGTCGTCAACAGGCATTTGGGCGATCTGAAATAGCTAGAAAATAAATTTAAAAAATAAAAAACACATCAAAATCAATAAAAAAAAATTGCCAAATTTGGGAAACATTAATTTCCAATACAAACAACAAAGAACACAACAAATTCCATCAAAAAACCACCGAAATCGTGGCGGTGGAAAAGAACAAATGCTAGAGAAAATAAATAAAAACAACAAAAAACTCATCAAATTCCATCAAATACCACCGAAATCGCGAAAAATTATTGCTTAAAACAACCAAACTCACCAGCGAGGCGAGAACGAAACCAACATGGCGGTGTAAAAGAACAAATGCTGGAGAAAATAAATAAAAACAACAAAAAACTCATCAAATTCCATCAAATACCACCTAAATCGCGAAAAATTATTGCTTAAAACAACCAAACTCACCAGCGAGGCGAGAACGAAACCAACATGGCGGTGTAAAAGAACAAATGCTGGAGAAAATAAATAAAAACAACAAAAACCTCATCAAATTCCATCAAAAAACCATCGAAATCGTGAAAAATCATCGATCAAAACAACCAAACTCACCGTGTGAGATGTCCCGGGTTCCGCCCAGGCATTTGGACGGGCTGAAATGCCTAGAAAAGAAATTAAAACAACAAAACACACATCAAATTCCATCCAAATCGTGAAAAACCACAGAAATCGTGAAAAATCATCCCCCAAAACAACCAAACTCACCAGCGAGGCGAGAACGAAACCAACATGGCGGCGGAGGACAACAATTGCTGGAGGCGCCCCGCTATGCGGTGGCAATCTTGGGAAGGAGGTTAAGGGATGGAGGAGACGAAATCGAGCTTTCTGCACCAATCGCAGCCGCCAACAGGCCCAAGCCCGCACCCTTTGCCGCTGAATCTAAAGATTTCTTGCACTAGCAAATGATTATTTCAATGCTCATTGGCCAGTTTCTCAAATCTCATTCATTCGGTTGGTTACTTATTTTTCCCTCCAAATAGTTTTCTCTTCATTGATTGGTCCTTAAAATTCAGTTTCTACTAACTGACACGAGGTGGCGAATAGAGGGCGCTGCTAGAGTAGAAGAGGCGGCAAATTTGAACGCGCGACAAAAACCATCTTTTAGAAAACCGCTCATCAGTTGCAGTGGTTGCATAAATAAATAAATGAAATGATAATTGACGTTAATTCTCAATGTTTTTTTTTTATAAATCTCGACGAAATTTTCAATGTTTTTGATGAATCTCAAACGGTTTTTGTCAGATTTCTACAATTTTTAGTTCAATTTCTCCAAATTTTTCTCCAATTTCCCCAAATTTTTGTCAAACTTGCCCTAACCTAACGTGCCCTTAACCTAACGTAACCTAACCTAACGTGCCCTTAACCTAACCTAACCTAACGTGCCCTTAACTTAACGTAACGTAACCTAACCTAACCTAACCTACCGTAAACTAACCTAACCTAACCTAACGTGCCCTTAACCTAACCTAACCTAACGTGCCCTTAACCTAACGTAACCTAACCTAACCTAACCTAACCTACCGTAAACTAACCTAACCTAACCTAACGTGCCTTAACGTAACATAACCTTACGTGGTCTTGCCTTAACGTAACGTGTCTTTGTCACAAAACGTATTTTTGATTGTAAGAATTTTAATTTTTCTAACTTTGAACGAGATTTTAAAATCCAAGTTTTTCGAATTAATTGTTGACAATCTTTGAAGTTTTTTTCTCAAATTTTTTTCTTTTTTTCTTTCTTTATTTTATTATTTTATTTAATTTGCACAAAAATTATTCCCTTTCTTTCTCTCCTCACAAGTCAACACAACAGCCGTCAGTTGAGTTGCCATGGCATTAATCCCCCCTTCCTTTTATTCCCCCTTCCTTTCCCAATTTGGCCCTTTCTCTCTTGCCTCGTCGGTGACCGCAGCAACTCCGGAAACGAGATCTCAAATGCACTCAAATGAAATGAAATGAAAATTCCAGAAAACAAAAGATCAAACTTTATTCATTTATTCATTTATTCATTTATTGAATTTATTGCAAGTGGTCAGAATAAAAGTACGTAATATTGTTATCCTTGTGTTTCCAGAACAAAAGCGAAGTTTTCACTAATGAAATGTGTATTAGAGTCGGCAAATCCAAAACGGACTTGATGGCGTGCAATTGAGCTGTAGTTCGAGTCTTTCAAACTGATTTATTAATATCACCTTTAGAAAAGAAAACATATAATGTAAAATTGCTTTCATGCAAAACGATTCAATTTTTAAAATATACTCAACGGTTAATTTTGAAAATCCCAAAGGCCTTAATCGCTGCCTTAATCGATTTTCGACATGTTCTCTCGCTACAATGCACACTTGTAACAGATTTGTTGTTTAATTGTCAACATAAATTGTTACACTCAAAAACGGTTTGGTTGTTTTAACTAAATGTATCTGTAATCAATGTAAATTCAATATCATGTCTGTATGGACACTTATCATCCAAAAATTAAAGACAAAACCACAATCAAAATAAGAAACAAGCTGTTCAAATATAAGTATCATTTTTAATGATCACGTCATAAATAAATATCGTATAGCGGTAACAGTTTTATAAATGCTCTGATAAAACAATGACATTAAATAGAAATTTTAAAAATTATACACATTAATGTGCGTTTGTTCACATAATCAGTGATGACCAGACTCGACAAAAAAATCGAAAAATAAAATTCGAAAAAATAACATGAAATGAAATTTAAGTTATGTGACCGATTCTTCGACGACTCGCTGCTTGCGAGCAAAAGAGAGAAAAACTTGTTCCAGAGTTGCCTGACTCACGGAATAGTCTTCGAGATTAAACAGCGCTTTCGCCTTCTCCATCGACTCGAAGAGGTACGCCCATTTGGTCTCCACGTCCTTAATTTGGTAATGCACGAGTCCCTAAAACAAATGAATATAACTTAATACACAGTTTGCGGCAGCTACTTTTCCCTTATGCCGGGACTACTCGATTAAACGCCGGGCACTCAGCGGCAAGTTCAGCAATTGTCGGTGGCATCGAATAAACGCCGGGTTCCAAAAATGGGTGATTTTTCGCAAAAAGTCGAAGATTTTTGCGAAAGAATGAGCATTTTAAGCAAAAAAAATCATCATTTTTAGCAAAAAACCATCATTTTAAACGGAAAATCGGCGATTTTTAACAAAAAAAATCATCATTTTTAGCAAAAAAACCTCATTTTTTAGCAAAAAGTCATCATTTTAAACGGAAAATCGGCTGTTTTTAGCAAAAAAATCATCATTTTTAGCCATAAATCATCATTTTAAACGAAAAATCGGCTGTTTTTAGCAAAAAAATCATCATTTTTAGCCATAAATCATCATTTTTAGCCAAAAATGATCATTTAAAACGAAAAATCGGCGATTTTTAGCAAAAAAATCATCATTTTTAGCCATAAATTATGATTTTTGGCTAAAAATGATAATCGTCATTTTAAACAAAAAATCGGCAATTTTTAGCAAAAAATCGTCATTTTTAGCAAAAAATCATAATTTTAAACGAAAAATCGGCGATTTTTAGCAAATAATCGGCGATTTTTCAGTTATGAGCCGGGCCTCGAATAAGTGCCAGGTGGGGCGAGTCGAAGAAACTATTAAACGCCCCGGCGTTTATTCGAGGCAGTACAGTATATTTCAAATTTCAGAAAGTAGATCCCGTTTGTTTATAAGAAAAATAAATAAAAACATCGTTTGGAGATCAAAATTGATCCTAGGTAAATGACACAATGTTAATTTAAATCTTTTTTTTTTATCTTACTTGGTGTATGTCCTGAAGAACGGCACTTGGAAATGTCTGCTCAATGTATGTCTGTAATTCCGTCTGCTTATTTGTCATTAGATTGATGGTCGAACTAGCACCGGGCTTGAGTTTGGCTAAAACTGTAAATCCCTGACTGAATTTGTTCTTCAGATGCTGGATCGGACCAAAACACTGGAACTGACCGTTCACCATAATGCCCACTCTGTTGCAGAGCACTTCACATTCCTCCATACTAGAAAATTTGTCCAAAATTAGTCCAAAATTTCATCACTATCATTCACTACATTCATTTACCTATGCGAAGTCAAAACAACCGATATTCCCCGCCCGTTAGCGCTTCTTAGAATGTCCCATATTTTTCTCCTGGCGACCGGGTCCACTCCGGTCGTGGGCTCATCCAAAAATACGACCGGCGGATCTCCGATGAATCCCATGGCTGCACTCAGTTTTCTTTTATTTCCACCGCTAAATAAATAATTTTTTTTTAAAATAACTTTGTTCTAATCAGTTAAGTCTCTTTATTTCGAATACCTGTAGAAAAGCGTGATTTTATCGGCATGCTCGGTGAGGTCAAAGTCCACGATGTACTGATCGACAACCGCCTTTATTTGGGAACTGCAAATTCCACGAAGGTGAGCAAAAACGGTGAGGATTTCTCGTCCGGTCAAGTAATCGATGAGCGCATCAAATTGCGGGCAATAGCCAACTTGCTTTAAAAACTAAACCAAATATAGTTAGGTTAATGCACTTGGATGGATGAAAAACCTATCGGGGCTTACTTGTCCTCGCTTGTGCCGTACACTAGACCTGTTAATGTAAGCATCGCCGTGAGTGATGACCAAGTCGCCGGTAAGCATTTGAAATGTGGTCGTTTTGCCAGCGCCGTTAATTCCCAGCAGGCCAAAACATTCGGCGAAATGAACACCAAAACTCAAATCGTCAACGGCTGCAAAGTTGGAGAATACTTTCCTCAAGTCCTGCACCACCATAACATCGGTGTCGATGATGTCTGTATGGAAACGAAAAATGCTCTACAACTTTTCAATTGACATTGTTTCCTTTTAACGTTTGGAACAAACACCTTTCATTTACTTGTTAGTACAAGACAACCCTTGCTATTGCCATCAAACAGTTGGTGATAACCAGAATTCATTGTATACTCTTTCCGAACTCAAGAAGAGCCCTGGAAGCTGGGCTCCCATTGGCCTACTTGGAACTGCAATGCAACTACTGCTACACTAGTGAGATAGCTCGGCCAATGGGAGCCCAGCTTCCAGGGCTCTTCTTGAGTTCGGAAAGAGTATAGTGAAATAATTTGTAATGGGAGAAATTTTTGTCAGCAATTACAATTTCGGTTTTTCGTTCGTTACATTTGTTTAATGTAACACAACCCAGTCTAAAGGTGGAAACACAAGGGAGCGGGTAAAATTCCAAAGCTTGCTAGCACAAGTTTAATGAGGGAGTCATTTACAAGCTCACTTGACCCCACTTTTGGCTTACCAGCTTAACTGGCAAACTCAAGCTAGCTACCGTCTTCCCCCAAAATCTCCTCTAAGAATTTCCTCACGATTCTGATTGGCTGTCAAAGTCACATGACCAAAACGCCAGCAAGCTTGAAGCTGGTCAACCGAATTCAGTTTGATCGGAGCGGGTGAGTACAAGATCGCTTCAAAACAAACCTTTGAATAAAAACGCAAGCTTGTGTTTGCTCAAGCAGGTGAGTTTTTAGCCGCTTTTTCAAGTAAAAGCAAGTTTTTAAATTTTACCCGCTCCCTTGTGTTTCCACCTTTAGAAGCCCTGGTGTAGTTCACACTTAAATCACTTTTGTACAAAGTCTAATTTCTACACGTTTGTTCTGACGTGTAGAAAAGCAATAACGTAAACATAAATAACTCACTTGGATCGTGAATTCGCCGCTTTTCCGCAAGCACATCTTCATCTAACGCATTTCCCAGTCCGTCGAACGTGTTGACATTGTTTCTATTTCCAATCAATTGGTTTTTTCCCCGGCGAATTTTATACCAAAGCGTGTAGAAAACTCCCTGTTCGATGAGCGCCAAAATACCGAAATATAACACTCCGGTCACAGCCATCATGGTAACTTCCTGACTAATTCCGCTATCCCACTTAAAATAATCAGGCTTCACAGGAGGCAAACCAGTCAAACCCCCAAAGATTTCATTGAAAGATGAAATCTGAACCATTTTCATCAATGCCACGGTCACGGTGAAATTCGGTACAAGCCGAAACAGCCACTGAACGTCTCGTGCAATGTCCTTCAACGAATCGGAGCCGTATTGTTGGAACGTGTTGATGGTGATGCTCAAAGTGATGCCGGCTAACAAGTTGGCAATCGTCAGACGGCTGAATCCCGTTGCCGGAACCTTGGCCATGAACGACACGATGTAGGTAAAGGGAATCGAACACCAGCCGTACAATATGAGCAGTAAAATCACAATTCCTGCAAATTAAACACAATCAACTGAATAATTGTATGGGACAATGTCGTCGATGTTCAAAACGGCACAAATTTTGAATTTAGTAATCTAACTACCATCTTCACACCGAAAATAACACCATGGTGTTGTATTCGAGTAATCGAGTTATGCTAGAAATGGCAATTTTGTAAACATAGATCAAATATTCGAATATAACACCACTTCAGCTTTCACACCATGGTGTTGTATTTGTTATATTCAAGTTTTTTATTGTTTTCGAATACACCATGGTGTTATGTTCAAATTTTTATAAAAAGATTTAGAACGTACAGTATATGCATCCAAAATGTGCACTGGATAAAGTTAATTTTACATATTAGACATAACACATTTATTTATTGAAGGTGTGTTGTGCAGTACTGCCAACAGAGTTGTTTAGAAATGTGTGAATTCAAGTTAGTTAGTGTTAGGTTAGGTTTTTACTTTTATAACAAACTTACATGATATTGAATGAATATAAGACCATGATGTTAAATTCGAATACAACACCATGGTCTTATTTTCGGTCGAAGATGGTAGGCAAAACAAGCAATAAAAAACTAAACCTTTGTTTACCTACCAAAAAAAAACCAAACTATGCTAACATTGTTTGATTGATTAAAAGTGGAAAAAGCTTACTTTGCAAATTATAAAATAAATAAAATCCATCATTCTAATCACTTTTTAAACTAAAATACATTGAAAATAAACAGAACTACTTTTCCGCATTGTAGAGCACAGACCACAGTTAGGCGTAAACTGGCTTAGCCAATAGGAATTAGGAAAACGTTGTGGTGGTTTTGAGGAAAGGCACAGTTCCTAGGACCTACAAACTAGCAGAGATTCAGGAGGCATCCATAAAAAATTGTAATACATGTGCGGTAAAAATTTCAGACAAATGCTTCTAAAAATCAAAGTGCCTAGAATCTACGAAGGTCTTAAAGTGGCCCTGGGAGTGTGCGCCTGCCTCTCTCATCCTGAGAGAAAGCTTACTTGCTCAACATTCTTGCCAGTGGGAATCAGCGTTGACAGACGATCAGCCGCAATTAAGTCGATAAACATTACTGCCAACTTAACAGGTGCACTCTTTGCTTTATTCTATGGAAAATCAATCTCACCTTAGTCAAACGGCTCACCTTAAAGGTAGGTTCACACTTGTGTTCACACTAGACCCAACGCAAGAAAACTGACGCAACGCAAGCTGCTTGCGTGCAAAATTCTTGACATTGAAGCCAATTCCTGCTTTAACTCCAAGTTGAAGTAAACGACGCAACGCAAGAAAAGGTCTTGCAGCCAACCAATCACGATCAACACCAATCACGATCGACTCATCGATTCACGTCTGGTTGGCGAGACTTTGCCACATCCAAGCAAGCTGCTATTTTCGGATTCTGGAACTAGTTCTAGAACTAGATCCAATTCCAGGTTTCATTGAAACCATCTGATCGGCCAGACGCAACATCAATTGTTTCAGCTCTGTCTAAACGTGCCATACAGTGTGAACAGACTCTGCATTGCATTTGATTAATTTTTCCTTGCATTGCTTTGCATCGCCCCTAGTGTGAACACAAGTGTGAACCTAGCTTAACCCAGTGGTTCTTAACCTTTTTGGAGAGTCCAGCACCCCCTTGGATGCATAAAAACCACTGGCCTACTCCTTTCCTAAATACAATAATATTTCCTTTAAAAATTGAAACTAAATAAGACGTTACCAGTTTTCTCTCCGCCAGTGAACGTCCCCGTCTGGTCTACGGTGGAAAAAAGTATCATGAGCAAAACGGAGCAAACAATGTGCGTAGCATAATCCCAAACGAAAGAAGCGGCCCAGAAAACAGCGCCGTCGACGCCGGTCATGAGTTGCAGATGTTTGGACTTGGTGGCCCGCTCGTGGATCGGAAACACGATGAACGACGAAGAGAGAAACGAAAGCCCGACCGGCACAAACACGCCCAGCATGATCGACTTCACCATCTGTATGATGGCGGCGATGGGGAAGTTGCTCTTCTGGTCCGTCTCCAAAGGCGCGTTCTCGACGACCAACGACACGTTTTCCGTCTTGTTGTAATGTCTCGCCATCGCGTTGTGCAACAAATTGAGCGCTAGCGGTTCGGTGTGGTAGAAGAGCCCGTTGTACCACAAGTTCATCTTGGTTTTGTCGCCGGACTCGCTGAAATTGGCTCCGACGATGTATTTGTTGGAATAATCGATGAAGTGCTTCTGGCTGAGTTCCTTCAGGTAGTCCATGGCGTCGCCGCTGACGTTGACGAACGTGGTGTCTGTCGGGAACGAGGAATGGTAATAGTATTCGTAATCTTCGTTGAGGTTTTTTTGGAAAACCGTGGTGGCGCCGTACTGCGATATGTCCATGGTTAATGCGGGTAAGGAGGTGGGAGTTAAATCCAGTCTGTTGTTGACTATCAGGACGGTTGTTATCATTATGACTGGTAAAAGAATCTGTTGAAATAGAATAAGTTAAATTATATGAATTGTTGAATTATAATTTCATATAATATTCATATATATTTCAATATATGTCAATTATATTGAAATTGTTGAAATAATAATAATATTGTTGAAATTGTATTTTTTATTGGTGAAATTGTATTTTTTATTGTTGAAATTGTATTTTTTATTGTTGAAATTGTATTTTTTATTGTTGAAATTGTATTTTTTATTGTTAAAATTGTATATTTTATTGTTGAAATTGTATTTTTTATTGTTAAAATTTTATTTTTTATTGTTGAAATTGAAATCGCCAATTTGGCACAAAATCTTTTAAAAATCGCCAATTTGGGACAAAATCCTTTAAAATCGCCAATTTGAGACAAAATCTTTTAAAAATCGCCAATTTGGGACAAAATCTTTTAAAAATCGCCAATTTGGGACAAAATCTTTTAAAAATCGCCAATTTGGGACAAAATCTTTTAAAAATCGCCAATTTGGGACAAAATCTTTTAAAAATCGCCAATTTGGGACAAAATCTTTTAAAAATCGCCAATTTGGGACAAAATCTTTTAAAAATCGCCAATTTGGGACAAAATCTTTTAAAAATCGCCAATTTAGCACAAAATCTTTTAAAAATCGCCAATTTAGGACAAAATCTTTTAAAAATCACCAATTTGGGACAAAATCTTTTAAAAATCGCCAATTGGGAGCTCGTCTATGCAGTCCCCATTTAATGGTTATGCCCATCTTCGATTTGATCATCGCCAATTTTTTCTTACTTGAGCTAACAGCAAGACCCAACGGCGTTTCGAATAATACCATCGTTTCAAGAGCAACGCCGTAAACGGTTGCATCCACGAATTAAAACCCGTTGATCGTTGGATGCCGCTCACTCCGTTTCCAACTGCAACTGCAAAAATCAAATTTAAAAAAACAACACTTTATTTATTATTATTTTTTACAATATATTTACCATAATTACCAGTATAATGAAGTAAATTAGCGTTCGATTGATTTTGCTGGATCACGCCGTTGTTGACGCTGCTGCCGCTGCTTTCCTTGACGCTTTCGCCAACCTTGAGAAAAACTTCTTCCATCGTGGTGACGCAAATGCCGAAGTTATTCATGCCGAGTTTTGGCGCGTTTGATTCGAGGTGCTTAAACATGTCGGCGAATGTGTTCGAGGATTCCGAAGGAAGGATGAGACTTAGTTCGGTCGCGTTGTCGGATTTGATCACGACTCCCGGAACGTGTTGCTGCACCAACGCGCAAATGCGGTTTACATCGCAATGGTCGGCTTTGCTGATATTCAAATGGTATCCGGCACCTAGAAATTAATCGTTTGGAAAATGTAATGGCATTTTTAAACGTGTGCTAAATAAACATGGAAAACCATTAAAAAGTACTGAATAAATGTTGACAAATGTTGAATAAATATCGAAGTGTGTTGGATAAATTTTGAGAAATGAAAAATAAATGGTGGGAAACGTAGAATAAACGTTAAGAAACATTGGAAAGCATTGGAAAACATTGAAAAAACATTGAAAACGTTTGAAAATATTGAAAAACATTGATAAAACATTGAAAAACATAGATAAAACATTGAAAAAACATTGAAAACGTTGGAAAATATTGAAAATCATTAATAAGACATTGAAAACGTTAGAAAATACTAAAAAACATTGATAAAACATTGAAAAAACATTAAAAACGTTGGAAAACATTGGAAAACATTGAAAAAACATTGGATAACATTGAAAAAACATTGGAAAACATTGAAAAAACATTGAAAAAGTTGGAAAAACATTGGAAAACATTGAAAAAACATTGAAAACGTTGGAAAATATTGAAAAAACATTGAAAACGTTGGAAAATATTGAAAATCATTAATAAAACATTGAAAAAACATTGATAACATTGGGAAACATTGAAAAAACATTAAAAAACATTGAAAAAACATTGAAAAACATTGAAAAAACATTGAAAAACATTGAAAAAACATTGATAAAACATTGGAAAAACATTGGAAAACATTGAAAAACATTGGAAAACATTGAAAAAACATTGGAAAACATTGAAAAAACATTGGAAAACATTGAAAAAACATTGATAAAACATTAATAACGTTGGGAAATATTGAAAATCATTAATAAAACATTGAAAAAACATTGATAACATTGGGAAACATTGAAAAAACATTGGAAAACATTGAAAAAACATTGGAAAACATTGAAAAAACATTGATAAAACATTGAAAAAACATTGAAAAGATTAAATAAGCAAAATTACCGTATCTTTTCTTCAAAAACAACGGAGAACCGCAACACTCAATCTGCCCTCGTGCCATAATAGCGATCCTATCGCCCAGCACATCGGCCTCTTCCATAAAATGCGTGCTCAAAATAATGCACCGATCCTTCCTCGCTTCCTGCAGCAACTCCCAGATGGCTCTCCTCGCTTCCGGGTCCATCCCCGACGTCGGTTCATCCAACATAACTATCTAAAAACCCAAAAAAAAATCATTCCAAAACTAAAACACAAAAAAAAAAAAATACTTTTGGATTTCCAATCAGAGCGATTCCCAAATTCAACTTCCGCTTCATTCCGCCGGACAACTGCATGGCAAGCGTGTTCCTCTTGTCCCACAGCTGCAGTTTGTGCATCAGGTTTGTCACTTCCGTGTTGAGTTTCTTGGCCGAATTGATCTTGAGTTGTCCGAAAAACTTGAGGTGTTCGACCACCGTGAGCGTGCTGAACAGCATGTTGTGTTGGGGACACAGGCCGAGGTTCTCGCGAGCGAAGTCGATGTTGGTTCGTATGTCGTATCCGTTCACGATGGCCGTTCCGCTCGTGGGGGGGAACATTCCCGTCAGAATGGACATCGTGGTGGTTTTCCCGGCGCCGTTGTGACCGAGTAGAGCCGTTATTTGGCCCTCGTAGATGTTGAGACTCAAATTGTCCACGGCGGTTTTTCCTTTACCGTAATTCTGGGAATGAGAAAAATTAATTTGGAAAATCAGTTTAAATATTTATGTTTCATGTTTTATATGCAAAAAAAAGTGGAAAACGCACTTTTTAGGCACGAAATGACTACAAAAGTAGAAAAATCACTTTTTAGGCGTAAAAATTAAATTTTTTTTAACCTGAAAATTTATTTTTAAGCAATAAATTCACTTTTCAGATGCTTAAATTTAATTTTTACGTGCAAAAAACCAAATACTTTAACAAAAATCAACTTTTTTCCATAAAAATGGCATATTTCCAGTAGAAAAATTCACTTTTAGACGCGTAATCGGCCGTTTTACACCCAAAAATCAAACTTTCCATGTGAAAATAAAATTACTTTAGTTAAATTTCTTATTGCAATAGCCGTATCGAGACCGCTCGGTTCCTTTTCAAAGTTCATCGAGTTTAAATTATCAACGTCGCCTTCTTCCGAATGCATCTGTTCGATTCTGCACCAATAATCCTTCTGCAAAAAAAATAAATAAATAAAATAAAAATAATATAAATAACTTTTCTCAAAAATAATTACCGTGAATAAAAAATACCAAGGTTTTCCAACCCCATAAATCCCAGGAAACACATTGTCCAAATACCACGTTAAACCGCCATAGAGAAAAATATCGATAATAAACATCATAATTATATACGCCATCGTTAGATCGTCGCCTTGGTAACTCGGTTCGTTTAAATTAGTCCAATTAATCCCGATACCTGCAATTATTAATTAGTTTATTCAATAAAACCCAATTAAACTGAATTAAATTGAAATAACTCACTTCGGCCTTCGAAAGCGACGATAAAGCGAACCGCCCACGCCATCGCCATGTTTGGGAAAATGGCGACGAGCAGTTTCGATGAAATATTCAAATCGTGGTAGCTTCGAGACATCAAATTGAACGGGATGGAGAAGGTGAGCACCCAGGCGAGCACCCCGATGGCCGTGGCGATCGTGGCTGCGAAAATTAATTTTAATTTTAATTGTAATTTTGATTTTATTTAGATTTTATTTAGATTTTATTCCGCGTACGTTTTGAAAAGAAGCAGGAAATGAAGAAACAAAAGAAAATGGCGCTCGTGATGTATAAAACGAAAATAAATAATATTAATTCGGGAGATGAGTAAGATAGGACCGAGTATTCCTGCAGTTTGGAACACAAAAAGAAGACGATTATAATAGAGCTGATTAGCATCATGACGAATGAACTAATGAACCAGCCGATCCATTGCAGCCAGCCGGGTAGACCCATCAGTTTCATTAATTCCTGAAACATTAAATTCGACATTTTTAGTATTTTTCAGATTTTGAAAATTTAAAATTGAAAAGGAAAAAATTTAAAAAAAAAAAACGGAATTTATTCAATTGTGTTGACTCAATGTTTTGATTAAAACGTGTCATTAATAAAGATAAGCAACTGTTGATAGATGAAGGAGATAAAACAAACTGTAATAGTCTTTTATAAACGAAGTTCTGATAAAATTAAATCAGAATTTCATTTGTTTTTGTTATTTTTCAATTTTTTTTCGTTGATTTTCAATTTTTTTCAATTTTTCCTCTCCCTAAAAATGATAATTTAATTTATTTCGTAAATAAATAACCTATCACCTTAACACCCATTTCCTTTTCCCCCACAATGTATTTAATGAGCGTCGGCGAAATAAAGACGAAACTGAGAACGAGAAAAAGCGGCAACGTATTCTGAAGAAAATCTGAAAAACAGTTATCCTTATAATAAGGTGGGTAGGGAAATTTTTGCGTCGTTATCTAAAAAACAAAAAATAAAATAAATAAATATATCTTTTTTAAAATTTTTTAACTATTTACCTCGAATTGAGACGAATCAAAGCTGCTAGAAGTTAATTCCATAAACCGTAAAGCGATATTATGTTGTAGAATCATAAACGTTTCGTAGTTAACTTTTAAAAAAATATATAAATTATAAAATTTTAAAAATTTTAAATCCAAATTTCTCTTACTGAAATTCTTTCAATTCTTTCTCTTTCAATTCCAACTTACTGCCTGTAATTGGTTGCAATACACCGCAGACTAGCAAAAACTGCAAAATATTCTAAAATCTTCACAAAAATCTCTCAAAATCGACAAAAACCATCCAAAAACCTCGAAAAACCTCCCAGAACCTATAAAAATATAGAAAAAAAATCACAAAGAATCAATTTCTTTGCAAAAAATGCCAAAAAATTAACCAAAACAAGTAAACACTTATCTGAAATCCTTACATATTGACCTAACACCGATCAGGGCTGTTTGTACCAATCAAAATTGCCTAGAAAATAAAATAAAACCAAATTAACACAACAAAATTTTAAAAAAAAACTGAAAAAAACTGAAAAAACAAATTCCAAAAAATGTAGTTTACCTTCTAAGATGTCCTACCTGGCTAAGGTGCAGTTGGGGGTCGTCAACAGGCATTTGGGCGATCTGAAATAGCTAGAAAATAAATTTAAAAAATAAAAAACACATCAAAATCAATAAAAAAAAATTGCCAAATTTGGGAAACATTAATTTCCAATACAAACAACAAAGAACACAACAAATTCCATCAAAAAACCACCGAAATCGTGGCGGTGGAAAAGAACAAATGCTAGAGAAAATAAATAAAAACAACAAAAAACTCATCAAATTCCATCAAATACCACCGAAATCGCGAAAAATTATTGCTTAAAACAACCAAACTCACCAGCGAGGCGAGAACGAAACCAACATGGCGGTGTAAAAGAACAAATGCTGGAGAAAATAAATAAAAACAACAAAAAACTCATCAAATTCCATCAAATACCACCTAAATCGCGAAAAATTATTGCTTAAAACAACCAAACTCACCAGCGAGGCGAGAACGAAACCAACATGGCGGTGTAAAAGAACAAATGCTGGAGAAAATAAATAAAAACAACAAAAACCTCATCAAATTCCATCAAAAAACCACCGAAATCGTGAAAAATCATCGATCAAAACAACCAAACTCACCGTGTGAGATGTCCCGGGTTCCGCCCAGGCATTTGGACGGGCTGAAATGCCTAGAAAAGAAATTAAAACAACAAAACACACATCAAATTCCATCCAAATCGTGAAAAACCACAGAAATCGTGAAAAATCATCCCCCAAAACAACCAAACTCACCAGCGAGGCGAGAACGAAACCAACATGGCGGCGGAGGACAACAATTGCTGGAGGCGCCCCGCTATGCGGTGGCAATCTTGGGAAGGAGGTTAAGGGATGGAGGAGACGAAATCGAGCTTTCTGCACCAATCGCAGCCGCCAACAGGCCCAAGCCCGCACCCTTTGCCGCTGAATCTAAAGATTTCTTGCACTAGCAAATGATTATTTCAATGCTCATTGGCCAGTTTCTCAAATCTCATTCATTCGGTTGGTTACTTATTTTTCCCTCCAAATAGTTTTCTCTTCATTGATTGGTCCTTAAAATTCAGTTTCTACTAACTGACACGAGGTGGCGAATAGAGGGCGCTGCTAGAGTAGAAGAGGCGGCAAATTTGAACGCGCGACAAAAACCATCTTTTAGAAAACCGCTCATCAGTTGCAGTGGTTGCATAAATAAATAAATGAAATGATAATTGACGTTAATTCTCAATGTTTTTTTTTTATAAATCTCGACGAAATTTTCAATGTTTTTGATGAATCTCAAACGGTTTTTGTCAGATTTCTACAATTTTTAGTTCAATTTCTCCAAATTTTTCTCCAATTTCCCCAAATTTTTGTCAAACTTGCCCTAACCTAACGTGCCCTTAACCTAACGTAACCTAACCTAACGTGCCCTTAACCTAACCTAACCTAACGTGCCCTTAACTTAACGTAACGTAACCTAACCTAACCTAACCTACCGTAAACTAACCTAACCTAACCTAACGTGCCCTTAACCTAACCTAACCTAACGTGCCCTTAACCTAACGTAACCTAACCTAACCTAACCTAACCTACCGTAAACTAACCTAACCTAACCTAACGTGCCTTAACGTAACATAACCTTACGTGGTCTTGCCTTAACGTAACGTGTCTTTGTCACAAAACGTATTTTTGATTGTAAGAATTTTAATTTTTCTAACTTTGAACGAGATTTTAAAATCCAAGTTTTTCGAATTAATTGTTGACAATCTTTGAAGTTTTTTTCTCAAATTTTTTTCTTTTTTTCTTTCTTTATTTTATTATTTTATTTAATTTGCACAAAAATTATTCCCTTTCTTTCTCTCCTCACAAGTCAACACAACAGCCGTCAGTTGAGTTGCCATGGCATTAATCCCCCCTTCCTTTTATTCCCCCTTCCTTTCCCAATTTGGCCCTTTCTCTCTTGCCTCGTCGGTGACCGCAGCAACTCCGGAAACGAGATCTCAAATGCACTCAAATGAAATGAAATGAAAATTCCAGAAAACAAAAGATCAAACTTTATTCATTTATTCATTTATTCATTTATTGAATTTATTGCAAGTGGTCAGAATAAAAGTACGTAATATTGTTATCCTTGTGTTTCCAGAACAAAAGCGAAGTTTTCACTAATGAAATGTGTATTAGAGTCGGCAAATCCAAAACGGACTTGATGGCGTGCAATTGAGCTGTAGTTCGAGTCTTTCAAACTGATTTATTAATATCACCTTTAGAAAAGAAAACATATAATGTAAAATTGCTTTCATGCAAAACGATTCAATTTTTAAAATATACTCAACGGTTAATTTTGAAAATCCCAAAGGCCTTAATCGCTGCCTTAATCGATTTTCGACATGTTCTCTCGCTACAATGCACACTTGTAACAGATTTGTTGTTTAATTGTCAACATAAATTGTTACACTCAAAAACGGTTTGGTTGTTTTAACTAAATGTATCTGTAATCAATGTAAATTCAATATCATGTCTGTATGGACACTTATCATCCAAAAATTAAAGACAAAACCACAATCAAAATAAGAAACAAGCTGTTCAAATATAAGTATCATTTTTAATGATCACGTCATAAATAAATATCGTATAGCGGTAACAGTTTTATAAATGCTCTGATAAAACAATGACATTAAATAGAAATTTTAAAAATTATACACATTAATGTGCGTTTGTTCACATAATCAGTGATGACCAGACTCGACAAAAAAATCGAAAAATAAAATTCGAAAAAATAACATGAAATGAAATTTAAGTTATGTGACCGATTCTTCGACGACTCGCTGCTTGCGAGCAAAAGAGAGAAAAACTTGTTCCAGAGTTGCCTGACTCACGGAATAGTCTTCGAGATTAAACAGCGCTTTCGCCTTCTCCATCGACTCGAAGAGGTACGCCCATTTGGTCTCCACGTCCTTAATTTGGTAATGCACGAGTCCCTAAAACAAATGAATATAACTTAATACACAGTTTGCGGCAGCTACTTTTCCCTTATGCCGGGACTACTCGATTAAACGCCGGGCACTCAGCGGCAAGTTCAGCAATTGTCGGTGGCATCGAATAAACGCCGGGTTCCAAAAATGGGTGATTTTTCGCAAAAAGTCGAAGATTTTTGCGAAAGAATGAGCATTTTAAGCAAAAAAAATCATCATTTTTAGCAAAAAACCATCATTTTAAACGGAAAATCGGCGATTTTTAACAAAAAAAATCATCATTTTTAGCAAAAAAACCTCATTTTTTAGCAAAAAGTCATCATTTTAAACGGAAAATCGGCTGTTTTTAGCAAAAAAATCATCATTTTTAGCCATAAATCATCATTTTAAACGAAAAATCGGCTGTTTTTAGCAAAAAAATCATCATTTTTAGCCATAAATCATCATTTTTAGCCAAAAATGATCATTTAAAACGAAAAATCGGCGATTTTTAGCAAAAAAATCATCATTTTTAGCCATAAATTATGATTTTTGGCTAAAAATGATAATCGTCATTTTAAACAAAAAATCGGCAATTTTTAGCAAAAAATCGTCATTTTTAGCAAAAAATCATAATTTTAAACGAAAAATCGGCGATTTTTAGCAAATAATCGGCGATTTTTCAGTTATGAGCCGGGCCTCGAATAAGTGCCAGGTGGGGCGAGTCGAAGAAACTATTAAACGCCCCGGCGTTTATTCGAGGCAGTACAGTATATTTCAAATTTCAGAAAGTAGATCCCGTTTGTTTATAAGAAAAATAAATAAAAACATCGTTTGGAGATCAAAATTGATCCTAGGTAAATGACACAATGTTAATTTAAATCTTTTTTTTTTATCTTACTTGGTGTATGTCCTGAAGAACGGCACTTGGAAATGTCTGCTCAATGTATGTCTGTAATTCCGTCTGCTTATTTGTCATTAGATTGATGGTCGAACTAGCACCGGGCTTGAGTTTGGCTAAAACTGTAAATCCCTGACTGAATTTGTTCTTCAGATGCTGGATCGGACCAAAACACTGGAACTGACCGTTCACCATAATGCCCACTCTGTTGCAGAGCACTTCACATTCCTCCATACTAGAAAATTTGTCCAAAATTAGTCCAAAATTTCATCACTATCATTCACTACATTCATTTACCTATGCGAAGTCAAAACAACCGATATTCCCCGCCCGTTAGCGCTTCTTAGAATGTCCCATATTTTTCTCCTGGCGACCGGGTCCACTCCGGTCGTGGGCTCATCCAAAAATACGACCGGCGGATCTCCGATGAATCCCATGGCTGCACTCAGTTTTCTTTTATTTCCACCGCTAAATAAATAATTTTTTTTTAAAATAACTTTGTTCTAATCAGTTAAGTCTCTTTATTTCGAATACCTGTAGAAAAGCGTGATTTTATCGGCATGCTCGGTGAGGTCAAAGTCCACGATGTACTGATCGACAACCGCCTTTATTTGGGAACTGCAAATTCCACGAAGGTGAGCAAAAACGGTGAGGATTTCTCGTCCGGTCAAGTAATCGATGAGCGCATCAAATTGCGGGCAATAGCCAACTTGCTTTAAAAACTAAACCAAATATAGTTAGGTTAATGCACTTGGATGGATGAAAAACCTATCGGGGCTTACTTGTCCTCGCTTGTGCCGTACACTAGACCTGTTAATGTAAGCATCGCCGTGAGTGATGACCAAGTCGCCGGTAAGCATTTGAAATGTGGTCGTTTTGCCAGCGCCGTTAATTCCCAGCAGGCCAAAACATTCGGCGAAATGAACACCAAAACTCAAATCGTCAACGGCTGCAAAGTTGGAGAATACTTTCCTCAAGTCCTGCACCACCATAACATCGGTGTCGATGATGTCTGTATGGAAACGAAAAATGCTCTACAACTTTTCAATTGACATTGTTTCCTTTTAACGTTTGGAACAAACACCTTTCATTTACTTGTTAGTACAAGACAACCCTTGCTATTGCCATCAAACAGTTGGTGATAACCAGAATTCATTGTATACTCTTTCCGAACTCAAGAAGAGCCCTGGAAGCTGGGCTCCCATTGGCCTACTTGGAACTGCAATGCAACTACTGCTACACTAGTGAGATAGCTCGGCCAATGGGAGCCCAGCTTCCAGGGCTCTTCTTGAGTTCGGAAAGAGTATAGTGAAATAATTTGTAATGGGAGAAATTTTTGTCAGCAATTACAATTTCGGTTTTTCGTTCGTTACATTTGTTTAATGTAACACAACCCAGTCTAAAGGTGGAAACACAAGGGAGCGGGTAAAATTCCAAAGCTTGCTAGCACAAGTTTAATGAGGGAGTCATTTACAAGCTCACTTGACCCCACTTTTGGCTTACCAGCTTAACTGGCAAACTCAAGCTAGCTACCGTCTTCCCCCAAAATCTCCTCTAAGAATTTCCTCACGATTCTGATTGGCTGTCAAAGTCACATGACCAAAACGCCAGCAAGCTTGAAGCTGGTCAACCGAATTCAGTTTGATCGGAGCGGGTGAGTACAAGATCGCTTCAAAACAAACCTTTGAATAAAAACGCAAGCTTGTGTTTGCTCAAGCAGGTGAGTTTTTAGCCGCTTTTTCAAGTAAAAGCAAGTTTTTAAATTTTACCCGCTCCCTTGTGTTTCCACCTTTAGAAGCCCTGGTGTAGTTCACACTTAAATCACTTTTGTACAAAGTCTAATTTCTACACGTTTGTTCTGACGTGTAGAAAAGCAATAACGTAAACATAAATAACTCACTTGGATCGTGAATTCGCCGCTTTTCCGCAAGCACATCTTCATCTAACGCATTTCCCAGTCCGTCGAACGTGTTGACATTGTTTCTATTTCCAATCAATTGGTTTTTTCCCCGGCGAATTTTATACCAAAGCGTGTAGAAAACTCCCTGTTCGATGAGCGCCAAAATACCGAAATATAACACTCCGGTCACAGCCATCATGGTAACTTCCTGACTAATTCCGCTATCCCACTTAAAATAATCAGGCTTCACAGGAGGCAAACCAGTCAAACCCCCAAAGATTTCATTGAAAGATGAAATCTGAACCATTTTCATCAATGCCACGGTCACGGTGAAATTCGGTACAAGCCGAAACAGCCACTGAACGTCTCGTGCAATGTCCTTCAACGAATCGGAGCCGTATTGTTGGAACGTGTTGATGGTGATGCTCAAAGTGATGCCGGCTAACAAGTTGGCAATCGTCAGACGGCTGAATCCCGTTGCCGGAACCTTGGCCATGAACGACACGATGTAGGTAAAGGGAATCGAACACCAGCCGTACAATATGAGCAGTAAAATCACAATTCCTGCAAATTAAACACAATCAACTGAATAATTGTATGGGACAATGTCGTCGATGTTCAAAACGGCACAAATTTTGAATTTAGTAATCTAACTACCATCTTCACACCGAAAATAACACCATGGTGTTGTATTCGAGTAATCGAGTTATGCTAGAAATGGCAATTTTGTAAACATAGATCAAATATTCGAATATAACACCACTTCAGCTTTCACACCATGGTGTTGTATTTGTTATATTCAAGTTTTTTATTGTTTTCGAATACACCATGGTGTTATGTTCAAATTTTTATAAAAAGATTTAGAACGTACAGTATATGCATCCAAAATGTGCACTGGATAAAGTTAATTTTACATATTAGACATAACACATTTATTTATTGAAGGTGTGTTGTGCAGTACTGCCAACAGAGTTGTTTAGAAATGTGTGAATTCAAGTTAGTTAGTGTTAGGTTAGGTTTTTACTTTTATAACAAACTTACATGATATTGAATGAATATAAGACCATGATGTTAAATTCGAATACAACACCATGGTCTTATTTTCGGTCGAAGATGGTAGGCAAAACAAGCAATAAAAAACTAAACCTTTGTTTACCTACCAAAAAAAAACCAAACTATGCTAACATTGTTTGATTGATTAAAAGTGGAAAAAGCTTACTTTGCAAATTATAAAATAAATAAAATCCATCATTCTAATCACTTTTTAAACTAAAATACATTGAAAATAAACAGAACTACTTTTCCGCATTGTAGAGCACAGACCACAGTTAGGCGTAAACTGGCTTAGCCAATAGGAATTAGGAAAACGTTGTGGTGGTTTTGAGGAAAGGCACAGTTCCTAGGACCTACAAACTAGCAGAGATTCAGGAGGCATCCATAAAAAATTGTAATACATGTGCGGTAAAAATTTCAGACAAATGCTTCTAAAAATCAAAGTGCCTAGAATCTACGAAGGTCTTAAAGTGGCCCTGGGAGTGTGCGCCTGCCTCTCTCATCCTGAGAGAAAGCTTACTTGCTCAACATTCTTGCCAGTGGGAATCAGCGTTGACAGACGATCAGCCGCAATTAAGTCGATAAACATTACTGCCAACTTAACAGGTGCACTCTTTGCTTTATTCTATGGAAAATCAATCTCACCTTAGTCAAACGGCTCACCTTAAAGGTAGGTTCACACTTGTGTTCACACTAGACCCAACGCAAGAAAACTGACGCAACGCAAGCTGCTTGCGTGCAAAATTCTTGACATTGAAGCCAATTCCTGCTTTAACTCCAAGTTGAAGTAAACGACGCAACGCAAGAAAAGGTCTTGCAGCCAACCAATCACGATCAACACCAATCACGATCGACTCATCGATTCACGTCTGGTTGGCGAGACTTTGCCACATCCAAGCAAGCTGCTATTTTCGGATTCTGGAACTAGTTCTAGAACTAGATCCAATTCCAGGTTTCATTGAAACCATCTGATCGGCCAGACGCAACATCAATTGTTTCAGCTCTGTCTAAACGTGCCATACAGTGTGAACAGACTCTGCATTGCATTTGATTAATTTTTCCTTGCATTGCTTTGCATCGCCCCTAGTGTGAACACAAGTGTGAACCTAGCTTAACCCAGTGGTTCTTAACCTTTTTGGAGAGTCCAGCACCCCCTTGGATGCATAAAAACCACTGGCCTACTCCTTTCCTAAATACAATAATATTTCCTTTAAAAATTGAAACTAAATAAGACGTTACCAGTTTTCTCTCCGCCAGTGAACGTCCCCGTCTGGTCTACGGTGGAAAAAAGTATCATGAGCAAAACGGAGCAAACAATGTGCGTAGCATAATCCCAAACGAAAGAAGCGGCCCAGAAAACAGCGCCGTCGACGCCGGTCATGAGTTGCAGATGTTTGGACTTGGTGGCCCGCTCGTGGATCGGAAACACGATGAACGACGAAGAGAGAAACGAAAGCCCGACCGGCACAAACACGCCCAGCATGATCGACTTCACCATCTGTATGATGGCGGCGATGGGGAAGTTGCTCTTCTGGTCCGTCTCCAAAGGCGCGTTCTCGACGACCAACGACACGTTTTCCGTCTTGTTGTAATGTCTCGCCATCGCGTTGTGCAACAAATTGAGCGCTAGCGGTTCGGTGTGGTAGAAGAGCCCGTTGTACCACAAGTTCATCTTGGTTTTGTCGCCGGACTCGCTGAAATTGGCTCCGACGATGTATTTGTTGGAATAATCGATGAAGTGCTTCTGGCTGAGTTCCTTCAGGTAGTCCATGGCGTCGCCGCTGACGTTGACGAACGTGGTGTCTGTCGGGAACGAGGAATGGTAATAGTATTCGTAATCTTCGTTGAGGTTTTTTTGGAAAACCGTGGTGGCGCCGTACTGCGATATGTCCATGGTTAATGCGGGTAAGGAGGTGGGAGTTAAATCCAGTCTGTTGTTGACTATCAGGACGGTTGTTATCATTATGACTGGTAAAAGAATCTGTTGAAATAGAATAAGTTAAATTATATGAATTGTTGAATTATAATTTCATATAATATTCATATATATTTCAATATATGTCAATTATATTGAAATTGTTGAAATAATAATAATATTGTTGAAATTGTATTTTTTATTGGTGAAATTGTATTTTTTATTGTTGAAATTGTATTTTTTATTGTTGAAATTGTATTTTTTATTGTTGAAATTGTATTTTTTATTGTTAAAATTGTATATTTTATTGTTGAAATTGTATTTTTTATTGTTAAAATTTTATTTTTTATTGTTGAAATTGAAATCGCCAATTTGGCACAAAATCTTTTAAAAATCGCCAATTTGGGACAAAATCCTTTAAAATCGCCAATTTGAGACAAAATCTTTTAAAAATCGCCAATTTGGGACAAAATCTTTTAAAAATCGCCAATTTGGGACAAAATCTTTTAAAAATCGCCAATTTGGGACAAAATCTTTTAAAAATCGCCAATTTGGGACAAAATCTTTTAAAAATCGCCAATTTGGGACAAAATCTTTTAAAAATCGCCAATTTGGGACAAAATCTTTTAAAAATCGCCAATTTGGGACAAAATCTTTTAAAAATCGCCAATTTAGCACAAAATCTTTTAAAAATCGCCAATTTAGGACAAAATCTTTTAAAAATCACCAATTTGGGACAAAATCTTTTAAAAATCGCCAATTGGGAGCTCGTCTATGCAGTCCCCATTTAATGGTTATGCCCATCTTCGATTTGATCATCGCCAATTTTTTCTTACTTGAGCTAACAGCAAGACCCAACGGCGTTTCGAATAATACCATCGTTTCAAGAGCAACGCCGTAAACGGTTGCATCCACGAATTAAAACCCGTTGATCGTTGGATGCCGCTCACTCCGTTTCCAACTGCAACTGCAAAAATCAAATTTAAAAAAACAACACTTTATTTATTATTATTTTTTACAATATATTTACCATAATTACCAGTATAATGAAGTAAATTAGCGTTCGATTGATTTTGCTGGATCACGCCGTTGTTGACGCTGCTGCCGCTGCTTTCCTTGACGCTTTCGCCAACCTTGAGAAAAACTTCTTCCATCGTGGTGACGCAAATGCCGAAGTTATTCATGCCGAGTTTTGGCGCGTTTGATTCGAGGTGCTTAAACATGTCGGCGAATGTGTTCGAGGATTCCGAAGGAAGGATGAGACTTAGTTCGGTCGCGTTGTCGGATTTGATCACGACTCCCGGAACGTGTTGCTGCACCAACGCGCAAATGCGGTTTACATCGCAATGGTCGGCTTTGCTGATATTCAAATGGTATCCGGCACCTAGAAATTAATCGTTTGGAAAATGTAATGGCATTTTTAAACGTGTGCTAAATAAACATGGAAAACCATTAAAAAGTACTGAATAAATGTTGACAAATGTTGAATAAATATCGAAGTGTGTTGGATAAATTTTGAGAAATGAAAAATAAATGGTGGGAAACGTAGAATAAACGTTAAGAAACATTGGAAAGCATTGGAAAACATTGAAAAAACATTGAAAACGTTTGAAAATATTGAAAAACATTGATAAAACATTGAAAAACATAGATAAAACATTGAAAAAACATTGAAAACGTTGGAAAATATTGAAAATCATTAATAAGACATTGAAAACGTTAGAAAATACTAAAAAACATTGATAAAACATTGAAAAAACATTAAAAACGTTGGAAAACATTGGAAAACATTGAAAAAACATTGGATAACATTGAAAAAACATTGGAAAACATTGAAAAAACATTGAAAAAGTTGGAAAAACATTGGAAAACATTGAAAAAACATTGAAAACGTTGGAAAATATTGAAAAAACATTGAAAACGTTGGAAAATATTGAAAATCATTAATAAAACATTGAAAAAACATTGATAACATTGGGAAACATTGAAAAAACATTAAAAAACATTGAAAAAACATTGAAAAACATTGAAAAAACATTGAAAAACATTGAAAAAACATTGATAAAACATTGGAAAAACATTGGAAAACATTGAAAAACATTGGAAAACATTGAAAAAACATTGGAAAACATTGAAAAAACATTGGAAAACATTGAAAAAACATTGATAAAACATTAATAACGTTGGGAAATATTGAAAATCATTAATAAAACATTGAAAAAACATTGATAACATTGGGAAACATTGAAAAAACATTGGAAAACATTGAAAAAACATTGGAAAACATTGAAAAAACATTGATAAAACATTGAAAAAACATTGAAAAGATTAAATAAGCAAAATTACCGTATCTTTTCTTCAAAAACAACGGAGAACCGCAACACTCAATCTGCCCTCGTGCCATAATAGCGATCCTATCGCCCAGCACATCGGCCTCTTCCATAAAATGCGTGCTCAAAATAATGCACCGATCCTTCCTCGCTTCCTGCAGCAACTCCCAGATGGCTCTCCTCGCTTCCGGGTCCATCCCCGACGTCGGTTCATCCAACATAACTATCTAAAAACCCAAAAAAAAATCATTCCAAAACTAAAACACAAAAAAAAAAAAATACTTTTGGATTTCCAATCAGAGCGATTCCCAAATTCAACTTCCGCTTCATTCCGCCGGACAACTGCATGGCAAGCGTGTTCCTCTTGTCCCACAGCTGCAGTTTGTGCATCAGGTTTGTCACTTCCGTGTTGAGTTTCTTGGCCGAATTGATCTTGAGTTGTCCGAAAAACTTGAGGTGTTCGACCACCGTGAGCGTGCTGAACAGCATGTTGTGTTGGGGACACAGGCCGAGGTTCTCGCGAGCGAAGTCGATGTTGGTTCGTATGTCGTATCCGTTCACGATGGCCGTTCCGCTCGTGGGGGGGAACATTCCCGTCAGAATGGACATCGTGGTGGTTTTCCCGGCGCCGTTGTGACCGAGTAGAGCCGTTATTTGGCCCTCGTAGATGTTGAGACTCAAATTGTCCACGGCGGTTTTTCCTTTACCGTAATTCTGGGAATGAGAAAAATTAATTTGGAAAATCAGTTTAAATATTTATGTTTCATGTTTTATATGCAAAAAAAAGTGGAAAACGCACTTTTTAGGCACGAAATGACTACAAAAGTAGAAAAATCACTTTTTAGGCGTAAAAATTAAATTTTTTTTAACCTGAAAATTTATTTTTAAGCAATAAATTCACTTTTCAGATGCTTAAATTTAATTTTTACGTGCAAAAAACCAAATACTTTAACAAAAATCAACTTTTTTCCATAAAAATGGCATATTTCCAGTAGAAAAATTCACTTTTAGACGCGTAATCGGCCGTTTTACACCCAAAAATCAAACTTTCCATGTGAAAATAAAATTACTTTAGTTAAATTTCTTATTGCAATAGCCGTATCGAGACCGCTCGGTTCCTTTTCAAAGTTCATCGAGTTTAAATTATCAACGTCGCCTTCTTCCGAATGCATCTGTTCGATTCTGCACCAATAATCCTTCTGCAAAAAAAATAAATAAATAAAATAAAAATAATATAAATAACTTTTCTCAAAAATAATTACCGTGAATAAAAAATACCAAGGTTTTCCAACCCCATAAATCCCAGGAAACACATTGTCCAAATACCACGTTAAACCGCCATAGAGAAAAATATCGATAATAAACATCATAATTATATACGCCATCGTTAGATCGTCGCCTTGGTAACTCGGTTCGTTTAAATTAGTCCAATTAATCCCGATACCTGCAATTATTAATTAGTTTATTCAATAAAACCCAATTAAACTGAATTAAATTGAAATAACTCACTTCGGCCTTCGAAAGCGACGATAAAGCGAACCGCCCACGCCATCGCCATGTTTGGGAAAATGGCGACGAGCAGTTTCGATGAAATATTCAAATCGTGGTAGCTTCGAGACATCAAATTGAACGGGATGGAGAAGGTGAGCACCCAGGCGAGCACCCCGATGGCCGTGGCGATCGTGGCTGCGAAAATTAATTTTAATTTTAATTGTAATTTTGATTTTATTTAGATTTTATTTAGATTTTATTCCGCGTACGTTTTGAAAAGAAGCAGGAAATGAAGAAACAAAAGAAAATGGCGCTCGTGATGTATAAAACGAAAATAAATAATATTAATTCGGGAGATGAGTAAGATAGGACCGAGTATTCCTGCAGTTTGGAACACAAAAAGAAGACGATTATAATAGAGCTGATTAGCATCATGACGAATGAACTAATGAACCAGCCGATCCATTGCAGCCAGCCGGGTAGACCCATCAGTTTCATTAATTCCTGAAACATTAAATTCGACATTTTTAGTATTTTTCAGATTTTGAAAATTTAAAATTGAAAAGGAAAAAATTTAAAAAAAAAAAACGGAATTTATTCAATTGTGTTGACTCAATGTTTTGATTAAAACGTGTCATTAATAAAGATAAGCAACTGTTGATAGATGAAGGAGATAAAACAAACTGTAATAGTCTTTTATAAACGAAGTTCTGATAAAATTAAATCAGAATTTCATTTGTTTTTGTTATTTTTCAATTTTTTTTCGTTGATTTTCAATTTTTTTCAATTTTTCCTCTCCCTAAAAATGATAATTTAATTTATTTCGTAAATAAATAACCTATCACCTTAACACCCATTTCCTTTTCCCCCACAATGTATTTAATGAGCGTCGGCGAAATAAAGACGAAACTGAGAACGAGAAAAAGCGGCAACGTATTCTGAAGAAAATCTGAAAAACAGTTATCCTTATAATAAGGTGGGTAGGGAAATTTTTGCGTCGTTATCTAAAAAACAAAAAATAAAATAAATAAATATATCTTTTTTAAAATTTTTTAACTATTTACCTCGAATTGAGACGAATCAAAGCTGCTAGAAGTTAATTCCATAAACCGTAAAGCGATATTATGTTGTAGAATCATAAACGTTTCGTAGTTAACTTTTAAAAAAATATATAAATTATAAAATTTTAAAAATTTTAAATCCAAATTTCTCTTACTGAAATTCTTTCAATTCTTTCTCTTTCAATTCCAACTTACTGCCTGTAATTGGTTGCAATACACCGCAGACTAGCAAAAACTGCAAAATATTCTAAAATCTTCACAAAAATCTCTCAAAATCGACAAAAACCATCCAAAAACCTCGAAAAACCTCCCAGAACCTATAAAAATATAGAAAAAAAATCACAAAGAATCAATTTCTTTGCAAAAAATGCCAAAAAATTAACCAAAACAAGTAAACACTTATCTGAAATCCTTACATATTGACCTAACACCGATCAGGGCTGTTTGTACCAATCAAAATTGCCTAGAAAATAAAATAAAACCAAATTAACACAACAAAATTTTAAAAAAAAACTGAAAAAAACTGAAAAAACAAATTCCAAAAAATGTAGTTTACCTTCTAAGATGTCCTACCTGGCTAAGGTGCAGTTGGGGGTCGTCAACAGGCATTTGGGCGATCTGAAATAGCTAGAAAATAAATTTAAAAAATAAAAAACACATCAAAATCAATAAAAAAAAATTGCCAAATTTGGGAAACATTAATTTCCAATACAAACAACAAAGAACACAACAAATTCCATCAAAAAACCACCGAAATCGTGGCGGTGGAAAAGAACAAATGCTAGAGAAAATAAATAAAAACAACAAAAAACTCATCAAATTCCATCAAATACCACCGAAATCGCGAAAAATTATTGCTTAAAACAACCAAACTCACCAGCGAGGCGAGAACGAAACCAACATGGCGGTGTAAAAGAACAAATGCTGGAGAAAATAAATAAAAACAACAAAAAACTCATCAAATTCCATCAAATACCACCTAAATCGCGAAAAATTATTGCTTAAAACAACCAAACTCACCAGCGAGGCGAGAACGAAACCAACATGGCGGTGTAAAAGAACAAATGCTGGAGAAAATAAATAAAAACAACAAAAACCTCATCAAATTCCATCAAAAAACCATCGAAATCGTGAAAAATCATCGATCAAAACAACCAAACTCACCGTGTGAGATGTCCCGGGTTCCGCCCAGGCATTTGGACGGGCTGAAATGCCTAGAAAAGAAATTAAAACAACAAAACACACATCAAATTCCATCCAAATCGTGAAAAACCACAGAAATCGTGAAAAATCATCCCCCAAAACAACCAAACTCACCAGCGAGGCGAGAACGAAACCAACATGGCGGCGGAGGACAACAATTGCTGGAGGCGCCCCGCTATGCGGTGGCAATCTTGGGAAGGAGGTTAAGGGATGGAGGAGACGAAATCGAGCTTTCTGCACCAATCGCAGCCGCCAACAGGCCCAAGCCCGCACCCTTTGCCGCTGAATCTAAAGATTTCTTGCACTAGCAAATGATTATTTCAATGCTCATTGGCCAGTTTCTCAAATCTCATTCATTCGGTTGGTTACTTATTTTTCCCTCCAAATAGTTTTCTCTTCATTGATTGGTCCTTAAAATTCAGTTTCTACTAACTGACACGAGGTGGCGAATAGAGGGCGCTGCTAGAGTAGAAGAGGCGGCAAATTTGAACGCGCGACAAAAACCATCTTTTAGAAAACCGCTCATCAGTTGCAGTGGTTGCATAAATAAATAAATGAAATGATAATTGACGTTAATTCTCAATGTTTTTTTTTTATAAATCTCGACGAAATTTTCAATGTTTTTGATGAATCTCAAACGGTTTTTGTCAGATTTCTACAATTTTTAGTTCAATTTCTCCAAATTTTTCTCCAATTTCCCCAAATTTTTGTCAAACTTGCCCTAACCTAACGTGCCCTTAACCTAACGTAACCTAACCTAACGTGCCCTTAACCTAACCTAACCTAACGTGCCCTTAACTTAACGTAACGTAACCTAACCTAACCTAACCTACCGTAAACTAACCTAACCTAACCTAACGTGCCCTTAACCTAACCTAACCTAACGTGCCCTTAACCTAACGTAACCTAACCTAACCTAACCTAACCTACCGTAAACTAACCTAACCTAACCTAACGTGCCTTAACGTAACATAACCTTACGTGGTCTTGCCTTAACGTAACGTGTCTTTGTCACAAAACGTATTTTTGATTGTAAGAATTTTAATTTTTCTAACTTTGAACGAGATTTTAAAATCCAAGTTTTTCGAATTAATTGTTGACAATCTTTGAAGTTTTTTTCTCAAATTTTTTTCTTTTTTTCTTTCTTTATTTTATTATTTTATTTAATTTGCACAAAAATTATTCCCTTTCTTTCTCTCCTCACAAGTCAACACAACAGCCGTCAGTTGAGTTGCCATGGCATTAATCCCCCCTTCCTTTTATTCCCCCTTCCTTTCCCAATTTGGCCCTTTCTCTCTTGCCTCGTCGGTGACCGCAGCAACTCCGGAAACGAGATCTCAAATGCACTCAAATGAAATGAAATGAAAATTCCAGAAAACAAAAGATCAAACTTTATTCATTTATTCATTTATTCATTTATTGAATTTATTGCAAGTGGTCAGAATAAAAGTACGTAATATTGTTATCCTTGTGTTTCCAGAACAAAAGCGAAGTTTTCACTAATGAAATGTGTATTAGAGTCGGCAAATCCAAAACGGACTTGATGGCGTGCAATTGAGCTGTAGTTCGAGTCTTTCAAACTGATTTATTAATATCACCTTTAGAAAAGAAAACATATAATGTAAAATTGCTTTCATGCAAAACGATTCAATTTTTAAAATATACTCAACGGTTAATTTTGAAAATCCCAAAGGCCTTAATCGCTGCCTTAATCGATTTTCGACATGTTCTCTCGCTACAATGCACACTTGTAACAGATTTGTTGTTTAATTGTCAACATAAATTGTTACACTCAAAAACGGTTTGGTTGTTTTAACTAAATGTATCTGTAATCAATGTAAATTCAATATCATGTCTGTATGGACACTTATCATCCAAAAATTAAAGACAAAACCACAATCAAAATAAGAAACAAGCTGTTCAAATATAAGTATCATTTTTAATGATCACGTCATAAATAAATATCGTATAGCGGTAACAGTTTTATAAATGCTCTGATAAAACAATGACATTAAATAGAAATTTTAAAAATTATACACATTAATGTGCGTTTGTTCACATAATCAGTGATGACCAGACTCGACAAAAAAATCGAAAAATAAAATTCGAAAAAATAACATGAAATGAAATTTAAGTTATGTGACCGATTCTTCGACGACTCGCTGCTTGCGAGCAAAAGAGAGAAAAACTTGTTCCAGAGTTGCCTGACTCACGGAATAGTCTTCGAGATTAAACAGCGCTTTCGCCTTCTCCATCGACTCGAAGAGGTACGCCCATTTGGTCTCCACGTCCTTAATTTGGTAATGCACGAGTCCCTAAAACAAATGAATATAACTTAATACACAGTTTGCGGCAGCTACTTTTCCCTTATGCCGGGACTACTCGATTAAACGCCGGGCACTCAGCGGCAAGTTCAGCAATTGTCGGTGGCATCGAATAAACGCCGGGTTCCAAAAATGGGTGATTTTTCGCAAAAAGTCGAAGATTTTTGCGAAAGAATGAGCATTTTAAGCAAAAAAAATCATCATTTTTAGCAAAAAACCATCATTTTAAACGGAAAATCGGCGATTTTTAACAAAAAAAATCATCATTTTTAGCAAAAAAACCTCATTTTTTAGCAAAAAGTCATCATTTTAAACGGAAAATCGGCTGTTTTTAGCAAAAAAATCATCATTTTTAGCCATAAATCATCATTTTAAACGAAAAATCGGCTGTTTTTAGCAAAAAAATCATCATTTTTAGCCATAAATCATCATTTTTAGCCAAAAATGATCATTTAAAACGAAAAATCGGCGATTTTTAGCAAAAAAATCATCATTTTTAGCCATAAATTATGATTTTTGGCTAAAAATGATAATCGTCATTTTAAACAAAAAATCGGCAATTTTTAGCAAAAAATCGTCATTTTTAGCAAAAAATCATAATTTTAAACGAAAAATCGGCGATTTTTAGCAAATAATCGGCGATTTTTCAGTTATGAGCCGGGCCTCGAATAAGTGCCAGGTGGGGCGAGTCGAAGAAACTATTAAACGCCCCGGCGTTTATTCGAGGCAGTACAGTATATTTCAAATTTCAGAAAGTAGATCCCGTTTGTTTATAAGAAAAATAAATAAAAACATCGTTTGGAGATCAAAATTGATCCTAGGTAAATGACACAATGTTAATTTAAATCTTTTTTTTTTATCTTACTTGGTGTATGTCCTGAAGAACGGCACTTGGAAATGTCTGCTCAATGTATGTCTGTAATTCCGTCTGCTTATTTGTCATTAGATTGATGGTCGAACTAGCACCGGGCTTGAGTTTGGCTAAAACTGTAAATCCCTGACTGAATTTGTTCTTCAGATGCTGGATCGGACCAAAACACTGGAACTGACCGTTCACCATAATGCCCACTCTGTTGCAGAGCACTTCACATTCCTCCATACTAGAAAATTTGTCCAAAATTAGTCCAAAATTTCATCACTATCATTCACTACATTCATTTACCTATGCGAAGTCAAAACAACCGATATTCCCCGCCCGTTAGCGCTTCTTAGAATGTCCCATATTTTTCTCCTGGCGACCGGGTCCACTCCGGTCGTGGGCTCATCCAAAAATACGACCGGCGGATCTCCGATGAATCCCATGGCTGCACTCAGTTTTCTTTTATTTCCACCGCTAAATAAATAATTTTTTTTTAAAATAACTTTGTTCTAATCAGTTAAGTCTCTTTATTTCGAATACCTGTAGAAAAGCGTGATTTTATCGGCATGCTCGGTGAGGTCAAAGTCCACGATGTACTGATCGACAACCGCCTTTATTTGGGAACTGCAAATTCCACGAAGGTGAGCAAAAACGGTGAGGATTTCTCGTCCGGTCAAGTAATCGATGAGCGCATCAAATTGCGGGCAATAGCCAACTTGCTTTAAAAACTAAACCAAATATAGTTAGGTTAATGCACTTGGATGGATGAAAAACCTATCGGGGCTTACTTGTCCTCGCTTGTGCCGTACACTAGACCTGTTAATGTAAGCATCGCCGTGAGTGATGACCAAGTCGCCGGTAAGCATTTGAAATGTGGTCGTTTTGCCAGCGCCGTTAATTCCCAGCAGGCCAAAACATTCGGCGAAATGAACACCAAAACTCAAATCGTCAACGGCTGCAAAGTTGGAGAATACTTTCCTCAAGTCCTGCACCACCATAACATCGGTGTCGATGATGTCTGTATGGAAACGAAAAATGCTCTACAACTTTTCAATTGACATTGTTTCCTTTTAACGTTTGGAACAAACACCTTTCATTTACTTGTTAGTACAAGACAACCCTTGCTATTGCCATCAAACAGTTGGTGATAACCAGAATTCATTGTATACTCTTTCCGAACTCAAGAAGAGCCCTGGAAGCTGGGCTCCCATTGGCCTACTTGGAACTGCAATGCAACTACTGCTACACTAGTGAGATAGCTCGGCCAATGGGAGCCCAGCTTCCAGGGCTCTTCTTGAGTTCGGAAAGAGTATAGTGAAATAATTTGTAATGGGAGAAATTTTTGTCAGCAATTACAATTTCGGTTTTTCGTTCGTTACATTTGTTTAATGTAACACAACCCAGTCTAAAGGTGGAAACACAAGGGAGCGGGTAAAATTCCAAAGCTTGCTAGCACAAGTTTAATGAGGGAGTCATTTACAAGCTCACTTGACCCCACTTTTGGCTTACCAGCTTAACTGGCAAACTCAAGCTAGCTACCGTCTTCCCCCAAAATCTCCTCTAAGAATTTCCTCACGATTCTGATTGGCTGTCAAAGTCACATGACCAAAACGCCAGCAAGCTTGAAGCTGGTCAACCGAATTCAGTTTGATCGGAGCGGGTGAGTACAAGATCGCTTCAAAACAAACCTTTGAATAAAAACGCAAGCTTGTGTTTTCTCAAGCAGGTGAGTTTTTAGCCGCTTTTTCAAGTAAAAGCAAGTTTTTAAATTTTACCCGCTCCCTTGTGTTTCCACCTTTAGAAGCCCTGGTGTAGTTCACACTTAAATCACTTTTGTACAAAGTCTAATTTCTACACGTTTGTTCTGACGTGTAGAAAAGCAATAACGTAAACATAAATAACTCACTTGGATCGTGAATTCGCCGCTTTTCCGCAAGCACATCTTCATCTAACGCATTTCCCAGTCCGTCGAACGTGTTGACATTGTTTCTATTTCCAATCAATTGGTTTTTTCCCCGGCGAATTTTATACCAAAGCGTGTAGAAAACTCCCTGTTCGATGAGCGCCAAAATACCGAAATATAACACTCCGGTCACAGCCATCATGGTAACTTCCTGACTAATTCCGCTATCCCACTTAAAATAATCAGGCTTCACAGGAGGCAAACCAGTCAAACCCCCAAAGATTTCATTGAAAGATGAAATCTGAACCATTTTCATCAATGCCACGGTCACGGTGAAATTCGGTACAAGCCGAAACAGCCACTGAACGTCTCGTGCAATGTCCTTCAACGAATCGGAGCCGTATTGTTGGAACGTGTTGATGGTGATGCTCAAAGTGATGCCGGCTAACAAGTTGGCAATCGTCAGACGGCTGAATCCCGTTGCCGGAACCTTGGCCATGAACGACACGATGTAGGTAAAGGGAATCGAACACCAGCCGTACAATATGAGCAGTAAAATCACAATTCCTGCAAATTAAACACAATCAACTGAATAATTGTATGGGACAATGTCGTCGATGTTCAAAACGGCACAAATTTTGAATTTAGTAATCTAACTACCATCTTCACACCGAAAATAACACCATGGTGTTGTATTCGAGTAATCGAGTTATGCTAGAAATGGCAATTTTGTAAACATAGATCAAATATTCGAATATAACACCACTTCAGCTTTCACACCATGGTGTTGTATTTGTTATATTCAAGTTTTTTATTGTTTTCGAATACACCTGTTGTAGTAAAATATGAGATCTATGAATACGCATTTAAGATGCAATTCTTGATTTCTACCTCAAGGAGGGATTTAAAGGGATGAAGGAGGAAATCACCCGAGGCAAGGCCATGGGAAAGTGCATTAAATTATTCTGCTGTTTGAATTAAAGAGTTTTAAAAGGAAGTAGGTCATTGACTTCACCTGCTTCTATCACAACTGGTTTTTTTGGAACGTTTCATTTTACTGGAGGGAAAATGAATAAATGACGTGATTTGTTTACATGTACTTTGTTGGCAAAATCACACATATTAACCATTTTTAGGAAAGTGGGAGGTAATTAAAGTGAAAGTGGGGGTAAATCGTATGGACTTCCAATGACAGTGGGCAACATTTGCCATTGTTTAAAGTTTTCTGAGGGTATTGGAAGTGGGGGTTACGGCAAAATTAAAAGTGGGGGTAATTTTAAACGGTTTGTCTCGAGATGGTGAGTCGAATGCTATATTGCACGTATGGGTCAGGGTGTTTGATCACATGTTGAATCTGCACTTGGTGAAATTTTGGCTATGTCCAACACGCTTCATTGGTGAAATTTTGGCTATGTCCAACACGCTTTGTTGGTGAAATTTGGCTATGTCCAACACGCTTCGTTGGTGATATTTTGACTATGTTCCACAAGCTTGGTTTGATATTTCGGCTATGTTCCACAAGCTTGGTTTGATATTTCGGCTATGTTCCACAAGCTTGGTTTGATATTTCGGCTATGTTCCACAAGCTTGGTTTGATATTTTGACTATGTGCCACAAGCTTGGTTTGATATTTCGGCTATGTTCCACAAGCTTGGTTTGATATTTTGACTATGTCCATCACGCTTGGTTCGATATTTTGACTAAGTTCCACAAGCTTGGTTTGATATTCCGGCTATGTCCATCACGCTTGGTTCGATATTTTGACTAAGTTCCACAAGCTTCTATATTTATATTTGTACTTATTTCTTATTTCATGTATTTATATTTGCAATTATTTCTTATTTTAATTAAAATTCAATTCATTTGTAAATAAATGTATTAAGATTTTTTAATAAAAAAGTCAATTGAAATGTTTAATAGGAAATGTAAAATGTCTAATTCATTTCATTTACAAATAAATGTATTAAGAATTTTTACATTTCCTATTAAACATTTCAATTGACTTTTTTATTAAAAAATCTTAATACATTTATCTGCAAATAAATTGAATTATCTTTATTTGACCTAAAAACAATTTCATTTTAAATAAAAATTCAATTGCCCCTGGGGAAATTTTTTTTATTCACAAATGAAATGTGACCTAGTTGAAAGACCAGTTTAATTGCAAAAGAGTTGAAATGTATTAACACAATTTAAAATGAGAATTCGTTTGATTTTTTTGTCCTGTGTGTTGTTATTAATTCCTTATTTTAATTCTATTTACAAAAAAAAATAAAACTTATTTTTAAATAAGAAAAAGTTAATTGAAAGAAAGTTTTTATTTGTTAATAGATATTAAAGTTGGAATTTATTAAACCAATTTAAAAATGAAATGGAATTAGAATTAAAACTATCCATTAGAAAAAATCAAATGAATTCTCATTTGATTCTTTTTAATTCCATTTTAACTTTTATAATTAATAATTTTCATTTACAAATGAAAATTTTATTCCTTCTAAGTAATGGAACTTTCCAAAACCAGCTGTGTTAAAAGTAAGCCATGTGACAGCATGTAATATATCTTGTAGGAAAAACGGATATGTGATCAAACAAACAAATTGATAAACATTTATCAAAACAAAAAAAAACAAAAAAAAAATGTTAAACAGTCGAATGAAAATATTTTTTTCCTCACCAGCAATTAAATTTCCCCCCCCCCGAAGGCTTTTGCTCTTTAAAAACAAAAATAGCCTTTAGAGATTTTTTTTTAATGAGTCAGAAAAACAGGTTTTCAAAGTGACTCAATCAGAAATAAATGAATAATAAATTGTAAAGAAAAATAATTTTATTCAGCTTTTAATTAAAAATTCTTTTACACATTTTATTTGTTTTTCAAAATTTTTTTTTACATTGACAAACGAGTTAGCAGAACAGGGGGCACTGCAATGATTACATACGTCACAATTAAACAAGACACTGTTAAATGAATGGCGTAAGAATGCTCTAGTATGTTCATAAAACTCCATTTTTTATAAACATTCATTCTCTTCATCAAAAAAATCTATATCCTTAATTTTCTTGCCCGGAATAATTTGATACAACTGCCTTATGTGTACTCTTGTTTCTGAGTTGAGAGAATCATGTATTATTCTTGCTCTTTTTATTATTTTGCTTAGTTCAGGAAATTGTCCATCAATGCGAAATACAAATGCAAAATTATTTATATCTGTAATTTCAGCCCCCCATCTACTTATAAGTTCAAAGATTATTTGCAGTAATATTTTCTCACTTTTTTCATAAGTTGCACAAAAAAATTCCATGTTATTCAGCTGAGAAATAATTTATTTTTAATTGAAAATTTAATTAAAATGATGTTTACATACTATATTTTTAATTTATTTTTAATTGAAAATTTATTTAAAAGCAATTTTATTTATATTTTTTAAAATTTATTTATTTATTATGCATTTGCCGGATGAGTCACGCTGCTTTAATATAATTACATGGTCACGTGTTTTGAATTAAATCAGGTGTTTATTCACATATTCATTTTTATTTCCAGATTTAATATGTGAAATATAATTTGTAATTACACCCAATTAATCAAAAGACTATTTCCTTATTCAGAGAAAAAACAGTAAAATTAACAATATAAATATTATTTTAAAAACTTGTGATAATTAATTACATAATGCCGCATTATATATATAGAGTAGCATTTAGCCGAATAAATGACTTATTTCAGCCAATTCCTGGATTTCGGCGATAGTTACATTGTCGTGTACGTATTTGACGTGTTCAATATTCTCACTGGAAAATCTTCCAAGTTTCTCCACCAGAGTTTGAATCTTGATCTGAAATGCCGGTCGCCACAAAAGTAACGAATCGGTTCTCTGATCTATTGAGCCACCATAATGGACCAATAAAAATAAGGATAAATGTTTCAAAATTATTTTCTTTTCATCGGTAGTTTTGTTCTGTTGGAGTTGAAAGAGATACATTTAATTCTTTTCTTTCTCAAATTGAAGTGAATATAATAATGTTGCTTTTTTATATATAGAAAATTTTTGTTACGGTTTCATTTTTGATTTGACACGGACTTTAACACATGCCCGTGCTTGTTTGCAGACTTTCCGCAAGGTTTTGTGCGAATCTTTGTTGATTTCAAATTAGGATTGTTTTAACTTCTTAAATAATTTCATTTTTTTGAGAAAAATGGAAATTGGGTTTACTTTACAACAACTCAAGATTATTCATTCCTCGAATGATTTTAATGATTGTATTCTGCCTGAGATTAAGATTGGCTGCTAAATAGAGCGCAAAGAGGCAAAACATCCCGCAAGAATCTTCTTTTGTCAACGAATACATTTCTTTTGTAGCATAATCTAGGGTAACGTCTCTTCCGACAAAATCAATGATCTCTTTAGGTGGAACGTTTCCCAAATTATCAAAGTATATGCCTCTGTCATTGCAAAGATACAAGCTGACCCAATGGGTACCACCACCCGTCGATGGGTCTAAATTGATGACGAAGCTTTCATTCTTGCCCCGGTGATTCGCGAGCGGTTTCAAGCAATCGATGGGCAACACGTTGTTGAAGTGAGCGATACGTAGTTTATTCTTCGCCCAGTTGTAAATTTCCACGTTATTCATTTTTTAATGTCGATGAGATCATCCACCCATGAATTATGCTTCTGATCGTAGCCGACCCATTTCACTAGGTACTTCCATGATCCATCGCTGTTTTTCTTTTTTCTAATGACTTTCTCGATCAAGTAGGGATCATCTACCCTGGTTTCAGTTTTTTGGAGTTCTTCACGGTAAAAGGAACCTTCGATCGATTCTCCCAAACTGTCTTTCAATTTGAAAATTGGAGGTTCATACGTCGTGTCCACTTTATCAATTGTAAAGATTTCATTAGTCCAATTTTGCAAAAACCTTTTGTCAAATATGGATTTGGATTTGGAAATACGCACTCGGTCGCCCACTTTGAATTTAGGCTTGGACGTTGCTGGTTCGGGAAGTAATTTTAGTCTGAGCGCCTTTTCATGTTTGGGAGCCACATCTTTGGGTTTCATGTTGGTCGTACGGTGAACCGAAGAGTTATAACGGGTCATCAATTGGGGTAAGATAGTAATCCAATTCCTCGAACCTTTCAAAGTAAAATGCCTGTACATGCGCTCTTTGAGCGTGCGATTGAACCGCTCGACCATGCTCGCTTTCAACGGCGAGTGTGTGGAAAAATGGTTGATGTTGAACTTTTTGACCAGTGCCTTGAAATGGGAATTGTAGAATTCTTTCCCCCAATCGGATGCCATGTTGACCGGCCCCTTATTCCCCGCTTTGACAAGCACCTTTTCAAATGCAGCGGTTACCTCTTTGCCAGTCTTTGATTTGATGGGAACCGCATACGCATATTTAGAGAACGCATCTATAACCGTTAATAAGTATTTATAACCTTTGTTTACACGGGAAAAAGGTATCAATTCGACTAAATCGATCTGCCATAAGTCGTTGATTGCAAAAGATACGACCGGACGTCTGACGTAATGCCTACGTGCCGGCTTATGTAATTCAGATACCAGTTGTTCTATGTCAGGCATTTTTTTTTTTTTTTAGTCCCATTCCCAGTTTAAGTTTGGTATTGAACGTTGCTTTGATTGCTTTGGCGGCTAATTTTGTGCTTAAACTGACTGTTGGATCGGAGATGATTAAAACACATGCTTCGACCAACTTTCTGTCTGCTTCGTGTCTGGCTTCTAAGTTCTCATTTATGTAAGCAATGTCGTGCAGCTTGCACGCTTCATCCAATGGGTTTATGCCTTTATCACCTCTAGCTAAACGCTTATCTAATTTTGTGCCTGGACCGCAATAATTGTACCCAGGGATATGCATTTCTACCGGTAATTTATTGATTAGTTTATTCAAAAGTCCTTTTCCGGTTGCTGGAGATTTTTTTTTTTTATGAACTGATATTTCAAGGTCCCGCATGCCAAGCATTTACCTCTTTTGTAGGCTCTGTTGTTTTTAGTGACTCCCATTTCCAACGTGCCGGTAGGAGTAGACTTTTTACATTTAACGCAAAACATGTTTGTCTTCTTTTTTTTATTACGGGAATATAAAAAATGAATGTCATAAATTTTGACACGGGGCGTTTGGATAAATGTGATAAGTCGATTCTGCCAAAAAACATAAGATGCATCATGTGTGGCCCGGCTGAATGTGGGAAAACGAATCTGTTGCTAAACTTCCTGCATTGGCTACGGTTCGACAAGCTGATGGTGTTTTCTAAAACTTTATTTCAACCAAAATACGAGCGGTTAAGAGAGTTGTTCGAGGATCTAGAATCGGAATTGGGCAAACAGGTAGCTCATTTCTTCCCGAGCAACGAGGATGTGCCGTCTCCCGAACAACTTTTTGATAAATCCGTGAACAAGTCTATTTTTGTGTTTGATGATGTGATGACCGACAAGCAACATAATATTGAGAAATATTTTGCCCAGGGCCGTCATAGTAACGTAGACTCTTTTTACTTGTGTCAGACTTATAGCCGAATCCCAAAACAGGTGATAAGAGACAATGCCAATTTAATAATCATGTTCAGACAAGACGAAAGAAACATGAAACACGTTTTTGACAACCATGTTGGAACGGACATGACGTACGTTCGATTCAGAGACATGTGTAAGTCGTGTTGGGATGATGATACGTTTGGCTTTCTCACCATTGACAAGACCAAGTCTATGTCGAGCGGGAGATATAAAAATAAATTTTCCCCATTTTTAAAAAATGAACATGAATAAACAGCAGCGTGGAAATTACGAGAAATTAAAACAGAGCTTGAAAAAAAAGTTTCTGCAAGATAAGTTAAACAGAGGATCCGAAGATGAAGCGCTCGGTGCATTCTTCAAACCTGTAACTGCTGCATTGCATAGCCTGCCGCAGCAGCAGCAGCAACTATCTCCACCCCTTGCTCTACCACCTACGACTTTCAAATCCTCACCTTCCACTCCCATTAAAAGAGAGTTGTCATCTTTCACACCCATTACAAGTAAGTCCCATAATTTAAAGTACGAAATGGATCTAGAATCACCGCTCTTACCTTGGGAAAGTTCATCCTTAAAAAGGCAGTTCAGTCGCCAAAGCTTGTCCTCGAGTAAAATTGAAACTCCTCGACTTAAGTTTGGCCGGGATGATGGGAATGAAGAGGAAAATGTTTCATTTCAAAGAGAGGGAGAGACGAGCCTCGTAGAAGATGATGTTGATGATGATGATTGGCAATTTGCTCATGTGCTTCCAAATATAAAATATCAACGCGACATAAGAAAAAGTCTCGAATTAAAAATGACGGACAAAGAATCGGAAAACGCAGTACAGCAAGAGTTCTTGAAATATTACGCCGAAAATGCGGCTCATTTAGATACGGTGTTTGGAATTAGATATGACCCGTATGATTCAAAATTTAAAATAGGAGTCGAAGAAGTTAAATTCTTTCCAACTCATATACTTGTGAAAAACGTAAAGTATCCACGAACTCCAACATTAATGCATCTCCTCATGCAAAAACTTCCACCGATTGAAGGAACTATGACAGACCAAAATTTTGTGGATTACGGCAGGATTCTCATTTCTAGTCAAGGGTTATTTAAAAAGAACAATTCGGCAACTAATATGCCAAAGTCTAGTAAAGGAGAAAAGTATATGACAGTGGTTAAACGAATTTGGGAACTGTATAAAAATCGTCCAAAGACAACATCCCAAGCTGGCAAGAACACACCCCAAGCTGGCAAAGGTGTCACGAAAACGTTTCGGCCGCACAACTCCGTAGACTACAAGTATTACAATAACCCGGACGAATTAATAGACAGGCTGCGATTGTTGCATGCATCACGGGATGCTGGAAACCAGTCTCACGACAACGAAATTGTGGAAATACTTATGGAACTGAAAGAGGAAAGAATCCTCGATAAAACCAAGTTTGAAAACATGCGAAAGAAAATTCTCGCGAATTAAAAAAAAGTAATAATAATCGTGATTACCATGTCTATCGTACTAAGCAGTACGAAATCGGATTTCCTCACTACTTTTAGCTCACCTTTAATTTTGGGTGACGACGAATACGAATTGGGATTAGTGAGCCTCGAGACATTTTACACAATGCCAAATATAACCGAGGACAACAACGTGTTCAAATACTACACTGTTGAAGTAGATGTGAACGTCCCCGCTCGTATTATAGGTACGCTCAACTACGACATCATCGTTCCCGTGGGTTGTTACGAACTTGCCGACATTATCTCGTACATACATACCGAAATGAAATCCAGAGGACACTGGAATATGAAAGACGACGCACCTTTCATCGACATCGTGGCCAATTATAATACTCTGTCCACGACATTAGTGATTAGCGATGCCAGTTACGGGGCCAATTTTTCGGAAAATAGAAGTATGGCTAAATTATTCGGTCTCAAAACAAAGAAATACGGTGTAGGTAGAAGCGAATCCATTAATCCGGTGAACATTTTTCACATTAACACTATCCTGGTCCATTGTGATCTTATTACCGACTCTTATAAAAACGGGAAGACGGCTCCGATCATATACGCATTTTTTCCTAATGTCCCGCCAGGCTTCAAAATAGTAGAAATGCCGTATAACATAGTTTACTTGCCGGTGAAAAATCAATCTAAAATACACGAAGTCAGGATCTGGTTGACCGATCAAGACGATAAACCACTGAATCTGAGAGGAGAAATTTTTACTACACGTTTACACTTACGAAAATTAATTAAAGCGTAATTAAAAAAACATGCCGTTAATTTTTAATAAGAACGTAACGGCAAGTAATACCCCCAGCACCAGCTCCAACACTGCCACTGTCAAGACACCCTCGTCGATTAGAGGTGGAAATATAAAAATTATAAAGTCTTCGATACGGCCAGATAATCGAGAATATATAAATTCTTTTTAAAAAAAATATATATTAAGTAATTAATTAAATACCGTAATTCTTTTTAAAAAAAATATATATTAAGTAATTAATTAAGTAATTCTCTTTTAAAAAATATATATATATTAAGTAATTAATTAAGTAATTCTTTTTAAAAAAATATATATATTAAGTAATTAATTAAGTAATTCTTTTTAAAAAATATATATATATTAAGTAATTAAAAAATAGCGACGATGCAAGTCTCCGAGAATTATTTGGATGTCGAACAACCATTCGTCGTCGATGAATCTGTTAATGCCTACAACTACCACGAATATTATCCTATTATAGGAACTAATTTAAATAATGTGAATTCCGAAATTCGATTAATCATTCAAAACGAAGATGTATGGACTCACCCTCATAAAAGTTACGTCTGCATAACAGGAAGATTAGTGAAAGCGGATGGTACAGACCTTATCGCTCAAGCTGATGAACAAGACCATATAATAACGTTAGGAAATAACTTTATGCCATTTTTGTTCAGCAACATGAAATATCACATAGGTGATAAATTAATAGACGAAATAAATTATCCGGGTTATGCTACCACTATTAAGGGCTTACTAACGTACAAACAGCTCCAAAATTCGAGCGGAAATATGGGATGGATAGTAGATCATCACAAGGGCGAAGCATCGGATACTCTTAATCCCGCTTTTCTAGAACGTAGAATATTTTACAACATAATGCCAACGCCCAAAGGATCGTTCTCTTTGTTAGTACCGTTAACACATTTAATGGGATTTTTCGAAGACTATACGAAAATCATATATGGTGCCAAACAAGTTTTGACCTTAATGCGAACTCACGACAACGATGCCATTTTTAAAGCGATACAGTCCGGTCCCGCCCCAAAAGTAAACACCCCCGTTGGAAAAATTATCATCGAACAGTTATATTGGTTGATGCCGCACGTCTTACCGTCCGATATCCAAAAGAATAGATTACTCACTGCCATAGATAGAGGGGTGAACGTTCCATTAGCTTTTCGACATTGGTCGTTCGAAATGACAGACGTGCCACAAAGTAAGGAACACGCGTGGAGAGTGGTAACAACCAGCACGTCAGAAAAACCACGTTACATCATCGTGGCTTTACAAACGAATAAAAGAGACGACCAATTAAAAAATCCAGCCACATTTGATAACTGCAATGTAACGGAAGTTCATGCCTACTTAAATTCGGAACGATATCCTTATCTGGACAGTAACAATGATTTTAAGAAAGCCAATTTCTGTAAATTCTTAGAAAGTTGCATTCAATTTAGAAAAGACTATTACGGTGCCGACGATTTACCGTTTAATACTTACGAGTACGGAAATATATACCCGCTCATCGTAATAGATTGCACGAAACAAAGCGAAAGAATGAAAACCGGAATAATGGACGTGCAAATAAAAATGAAATTTGCGGAAACCGTTCCTGCCGACACTAAAGCCTACGCTTTGATAATAAGCGATAGACTAATGACTATGAAATTAGACAAGGGTAAAATCGAAGTATTATATTAGATTTTAAAATAATATATACGTATATAAAATATATATAAATATATATAATATATAATATATATATAATATATATATATATATAATATATATATAATATATATAATATATAATATATAATATATATAAATAAATATATATAAAATAATATATACGTATATAAAAAAAGAAATAAAAATGTATAAGATACATAAAGTGAATCTATCTCCGAATCAACAACGAAAAATATCCAAGTCTGTCAAAAAAAAGATACCCTTGCATTTAAGATTGAAATACGAACAATTAAACGGCAATCATGGCTTGTCTCTTACGGATAGACAAATAAACAAGATCAAAAAAGCCGGTTCTAAAAAGAAAGGCATGACTTTGAGTATACCTTCGAATCAAATTAAACAATCTGGCGGATTTTTCCCTTTATTACTTCCACTATTGGGGGCTTTAGGCGGTCTCGCTGGCGGTGCGGCAGGAATTGCCAAAGCTGTCGATGAGGCAAAAACCAACAAGAGAATGCTCGATGAGACAAAACGTCATAATGCAGTTTCAGAAGGTAAAGGAATGCAATTCGCAAAAAAAAAATCGCGGAAACGCAAGTCTGGAAAAGGTTTTTACTTGAAACCTTACGGCTCACTGGTGACAAAAAAATAAAACCGCTAGATTCGTTGCAGTTGGAGGAACTGGCCAGACGAATGAAAATTTCATTTTTTAGAGGAGTGTTTTCGAGAGATACTTTACCCGTCAAACCACGATCGAAAGAATGTGGAATTGTTAATTTGAACACGCACCACGAAAGCGGAAGTCATTGGGTGGCATACAGTAAAATTGGAAATAAGAAGCTGTACTTCGATAGTTTCGGAGACTTGCCACCCCCGTTGGAATTATACGATTATCTGGGAGACAACATAAAATACAATTACAATCAGTATCAAAATTTTGACGAAATTACTTGCGGCCATTTGTGCTTATATGTTTTAAAAAAATGGAGGAAAGAAGAAAAAAAATAATTAAAAAATAGTTTTTTTCCCTTCTATTAAAAAAATGGTAAGCGTAAATAAACTAGGAGACGATTATCGTCTTAACGCAGTGCATAAATTGGGCAAACGTCAACGTCGAGAAGTAGATGAGGTTCTCGCAGATCACGTTGGTTACGATGCATTATCCGATCTAGAAAAAAAAATTTTTGACGAGATCACAAAGACTAAAAATGCCCTGAAAGCTGCTTGCGATTCTATAATTAACGATTTGAACGCATTAAAACGTACCGTACAAGATCAAGCTAGTAAGCTAACGGGGCAAGGCGAAGGAATTGATACGAAGGATATTGATAAACTCAAAAATGATATTGCCTATGCTACTATAAAATATGGAACGTTGGAACAAGATTTGATTAAGAAAATTAAAGAATTAGAAGCGAACATTAAGATATTAGTAGATAATGCGACTGCTTCCGGTGGTGTAGAAGTTGACGAAAAACAAATAAGCGCATTAGAAATCAAAATCAAAGACTTGATAAATGACGTTAAATCCGAGTTGGAATCTGCGATCGAAGATTTAAAGACTGGGTTGGAGACGTTGACTAATAGCTTAATCCAGAATAAAACCGATTATGATACAAAAATAAACGAAGCATTGGATGAAGTAGAAACCAAAATCCAGAACTTAGACGTGGACAAAATCAGAACCAACATCGAGGCATCAAATGACAAGATAAAACAAGCACAGGATGATATAAAAAAGTTAGAAAAAAGTGTGGAAAATGAGGTTAAAGCCTTGGAAACCAAAATCAAAGCTTTACCCGCAAAATTTGGTGTTAGTAGCGAAAGTACGGAAGACTTAAAAACCAAAATTGAAGCGGCGAAAGCGGAGCTAGACACAGTCAGTACTGCCATTCAAAAAGATCTGGACGAGACTAAACTTAAATTAAACGAGTACGTAGACGAAAATTCCGTAAAGTCAGATAAAATGCAAACGAGCGTCAACGAGGTTACCGATAAAATCAAATTAGCCAACGAACAAATAATAACGTTGCAGGAAAACATGTTGTCCATTTTGACATCCGTTCAAGAAGAAATATCAAAAATTAGCGCAATTCCGAGCGTTGACGAATCAAGTTTTGCTCCCGCTGCTTTGGCCGGCACTGTCGATACGGTAGAAGCCACGTTAAATTCTAACATCGAAGCGAACAAAATAGAAGTTAATAAGAAATTGACGGAATTAGAAGACAAAATATCAAATCTAAATATTCCCGAAGTAGAAGAACAGGCCGATTTAGTGCTAGGGTTCCTACATTCGCAACGGACCGATTGGTTTTTGAAGGTGTCCGAAGAATGGAAATTATTTGCACATAATGGGAAGTTTTATACTCCTCATTACGGGCATATAACGCGAATCAGTTTATTCATGTATGCTACTACAGCAGAATACACAGTAATACCTAACGAGTTTGAGTTTATCTTGTCTATTAACGGGCATGGTCGAACGTTCCATATTCCACGTACAGATGTTACAAAAACACCACGTAAAATGCCGGTATGTTTTAGAACGTACAATTTAGAGAAAAAAGTAGATTTTGATGATAACGATCACATTAGAATATCTACTGTCACCGATTGGAGTCCGGAAATAAAAGTTTACGCCCTCGTGTATTGCAGATTCGATCGTAGTAAATGGGACGATTAAACTAACCATCGTCATATTAATCCTCCGCCAAGCTTACGTATCCATAAGCCAAAGTATGAATACAATCATCTAATATCACTCGTTTCTTGTCTTTCGCCGACAATGCCAATTTGTCCACCTTGACCGTTGTGAGATCGTGCAGTTTTGATTTGATCGTTTCAAATTTCAATCTGTGGGCCTCCCGTTCACCGAACAATATCTTCTTGTACGCCTCCAAGTCCAGCTCTTGCTCCACGACAGCCTTCTTTATGCCTTTACATCGCATGTTCGTTTTCCCGTTCACGTTATAAGCGTAACATTTGGCTCTTAGCCCTACAAACTCTTCTATCGGCTCGCCGGCAGTCTCGTCTTTGAAGCATCCTATGACACGCCTGTTTCTGCCATCGGGTGGGTGGTAATTAGACAGATCCATCACTTGTGGTATTTCTTCTCTGAAGAACGAGTAGACTGACGGAGCTTCTATTTCGTACATCAAACTATCCGTATCTGTCATCAGCAATCTCAGCTTGTCTGAGAATTTTTTTTTCATGACGTTGTAATGAAAGTCGTAGAGCAAGCATTTAGACAAGTCCAGGATAGTTAAACCGCTGTAAATAGGTTTGTCTAACGTCAATTCCAGCTTTCGCCGTTCAACCAACACCAGTTTTTTGTTTAATTTTTTTTTTCCTTTGAAACCGACGTGGTTGACGTGAGTATTCAAGTCTTTTGCATTGTTTACCAGATAAAATTGTCTATATTTCCTCACGTCCTGCAAGGTTTTTCCAAAGACCGAATTGTTAGCTAATTTCGCCAATTCCTGCTCAAAATCACTGGTAGCTGACTTCCGTTTCTCAATATTCAATTTGATATACTTGGCCAGCCACGGTTTTTGCTCAAACGTCAGCACTCTTTTTATTTTCATCAACGTCATGCCCAGGGACAAGTACAATTGCAGAGCTCTGTAATGCAGAATGTAATTACAACGAGCTTGCAAATGCGGGATTAATCTGGGAGAAGTGTCATCCCCAGAACGTATCATTTCCGGAGCCAAAGGCAAACAATTGTGGGACGAATGCAGTTCTTGCGGATATCCCAAATCCACTTCCAAGATGCATCCCATCGTATCGTTCTCTCCCATTTTTAAAATCCGTTCTTGTGACCATTCGGCTACATTATCGTCGAAGGCAAACTTGCCAACTGGTAGCGGTTTGCTCATTGCCCAGGAATACATGGAATTCGCATCCAAATAGACGATGTAACTCTCTGGTTTCTCGCAATCGTATCCCGATGCCAGAAGAGGATTATTGGCTTTGGCGTAGCGTTGACTGATAGTGGCAACACCGCCTCTTATTCCTTGTTCGACAAACATGTACATATCTGGATCAGACAGAAGCTCCAATTTAACTTCGGTGATGAGCAGCGCAGCGTCCCAAGAAAGACTTGGAAACGTGATGTAATGACAGGGGTCTAGCTTGTAATGATTTAAACACATTTTTCTGAACTGTTCGAATATATCCGCCAACAACAGAGTGTCGGTCTTCAGATACAAATCGTGATATTCGCCCATGTTTTTAATTCCGAACGTTTTCCAAACTAACTGGGCATATTGGTATTCGTCGTCGGTTATGTTCTCAAATTCTTCTTTCGGCGGAAGTTTATCTTCTTGAAATTTTGACCAACCGGTCATATATCTGTAAGGGTACACTCCTTTCCTCAACAGAAGATCAATTTCCTCGCCTTTAAACTCGCTTCGAAAGACAGCGAACTGCGACTTCTCTAGATTTTTTGCCAAATTGGATAAACTGCTCGCGAGAAATTGGAAACTATCCATGAATTTTAACGTTACGACCTGTTTTGGATCATCACCGGTCTTGATTTTCAACGTGAACGATTTGTATAATTCCGAGTTTTCGGCGATCATCGTCACTTTTTCTGACGCGACGGTCAAATGCGGCAATATTAGATGAAAATCATACTTTTTTCCATTATGGAAAATTATAGGCACAGATTTCCGCCAATGGTAGTTGAGGTTACAATTAGCGTGTGCGGCCCCACGAAACTTCCCGGTGAAATGGTTATGATCCAAGACTTTTGTCAAGCCTTTTAATTCTTCCAAGAATTCATCACCGCATAAGTAACACGTTGTTGCATTTCTATAAGCGATCCATTGAAGCGAAGTCATCGTTTTGGAATTGAATTGTTTATGTTCCAATTCGGAAAATTGCTGAACCACGGCTTTAATTTCCGCACGCAACGATTGCAAAAAATGATCGACGGCATCCGGACCTCTATACAGCTGTAACGGTCTGGAATAAGCTTCGTTCTCAGTGCACACTACTTTAAACGAATAACCGCACGG